>CM068753.1:11431186-11789136 GCA_035084275.1 Hydrolagus colliei
TATTAACAAATATTTCAATTTCTTAAGTATATTTGCATATTGTTTATCCTGCTCTGTGTATATTGAGCCTCTCTGGTTCAATGACTCGTTCTCACCGTAATAAACTATCTTGGAGGATTGGAGGTGATAAACACTTTGCTTTAACAGTGGGACCTGATCAGTGAGTGATTATTCTCATAATTGTAACAGTGTTCCTTTCCATCCTGCGCTGTGGGATTTATTGCTTTTACATCAACTTGCGTTTATCTTCCGTGAAGCGCTTTCAGACTCTTGAAGATGTGATAAGGCACTATATCAAATGCAAGGTTTATTATTATTATATAATGTAAAGTGTCCCAGAGAGCTGCACATTGGCAATGTGCCTTTGGTCAATGCTTTGTCTTCGGTCGTCCAGGTGCCCGAACTCGGAAACCCATCACCGTACTTAAGAGTATCCAAGCAAGAACAGAGAATTCCATGCCTCCCAACCGAGAGATGGAACGCCCAGTCTCTCCCTTGAGAGCCGTGCCTTGCTTGTCTAATTCCGGAGAGTATTAGGCGTAGGCTGGCAAGAAGCAAAGCTCGTGGGAGGGAATCTGGAGCATGCAGTGGAGTTTAACCAGCTGAAGGTGCACAAGGTGTCAATGATAGCACCGTCTGGCAAGCTTACCACCATTTGTCCAGAGAGGACCACCCTACTTGTTAGACTTTGGCCACGCACACCATCAGTTGAGCTCTTTAGTTAACGTGCTCTCCTCACTGTTGGGTGATTGTCTCTGCTGTCCCTGTAAAGCATTTTTGGCACAATGCAGAAGGCACTATTTAAATCCAACTTGTTTAAGTGTTTAGCAATCTGTGTCTGGCGTGCGCCTTACTGGAGTAGGATTGTCTGCCACTTGTTCAAATTGAAGCTTGAAAGCAGTATTTAAAAGGAACAAAAGAACATCAGCGTTTGGGATCTTTTTGGAGTTGGGTTTACTGGATTCCTAACCGCCTGCACGTGCAGTTTTGAGCATCCTTGTTCCATTTGATAATATTCCATCAGACATTTCATCATCCCTGGCTGCCATTATTTTGTTGGATTTGCAAATTGAATCCATCCTTTCAAATGGCCAGATTTTCACAAAGCCGTTCATTGGCAGGTTAAGTTGCTGCACGGTGTTATAAGGAACCCGTGCGCTTCTTTTGCTGTCGGGATAATGGAGCACAACAAATTAGCTGAACTCCTTGGGGTAGATGCTGATCATTTTAGGCACAAACAATGAGGCAGCTCGAGGCTGACTACAGCTGCTCACAGGTAGAGGAGAACCAAGTTAATGTGCCAATAGAGTGTGAGCACGTGTGTGTGTGTGAGTGTGTGTGAGAGAGAGAGGGGTACAGTAATGAGAATTTGGCAATGTAGCGTCCATTCCCGCTGCTTGTTCAGCTAGGACAACCCTTCTTGTTAGGGCTTTGGCTTTGGCAAGATGAATAGGAGTTGAGTGGGAATGATTCCCTGCCTCCCAGTGACTGGTCTGCCCTTCCAAGTCCTGCCGATGAGCCAACCTGTGCTTTGCTGCCATCAGCGGTGCCCTGATCCAGGCTTGCCTGGATCAGGTACCAGACGGATTATGATATTCCATTGCCAAGTATGTCACCTTGGAGCCAGAACAGCTCCGAGGGGGCCCTGCTTACTCATAGGTTTGAGCACTCACTAGACAGATGGTAAGTACCAGGACCTCCCTGTGAACAAAACACACAGTCCATTCCAGTGCAAAAACAGCAATAAATATTGCCTGGAAAGCACACGATCACTGACAAATTCTCTGCTGAGCTTTGACACATTCTCCCAAAGTGCAGGGCATGGATATGGAAGGAAAGCAAGGATTATTAGTATTATTATTATCATTATTATCATGATCTGCCTGTTCGGGGGATCGTTGATGATCCGACTTGATCCGACTGCACAACTGGAAAAGAGAAGAGTGCAAGCGAACAATCTCGCCACCCACCCCCCCACCCCCCCACCCCCCTACACACACTCACCCAACGCCAAGGTAAAATCAGTCATTTACTTCATGGCTGTTTCTGAGGACAATGTTGTGCTCAAATTGACTGCTGCATTTGTCCATCAAATATAGAATCAGTCCAAATTACAATGTTTGCTGTGACACATGTCCTCCTGAATGTGGGAGACCCTGTGTCAAATGCAAGGAATATTGTTATCAATATCATGATCAAAATTGGTAGTAATAGTAATAATAATAATCCTTGCATTTGAATGGAGCGCTTTTCACATCTTCTAGACGTCTCAAAGCGCTTCACAGAATACATTCTAAAGCAGTGGCTTCCAAACTTTAAATAGTGGCGCCCTCCCCCAACTCAGCAAAATATTTATTGCACCCACCCCTCGCCCCCCTCTTTCACATTGAATAATTTTCGCGAATGGTAACAGTAAATTCAATATTTACCTGTTTTTAATCAGTATTGACAAAAATACTTAAATTGTTAAAAATTGAAATGAAAAAAAACATAAAAATTGTGAAATCAATTACTTACGTTTACAATTTATCACCCTTAAATTTGTTAATGTGATGCGTGAGCATGCTTTTCAGCGGAAAGTTTCTCCCTTGCCCGACCTACTCACTCGCTGCTGGTCTCACTCGTTGCCGGCTTTCCTCTCTCTTCCTCTCTCTCTCTGCCGGCCTGGCTCACTCCCAGGCCCTAGCGCTGTCACAGGGTTTACCTGGGTTTACAATATCGACCGCACCATACCCCCGTCACCCCACGCCCCCACCACCTCCCCAGCCCCACAATTTGGAAACCACTGCTCCAAAGTGAATTGTCTGAATGCGACACGCAATGTCATCTCAATTTTTTCTTACACTCAACACTTCCCGCGGTTGATTCAGCTCTGAGTAGACTACATTGTACGGTGTTCATTCCTTGGTATAATTTTTATATGTCGAGCATTAACATTTGTTGGAACTGTGACAATGTCACAACATCCCTGGGACTCTGCGACCTGCTGTGTGCAAATTGGCAGTCATGTCTATCTAACATTAAGCGCATACTGCTCTTGACAGCAATCAAGTCCAAAGTGCTTTGAGATTGTTTGGGGGTCCCACGCACAGCCGTTGATGTGAACGACCGATTTACCTTGGAGGACTGTTGGTCAGGACATCGGGATAAAGGGGCTTAATGTAGCACAGAACAGATTTAGTTATTTATAAACTGCTGGCCTCTGTTTCTTGGTAATCGGTGGATTGCTCTGAGTTGACCTTTTATTTACCTGTGGGTAAAAAAAACGAGAGGATTATCTCGTAACTACTACACCCAGTTGTTTTTCTCTCTCTCTCTCTTCTCTTTGTGATCAGTCAGTTCCCCAAAGACCTGACTTAATAAGTTGTGTTTCCATTGCCCCCATCAGCCGGTTGACACATGTGGCCTGAGTGACTTGGTTAGAAAGAAACTAACAACTTTCCATTGCTTCCGCGTGCTGCCTGGGTCCCCTGTTTCTGCCTCTCAGCTCTCTCGTGTCTCTCTCTCTCTATCTCTCTCTGTGTTGGTGAGCAAGCATGTTCCTATCCCTAAAGGCAAGACACTGCAAATGCTGGAAATCTGAAATTAAAGCAGAGATTGCGGGTAACTCACAGCAGGTCAAGTCAGGTCAGGCAGCATCTACGGAGAGAGCAAAATGAGCTAACGTCAGGAATGGTTACTTTGTGTTCATTTGACGGTGCTGAAGAAGGGTCATCGACCTGAAACGTGAAGACATTTTCCTCTCTCAATAAATGCTGCCTGACCTGCTGTGCGTTCCCAACGACTTCTGTTTTCACTGTGTTCCTATCCCTGACACACTTGGATGAACGTTAGGGATGGACGTTTGCTGCTGAAATTTGGTCCAACCTTTGTAAGGTGTGGAATTGAGATGCTCTTTGCTTCAAAACCAATTGCACTGCTCCCCAAAACAGCCAGTTAAGCTCGGTTCTGAACACAAAACTGGCAAATCATTTAATCTACCCTGTGCTGCGAGTCTGCAGACGACATAAGGCGTATTCTTGGATCACACGGTTAATTTTGTGTGTTTCTTTAGCTTTGCAAAGTGAAATCCATTACACATGTGCTGAACCCGTAAGAGTGAAGCGAAATGTGCGAACGAGACATATGTGGAGGTAAATGTAATTACGGTGCGCCCAGCCATCCATGGCGTATAGGAAAAGCCAGTGCCGGGGAGCTTAATGTGTATTAATCTGCAATATCAAAAAAACGTGCAGTCAGCGATAACGAAGATCAAAAGCATAAGGTGCCGCAGTGGAGTTTATGTTTTGGTCCAGAGTCGATGAGGAGATTCCTTCCCGCAACAATGGATGATAGTAATATTGTAATAAGCCTTGATATAACGCTCTTTTAAGCCCGACAAGCCCTACACACACAGACTGACCTTTTGTACAAGCGGCTGGTTAAACGCAGGCAGTTTTGTGTTTGATAAACAGAGCCCACAACGCAGAGAAATTGCATCTCTTTGTGTTGAGAAGCCTTTACCCCCACCCAACACCCCCATCACCAAAGCAACCTGCTGATGACCTGTTTAACCGCAGATTTTCATCGCCAGGGCGGACAGAATCACAATCTGAAGGCTATTTCATGCTGCTCTCCGACTTTCACTCTTTGATAATACAAACAGAAGTTGCTGGGAACAGCCAGCATCTATGGAGAGAGGGGAAAGTGAGTCAACGTTTCAGGTGGATGACTTTTCGTCACAACTCTCCTTGGATGGTTCTCCATTTAGCCAAAGTCTAGCCATAGTCTAGCCACAATGACCAATTCAAATACTGAATGTGTTCAGAGAATGAATGAATCAATTCAACTTGGGATACAGGGCTTCTGGCTGGAGCAATCACTGCTCACTGTGTGATGCGTTTAATAAAAGAGGATGTAGGTATGAAAGTACTGTATACTGGTGCTCTGACGTCTGATTGCCAGGTGTGTATTTGTGTGTGTGTCTCTGTGCATGTCGGGTTATCTGTGTGGGTTTATCTGTGTGTTTCTATTTCTGTATCTGGTTAGGTATTTGTTCACCTGTGTGTGTTCTGTGTAGGTGTACATCAGTCAGTGTGACCTATTAAAGGTCACAGTTGGATGGAAGCAGTTTTGTTCAGTGTGGAACAGTTTCTTGAAGAATGTCTTTACTATGTGTGTGTGGTGTGTGTGTGTGTCGGTGGGGAGAAAGAGAGGTGTGGTGAAGGAGGGAGAGATTACACTATTTATTCTAATGCTTTTTAATTACGTGTTAAATATAAATATATTAAGATATGCAATTATGTGTCCCTATGTTCCTATATAATGTTGCTATCTTACAGACGTCACAGTTAGTTTCCAGCGCACCTGGGAGTGAGTGGGGGTGTGGGGGGGGGGGGGGGGGGTCATTACCTGGCGCTCCAAACCCTTGCTCTGCTCAACCTGTCACGAAAATGCTCTTGTCACTTCTGTGCTCAGAGGCTTAGGAAAATCAGTAATACATAGTGTAGCAGCCCTGTTTATAACACTTGGACATGGTGGTTTATAATAATAATAATCCTTGCATTTCATATAGCATTTTTCACATCTTCTGGATGTCTCAAAGCGCTTCACAGAATATACTGTAAAGCGAATTGACTGTATATTTGTGGGCGAAACATGGCAGCCAATTGCGCATAGCAGCGCAAACAGTCGTGGAATTGAAGTGACCAATTTTATTATTGTGTTTCTTTTGGAGTTATTATTATTAAGTGTGTGGAGTAAGGAAACTGACCTGCCTGAATTTGAACACAGCTATAATAATAATATAATAATAATCCTTACATTTATATAGTGTTTTCCACATCTTATCGACGTCTCAAAGCACTTCACAGAACACAGAGCAGGGAGGGAGAAGAAAGGAGGGAAGAAAGGGGGGGAAAGAGATAGGGACCAGAGCAAGTGAGGAGGGGTCGTGGGAGGGGGAAGGAGAGTAGGAAAATTGACTGTATATCTATGGGCAAAATGCAGCAGCCAAAATGAGCATAACAGTGTCCCACAAACAGTCGCAGTAACGGGGTTAGGGGAGAAAGCGGACAAAGGGTTGGGGTAAGGGGAAGGAGAGCAGGAAAACCGACTGTATATTTGTGTTCTCACTTGCAAGGCGAGTGCTCTAACCGCTGAGCTACTAACTCCATATTAATGTTTACTGTTTTAAGGGGAAACAAATGTGATACTCGATGCATTCATATACAGATTGAGGTTTCATAGCCAATTCTCTATGCGTCCTTTGTCCATCAAGGTGCTGGTTCTATGTGTTCTCAACCTCGAATGGTTCCACTCACCCACACTCCACATGTCAGCTGGTCTCAGTTGGTAACACTCGGGTTTGAGGTTTATCAGTTTAAGCCCCTCATCAAGGTCTTAAGCTTGTTAACCAGGCTGATTCGCCGGCTCTAAATGGTCCTGAAGAGATAATAATAATATTAATCCTTGCATTTGATATAGCGCCTTATCACGGCTTCGAGACGTCACAAAGCGCTTCACAGAATATGCAGTCGTGGTTTGAGTGACCAATTATTGCTACTATTCTTTTCAGAGGGATTATTATTATTAATATTAAGCTTGGGGGAAGGAGGGAATGAGAGAGTCAAAACACTCACTTTGGGCTTTGAATTCTGGTAAAAACAAGTTGGCTGAACATCTCGAATCAAGACTGAGATTACAGAACTTAAACCAAGGGGCCTTCCCTCAGTGGAAGCATTCACAAAGAGAAGGCACTTTCTGCGATAGGATATCCCACTGCCCTGGCCAAAAATCCTGCCGATAAATTGGACATTTACTTCATGGCTGCCTGCAGGGCCTTGCTGTGAGCAAATTGAGTCTATGAATACCTAGTGTTTTCCTGCAATTATCTATGAAATGCCTTGTTATTAAGGTGCCATGTGAGATGCAACTATTCTAATTATCAAGAGCTTGAAGATAGCCCCTTTAACATCCCTCAAACGATGAAATTTGAAGAATTGTGTACTTTAACAGTAAACTGCAAAAAAAAGCAGTCCCTGCATTAGAAAATAATTACCTGTGAATCTCTTTTGAGGCGTTTCAGTGTGATGAGGGCTGTGTAAACACAAGGGCTCTCTTCCTTCTAATTGAGAATATAAAAACTTGCAAGCAAAGTAATCAGCAGCTCAGATAAGAACAGAAAGCAGTAATGAAGTGCTTGTTTAGCAATGTCACGATTTTTATAATAATCCTTGACATAATGAAAGCCTTATCGTGTCGTTGAAATGACTCAAAGCGCTTCACAGAACACGTTGTAAAGCGGATTGACTGTTTATTTTGTGGGTGAAATGTGGAGGCCAATTACACACAGTGCTTTTTTTTATCACGGCAACAGCTTTGATGGGGCCGAGTTTGTAATAATTCTTAGTGTTTGAGTGCAGGTACTCAACATCTCCTCCTCATGCTCCGCCCTGCTCCCAAAAACATAAGGAAATGTGTATGGAAAAAAACATGAAGCCTTAACTGCTTTTTTTGTACATCTTTTGCAGAGAGATTGAGAGAGAGAGAATTAAATTGAAGGCATTTCCGAAATACCAGCCAGTGTATTGACACCATTACACATCCCAATAGAATAGATGCAGCAACACAATAAATCAGGGACCATCTTTCATGCAGCCACCGCATCATAAGAACATAAGAAATAGGAGCAGGAGTAGGCCATTCAGCCCATCGAGCCTGTCCCGCCATTCAATCAAGGCTGATATTCTACTCTAACTCCAGCTACCTGCCTTATCCCCATACCCCTTAATCCCTTTATAAATGAGAAATCTATCTAACTCAGTCTTGAATATGTTCAAGGACATGAGCATCAACAGCCCTTTGCGGTAAAGAATTCCATACATTCACCACCCACTGAGTGAAGATCGTCTCTCTCTCTCTTTCACTCTCGGATATCCAGCCACCCAAAGTGTGTGTATTAGTTTAATTCATTAACCCTCCCTTGGATCGCTTAACTAAATGAAAGCAAACTGCAATTAATTCAATTTCAAATGCTTACCTGGATCTCAATCGTCCAAACTAGTTGCGTCAGACTCCAATGCTGTGCTTCAGAGGAGGATGAGTGCAGATTAAGATGGAGCGGCCTGATCTGACAGACGGTATCAATGGCTGTTAATATTTATTTGCATTCTTAAGCATGCGCCATCGCTATTACTACCACCTTGAATGTGTCTGGGGAAACCACTTGCAGAAAGAGCCAGGAAATTGAGGGTTTTTATCCCTTAAATCTCAAGCTCTCTCAATAAACCTGATCTGATGCTTTCAGTAAATGCAATGGGACCACATTATTAATGACTAAGGCATGGGTTTAGGATTGCGGGCAACATGCAGCCAGCTCTTCCACACCAGTAATCCTCACAGTTGTAATAATAATAATACATGTATTTGATTTTGCTCCTAATCATGTATACCTGAGATGTCTCAAAACACTTCATAGAAAACACTGCAAAGTGGATTGACTGTATATTTTGTGGGCAAAATAGCTAATTGGGCACAGCAGCGTCCCACAAACAGTCTTGGATTGAGTGGCTAAATCTTTTTTTTGTAGCACCTTGTCACGTCGTTGAAATGCCGCTGAGCATTCAACAGGATACTTACCGTAACGCTGAATGACTTGTGGTTGATTGTGGAGTTGGAAGCTCTCTTATCTATTTTTCTGACCTCCCCCTCACATTGAGATTGCTCCCAGCTCATAGACTAACCATGGTAATGGCTGCCAGGCTGGAATGAGTTTGTGTGAGACTCTGTTCCATCTTTCTAGCTGTGCCCTGCTTCAAAGGTTAACTTGAAATTAGTTATTTACCATAGAGGACTAAGAACAACAACAACAGCAAATTACCTTTCACATCAGGAGGACGTCCCAAGGCGCTGGACAGTCAGGAATCTGCACCTTATCTGCTGGTTGGGATCAGGAGGGATGCCAGACGGGGAGGTGGATAACCAAAGGCACGGTTGAAGAGGAGGGTCTTGAGATGGGTCTTGAAGGAGGCAAGGGAGGGGCCAAGGCTGTGGGATAGAGTTTCAAAGGGTAGAGACAAACCTCTACTGCCTCTGTATCATGGAGTGTTGTAACGCAGTGGTTAGAGCACTCGCCTCACAACCTGGGTTCGATTCCAGGCAGGGCTAAACCTTCGGCAAGTTTCCTTACTCCACACACCTGATAGTAACCCTTATTTAAAAAAAAAAAAATGGTTAACAAACACAATAATAAAATTGGTCATTTGAATCCACGACTGTTTGTGGGAGACTGCTGTGTGTAATTGGCTGCCGTGTTTCACCCACAAATGTACAGTTAATTCACTTTTCAGTATATTCCGTGAAGCGCTTTTGGACGCTTAGGGTTAGGTGCTTATCACCTTCACAAACTTGTCTCACCCTATTTCTGCGATCTCTTGTGTTCTGACTCCCTCTCTTGCCCTCCACTTTGCTCTGCCAACTCTGGCCTACTTCGTCTTGTCCCATCCCACCATCGTAGGTGGAGGTGGGCGAGCTTTTAGCCTCTTTGTCCCTCCACACTCTGGAACTCTTTCCCTGTCAGCTTTCAAACTCCATCCAAAGACTTTTCTCTGTTCAATGGTACATTTGGTTACTTCCTCTTCCTCTCCTCACACGCCATTCCTAAATTTGCTTTGGGACGTTCCTCTGGGTTGCAACTGCAAATAACTTTATTTTGCTATACACAAATTAGGTTACACGCCTCAATTCTTGATGCAGCCCATTTAACATGATTGTGCTGTACGCGTACGTTAATACAAAATAATTGTTCGGGTTGCAGTGGGAGGATAGGAGGTGAATGCAGGGGGAGTGGGGTGGGTGGGGCTAATGGAATTGTACAGATAGTTGCGTGATCGTAGGATATTTTGGTAATGGTTAAACATTTCTGTTTTTTTGGGGAGGTCTGTTTGCGAGAGCCACCAACGCAATTAAGCAGCGTTTCCATAGAATGACTGTCTGCTTAGCATGCGTGTATTTCTGGCAAAAGAAAGTTCCATTCTGACCACTTGTTAATATATATGTATGTAAAAAAAATTACAGCTGCGATCATTGGAGTATGAATGCATTAATAATCTTAAAACCATCTGCTTTGCATTAGATTCTGTGAAGTGCTGTGAGACATCTCAACCATGTAATAACGCACTGTATCAAATACTGTACAAGGATCATTATTCTATTATTATGCTAATGGTAGCTCGGTGCCTGTCCTGCCATTCTTGCCCTGCTGTTTACGTTTTTGTTCCATTCCGAAGCAACATCTCACAAAGCCCACAAGGGCCCCTCATATGCTTCTGGTGAGCAACAACAACAACATAAAAATTACATTTATAGAGCCTCTTTCACTTTGGGAGGACATCCCAAGGCTAGAGCACCATATACAGTACCTCATTCATTTGCCACCCTTCATTCTTTCTATTCTGGCAGTAAAAATGGATGAGCACTGCTGACAATACAACAACAACAAAATTACATTTGCATAGTGCCCTTTGTTCATCGTTTTATGTTTCCCGCTGTGCCCGTAATCCATGTGTGAGAGAGTCAAAGAGACGGGGAAAGAGAGGGAGAAAAAGTCACAGAGAGAGAAAAACACAAGAGACAGAGGGAGGGAGGAATGTGTGCGCATGTCTGTGAGAGAGTGGGGTGGAGGGGCGACGGAATGTGAGAGGGTGGATGGGGAAAGAGGGGGAATGAGGTAGAATGAAAGAGAGAGAGAGAAAGCAAGAGAATCTGCATTCGATAACACCTTGTCATGCTGAAAACATCTCCAAACATTTCACAAGTAATTGCTGTCAGTGTCAGGTGTAACGATTTTTGTCCTAGAAGTAAACATGGGCTACAACTTGCGCCAGTGAGGTCCCGCCAATTGCCACCAGGGGACTGAAGAATTAATGTGGGGTTGGGGAGGGATGAGGAGAGACCTGTTGTGACAACTGGTGTCATAGCTGTTAAAGACGAGGCGGGAGTTGGGAACTCGGAAACAAAAGTGGAACACGAACAAAAGACAAAGGGGAAGAAATTGGCACGTCAAAACAGAAGCAGCCACGGGATAGAATGACTGAAATAGAGCAGACGGAGGAAGAACCGTTGAGTTCATTTCCTCAGTTCCTTTGAGCTTAAGATGGGTTTGTCTATCTGACGAGGACCCCTTTCTGCATTTGAGGCACTTTCAGTCTGGCTGGCTCTTGCCCCCTTAGTCACAAGGTTTAGGGTTCAAGCCCTCAAATCTTGGAACGAGTACGTTGCTGTTTCTCTGGACTTGCGGGCAGTCTTGAGGGGCAATATATATCGCGCAGTCAGTGGTACGACAAACGCAGTTAATTCCAGAGTCCGATAAGAATAATAATAATATTCCTTGCATTTGATGTAGCGCCTTATCACATCCTCTAGACGCCCCAGAGCGCTTTGCAGAATATACCATTAAGTGAATTGGCTGTACGTTTTGTGGGCGAAAGCCGGCAGCCAATTGTGCACGGCAGTCTCCCCCCACAAACAGTAGCGGATTGAGTGACCAAATTATTACGATCCCGAAATAATAATAGTGAAAATAACCCGTGCGTTTGATACGACAAAGTCAAGAACATCTCCAAAGCCATTCGCAGACTGGGCTTTCTCTGAAGTGGAGTGACTGTTTTCGCCGGGCTACTGTGTGCACAGGTGTCTCTGTGAGCGGGAGAGAGGGGAATTTTCTGTCGCTCGGAGATTCTGACTGAACGACGTGAAGGATTGTAACCGTGGCTCGTGGCCAGGACTAAGGATTTGTGGATTATTCATACACACCCCCTAATGATCATTGCCTCTTATCGCTGGTCACATGCAGTATGTTGCAGTGATGTGGAGACGGGAAGTCTGTCGTTTTCACTCAGCCTCCTATCCAGACAGTTAAGCTCATGGCAGTGGTGTAGGAGGTAAGGAAGAGAGAGAAATTGCACCGACTGTTGATAATTGCATTCTATATGTTAAGAGGCGCAGGGACAATAAAGGAGACGGGTAAGATAGGAGCGAGATGTTGGCAAAATAAATCGCTACAATCTTTTTAATAGGGCGCATTGACACGCGAAGCCATGAGGTGAGCACTGTTGAGACTTGACAGGTTTGTGTTAAAAAGCAAAACAAATTGCCGTATTAACAATCCGCAGTTAGCCTGCGAATGAATGTCTTAAGAATAGCTGCGGTCTGCCAGTGATTGCTGCCGTTTCAAGGCTTGTCTTTGCCAAGTGATGTTGCAAGTTGCTCTTTTGTTTTTGGAGTGGTGGCGTGGGGGGGAGTTTTCAAAGGTAGTGGGTGGAAGGTCCTTTGTAGCCTTCAGACATTCTGTTCAGGGCACAAGCAAAGGCAATCGAACAGTACAGTAGCTATTGCTTCTTCAAGGAAGGGGAGACTGCGTGTTTCGGCTATTGGTGCCCGCTAAACGATAGCAAGGCGAAGGGATTGCGGAATGGAGCTGAAAGCCCGGCCGCCGATGGTAGGGCAGGTCGGGCTAGTCAGCCAGATCAGGCTGAACAGTGATTGGGGTCAGCAGGTTAGAGATGAAGGAGTGGGCAAGCTGATTTGCTCATAGCAACGTTCCCCCTCCCTCAAATCCCACCCATTCCCCCACCCACCCCACCGCACCCCAGTCGTGAAATGAGTGACCAATTTCATTTGGGGGAAGGTGGGGTTGTGGGAGGGTGTTGCTGCAGCTTCATCATTCTACTCATTAAATCTGCTCAATTTTAAATTCTTTACCATTTAGATGTTATAATTGGAGAATTAAGATTCCTATTCCTAATTTGAGTCATCAAATCCTGCCATTGTCTGAATGGACTCTTTGCAGCTCCAGAAAGTTTAATGACTCTAATCAGATCAACCAGTAAAGCTAATTATTGGCTCTGACTGGTAATGTTTGAGATAGTCAGGGTATTAAAGTCTCAGAGATTAATTTTATTATCGCTTTGGTACCACGTTTGGGACAGAAGTTTAGTTACTTCCTTGGGCAAGTTTCCTTACTCCACACACCACATAATAATCCCCCTGAAAAAATAATAATCAGTTGGTCATTTCAATACACGATTGTTTGTGGGACGCTGCTATGAGCAATTGGCTGCCACATTTCACCCACAAATATACAGTCAATTCACTTTACAGTATATTCTATGAAGCGCTTTGAGACGTCTAGAAGACAAGAAAAGCGCCATATCAAATGCAAGGATAATATCAAATGCAAGTTCATTCCACCACAAAAAAACACCTCAGATCTGTTCAATAATTATTTTATTTTATAAAGCACCTTTCATGTTGAGAGCACCTCCCATATATCAAATGCAAGGATTACTATTATTATGAACAGAAGGATGGGACCTTGGTTTATGGGAAGATCAGAGGAGTCGGGTGTAAGTATTCCTGGGGAGGTGGGAGCTGAGTAAATCTCAGTTAAAGAATCCACCCCCTTTGAGATGGCCGTTCGCTTGACAGACAGTTCCATTGACATCCGAAAAGTGAGTATGCCATGACGATCTGCCCTTTGGACTTTGGGTGGGCGAAGCTGACAAGTTGGCCGAGGGGCAAGAAAGATGAATGCCGTGGGTTGGGGCTGCTTGGAGGACTGGATGTGGTCCTCCTCAGGTCTGAGGTCTTTCTGCTCCGAGCTACCCCTAAAGGTGGGGAGGGGCAGGCTGAGCCTCCAATAACCCCCACCACCCACTGTTATTGATAATATTATTATTGATAGTAATAATCGTTGCATTTGATATAGCGCCTTCGAGATGTGCTCTAACCAATGAGTTACAACACTTCCCCTAATGCCCTAATAATCCTACTTGCATTTGTTATAGCGCTCTTCACGTCTTCTAGATGTCTCAATCATGCCAAATCTGACAAAGCAACATGTTGCAGACTGATGTGGTGGAGGATTGTGCGATGGGGGGGAGGGTTGATAGGGAGGGTGGGGATCTGGATGAGGGATGAGAGGTTGGCCCCCAGGGAAGGGGATCTATTGACCTTGTGGCGAGGAGGGAGAGAAGGCTTGATCGGGTGTAGTCGAGGGTTGAGGACAGGGACGGAAGCATTTGGGGGGTGAAAGAGCACTAGCTACAACTGAGACATGGAACTAAGCAAGCGTGTCAGGCAGAGCAATTTTAATTTCCTTTACCCCATGCTGCTGTAAAGTGAATTAACATGTGCCAGAAGGCCTGGGAGGATAACACACAGTCATCATCAACCTCGATGTAACCTTTTCCGCAATTTCATTATAATTTTTTAAAAAGTGCAAATTCCGCCCCCGTAAACGGCGGAGTAGGTATTTATTATGTTAATAGGACATCTTAATGGATCATACGCAAGTCTGATTTGTAAGTAATTTGCACCTTTAAGTTAATTTAATTAGAAAATAGACTCCTTTCCCCCACAGAAATGCAGAAGTCATTGCCTTAAATGTTTTGGTCTGTTTTGAAGTGAATCACTTTAATCTGGCTGCAAATACCTGTGATACGTATGATACGTGTAAATATGTGGAAAACCCCAAAATTGTCTTGAAATTGATCGGCAGGTCAAATCAATCATCCTATGATTGTGAAAATGAAGAGATAAGCACTAATCCTAGTTAGCCAGCTAAGATAACTAAACTAAGCTGGCTGGTTGGTTAGTCAGTGTTCATGTGAGCAAGACTTCACGCCTTTCACATTTGATATTTCATATCAACACACACCATTGCAGACATCTTAATGGATAATACGATTTCAAAGTAATTCGCACCTTTAATTTAATTAGAAAACAGACATTGGTTAAGACAGCAGGAAATAATTCCTTCGTTTTTTTCAATAGTGCCGTAGGATCTTTAACGTCCGCCAGAACAGACAAACAAACAGGCCTTGGTTTAAAACAATTGGATCAATTTGTGGGTGTCAGTGAGCACTGCTGCCCTGACAGTCATTTGCAAACCCATCATTCCATCAAAAATCCTTCGAGTCTATCTTACGTCAATGGCCAAAAGTAGCAGCTCTTCTCACTCGGTCCTTGAAATGGGATAGCACCGGATAATGTAGCGGAAATAATACCATCTTTAGCTATCAGGCTAAGGTGGGCTTAGTTTCTTGCTTACTTACCGAGGCATGGTGCCGAAATGAATATTTTATGATCGGTTGTGCACTTGAAGTGTATCCGTTGGTTCAAGGTGCGAAACCGAATACTGTGCCAGTTGGAAAGATATGCCGCAAACAATAGACTAATTCAGGCTGTTGGATTGGCGATTTGCAATGGACCATCGCAGTGTGGTGCGAGTTGATCTTGGCAGTGACTATTACAGCGGTTTAATGCAGGGTTGCATTTTCCAAGGTCAAACCGTGGATTGAAGCCATTCTAATGGATTTAATAACAATAATAATCCTTGCATTTTGATGTAGCATTTGATGCATCGTGTCTTGAAGACATTTCAAAACGCGTCGCAGAAATATAATGGGAAGTGAAATGACTTTATATTTTATGCGTGAAACACGGCAGCCAATAGCGTCCCACAAACAGTTGAGGATTAAGTGACCAATTTGTTAAATGTTTTTATTTTTGGAACGAATTATCACCCCTGGAAAAGTGATCCGCCGATCGACCAACAACCGGGGTTCTACTTACTGCAAGGTAAACAGAGGTGTGTGGAATAAGAAAACTTGTCCAACATTTCACCCAGCCGGGAATCAAACCCAGGTCCTCTGGTTTGTGAGGCGAGTGCACTGAGCTGCAGGACTCCACTTGAACAAAAGCCTAACATTTAACTCGGGTCCAATCTGCATTCGCAATCCTGCTTTCCTCCTCCCGTCTCTCAGATTTCCGTTCAAGCTTCCGGCCAGCGGCAGCTGTACTGTACAGTAGAATTTTAAGGCTTGACGCTCTGATTTTGTTTCTATCTTTGTCCCTCATCATTAAATTCCCCCATATCCGCCCTCCATCAGGGGTATGATTGCCTGTTCCTTCTCTTCCATAAACTCAGCATAACAAGTGGGTGCAAACAGAGAACAAATGAGTAGTGGTTTGCTGGAAAATATGCGAGGAAGTGACAAATCCATAGGCTCAGCGACAAAGCAGATTTTTGCCACCCAGACATAATGAGGTCCCCTCTTTCTACACCGAGCCCCTAAGATGAATTGTTTAACACTTTATGCTGCACATTATAATGGAAGTAATAAGGAGCTCTGCCAGTGAGAGGGACTGAGTGTGTATTTGCTACCAAACATTCCTGCTTATTTTAGAGTCTGACTACTACAGGACATTTTTCCTTTTTCAACCACCTTCTCTCCAACCGTTTTTGTCCGCCTTTTCCTCCTCCTCACCATTTATCCCAAACATCCGTTCTCTGCCGAGGCAGTTCACTGTTTTATCCATCTACTGGGTGAACACATGGGAGCGGAAAAGAGAGAGAGAGATACCCATTGTTAATAGAAATGGATAAATAATGATAATAATCCTTGCATTTGATATAGCGCTTTTCACATCTTCTAGATGTCTCAAAGCACTTCATAGAATATACTGTAAAGTGAATTGACTGTATATTTGTGGACAATATGTGGCAGCCAATTGTGCACAGCAGCGTCCCACAGACAGTCATGGATTGAGTGACCAAATTATTATTGGGTTTGTTTTGAGGGATTATTATCAAGCATATGGAGTAAGGAAACTTGCCCAAGGTTTCATCCTGCCTGGAATCGAACACAGGTCTCTTGCTTGTAAGGCGAGTGCTCTAACTAATGAGCTACAGTACTCCACAGGTTAATTTACAGGTTAATTCATAAGATTTACAGATTGAGAAATGAAAGATGTATAACAACAACTGGCACTTATATAGTGCCCTCTACGCAGGGTAGCATCCCAGAGAGCTTAAACCAGGTGCTATCAAACAGGAACTAAATGGACCCAAAGTACTTTGGAAAAGAGAAGGGCGTTTCTCCCAGGGTCCTAGCTAGCAATCGCCCCAGCTAAAATTAGACACTCACTTCATCACTGTTTGTGGCATAGGCCTACAATTTGTCTAGGCATACAATTTGCCTCTACATTCAACAACAACAGCAACAAAATTATACTTGTATAGCGCCTTTCATGTCAGGAGGACGTCCCAAGATGTCCCACCCACAAATATGCAATCAATACACTCTACAGTAAACTCAGTGAGCGCTTTGAGATGTTTCAATGGAATATTACGCTCTGACAATGCAAGGATTATTAAAGAAACAGAAGTCGCTGGGAACATTCAGCAGGTCAGGCAGCATCTATGAAGAGAGGAAAATGAGTTAACCTTTCAGGTCAATGGCCTTTCGTCAGAAGGATTATTATTATCATTATCAATAAAAAGCTCATTGATTACATTTAAGGAGAAAAAAAGAAAATGCTTGCCTTTCTCTCCATTTGCTCACTCGTCTGTGGCAATATCTATTATACTTTGTGGGGGTACATGGTGTGTGTTGGAGATGGGTGGGTGGGTGGGTGGATGAGGGAGAGAGGGAAAGGTGAGCATTACTACAGTGCTTTGTACACTGCTGATAAATATATACACAAAAACTCAGTTCCCATGGGTTCAGTGCTCAGTATGTACTGAAATGCACCCATGTACTCTCTGTTCATATGCTAATGTGTTACTAAGGTGACTGCAGAGCGAGTCTGAATTATGTTTTTCTCTTCCCTTTCGAATGACTGAAGAGAAACGCTCACCACAGCCAGACAGCAAACATATTCACCAGACTTCCCCTCCCTTCAATTCCAGCCTGGCCTGTTTTTTTTTTAACTGTGTTGTTGTGAGTAGACACGGGTGAGCACGAGCAAGTCCGAGCCCTATGGAAATAAGACGCAAAGGACTGCAGAATATCGAGCGCCGTTATTTTTTTTACACACGCACACACACATGCTGACATTTCCTTGGCACTTAAAGCAACTCAAAGCGGTACTTAAAGTTTGTGGGTTTAAGTGATGCGCGGTTCGGAAAGATAAGCGTTCAGATTCTGTCACTGGCTCAGTTTAATTTCGAGCAGCAAATTAAAGTCAGCTTTCCGGTTTCGAGTGGGATATACCTGCCTGCGAGGAGGGAGACGGATTTGTTGTGATTCATTCAAACCTTGCTTGCTTGCTCGCTTGTGTCATCGCTGTGTGTGTGTGTGTGTGTCTCTTATTCTCTCTCTTGACTGGACGTCATTTCCATGGTAACAAGCAAAGGACCTGATGGAATTGATCATTGCTGTGCCAATTAGAAGATGCAGTAATAATAGGCCCACTTAACCTGTCATACGTGTGGGTTGCCCACTTTACACTGTCTTCAGCGCCTCGCTTGTTTGCAATGAATGGCACAGCGCGATGGAATTGGAGAAATATACGCACGGTAAAACTGTCCACGGGCTCCGGCCTGCTTCACGTCCCCCGCCCTACCATTGCTGGGCGGGCCTTCAGTTTCTCTGCCTCCACCATCTGGAACTCCATCCCACAGCCTTTCGCCTCCTCCCCCCCCCCCCCTCCCCCCCTCACCTCCCTTGACCCCTTCAAGACCCATCTCAAGATCCTCTTCTTCGACCGTGCCTCAGGTCACTCTCCTACCCCTTCCCTCCCCGGCCTCCACCTCTCCAGGTGTTGAGTTCCAGAGGGAAAGAGGGTTGGGGTATGTGGGGCAGGGAAGGTTCGACATGCCTCAGTTAACGGAGTGGAGATGGGGGAGGAAGTAGAAGAGTGCGAATGCGATGGCAATGTTGATGAAGCCTTGTAGAGCTCAAGGGAGATAGTGTTTCATTGCATTAGGACATAATTGGGAAGTGTTATAATGCGCTGCGGTATCAGGTTTAGTGGCTCACTTCATCAAAGTGTGACCACTTGACATGAGCGGAGTGAAGCAGGGACTTTCATGGGCAGAGTTTTTTCACATAAGCTGTTATACGTACAGTAAACGCTCAGCATGTCATCCATCCCCCCACCCCCATCCTCTCTGCACGCGCTCCCAGGCCCAAGCACTCTCAGACATCCTGCAGAGGTGACAGTTACTAAATAAATGTAGATTGTATTGTACAACAACAACTCACATTTAAAAATAATAATAATTATCCTTGCATTTGATATAGCGCTTTTCACATCTTCTAGACGTCTCAAAGCGCTGCACAGAACATACTGTAAAGTAAATTGACTGTATATTTGTGGGCGAAATAGAGGAGCCAATTGTGCACAACAGTGTCCCACAAACAGTCGTGGATTGAAATGTCCAATTTATTACAGGTTTTGTTTGAGGGATTATAATTAGGTGTGTGGAGTAAGGAAACTTGCCCAAGGTTTCACCCTGACCTGCCTGGATTCGAACACAGGTGCCACGCTTGTAAAGCAAGTGCTCTAATCACTGAGCTACAGGACTCCAGTGCCTTTACACAATGCCTTTCACACAGGACTTGACAGTGGCAGAGCACAACACTGAGTTGGAGGGAGAGGGAGGTGATTATAGAGGAAGTCTAAGAGGAAGTTCTTCAAGCGCAAGGCAGAGGGATACTGGAAGAATAGTCCAGAGTTTCATTATCGGCTGGACAATAACATAGAGTAGGGATAAACGGGTCATTCTCGAATTGGCAGGATTTAACTAGTGGAGTGCCACAAGGATCAGTGCTTGGGCCTCAGCTTTTTACAATTTACATCAACGATCTAGACAAAGACATTGAATGTAAAATGTCTAAATTCGCGGATGATACTAAACTAGTCAGCTGTGAGATAGGCTAGGGGAGTGGGCGAATAGGTGACAGATGAAATTTAACGTGGGGAAGTGTGAAATTATTCACCTAGGTAGCAAAAATACAAAAGCAAATTATTTTCTGGACAGGGAGAGGTTAGATAGTGTTAGTGTACAAAGGGATTTGGGTGTCCTTGTACACCAGTCTCAAAAAGTTAGTTTGCAGGTGCAGCAAGCAACTAAGAAGGCAAACGGCATGTTAGCGTTCATCGCAAAAGGTTTAGAGTACAAGAGCAGGGAAGTATTGCTGCATCTGTAAAGGGCCTTGGTGAGACTGCACCTAGAGTATTGTGTGCAGTTTTGGTCTCCTTATTTAATAAAGTCCATACTTGCCTTAGTGTAGATTCACTAGGTTAGTTCCTGGGATGAGGGAACTGACCTATGAGATTAGGTTGAATAGACTAGGGCTGTATTCTCTGGAGTACAGAAGAAGTAGGGGAGATCTTATTGAAACATATAAGATTCTTAAAGGGCTGGATAAAGTAGACAGTGAGGGACTGTTTCTCCTGGTAGGAGAATGTATAACCAGGGGTCATAATCTTAAAATTATGGGTCAGCCTTTTAGAACAGAGTTGAGGAAACATTTCTTCACTCAAAGGGTAGTGAAATTATGGAATTCAGAAGGCTGTAGATGCTCAGTCCTTGAACATTTTCAAGGCTGAGACTGATAGATTTTTAAAATATAGAGGGATTAGGGGATATGGGGATAGGGCAGATAATTGGAGTTAGGTCAGAAGATCAGCCATTATCTTATCAAATGGTGGGCGCGGCTTGAGGGGCAGAATGTCCTGCTCCTGATTCTTATGGTCTTATGTTCATATAGTTGGAAATAACCTAGTCTAAGGTGTCCAATCCACTTTCCAATGTATCCTTGAAGCGCTCTGAGACATCAATGCAAGGATTATTATTTATTAAAACCAGGGTGCAAATGGAATTAAGGTTATTTTGCAATAAAGCCACTGTAGACTGGAAAATCACCACATCCTTCTAGGAGGATCAGTGGCTGCCTTCTGGAAAATGATTAATTAAGTTTGAGCGTGCAATTGTGCTGCTCTGATCTGTGTAATCAAAATGATATGTTTGTCTCTGAAATTAAAGGTACAATAATTATAGTTTGGGGCTTTGTTTAAGACAGACTCCGCAAAGATTAATCTGATTTACTTTCCTTTTTTTTCCTTCCAGTGGGGATGAGGGGGTGGTGGGGGTTGGGAGAAAGAGAATTGAGTTTAATTTGTAACACATCAATTATGCTAATTGCAATCAGTAGCCATTATCAAAGGTGTGTGCAGAGATCACATTCATTGGCCCTGTTTATTCACGCTGCTCACTGACGCCAAGGACAAGAATGAACGATTTTCCTGAATCATGTCATGCCATCGCGTTTTGATGGGAGTCTGGAGAATGGGACCATGTGGCCTGAAAATCGCCCCGGTCTAAGACCTCGGATCTTTGTCCCGAGACGCAAGGTGGTCCAGAATTTTCCCAGTGGAAAATTCACTCACACTTTTAGAGGCTGATAAAAGAGCCCAACCAAACCAGCAAACAAATTAATACTTAACTCTTTAAGACTTTCCAAAACTGCGCAAAGTTTGAAGGCATCGAGCGAGGCGACGGGCTACACAGTTTAAGCCTCTGATATCCAGCAAGGGTTAATGTGGAGCAATTAAGAGCAAGAGCCCTTGCTCATTAACCCTCCACACCCCACTAATTCGACAGGAGATACTGTGACTGGTTATAACTCCCTTCCTCTTCAAGTTCCTCCCACCCTCCCCCAACCACTGGCTGAGCTTAGGAGGGGAATAAATGAAGCGTTACCCAAGAGAGAAATTGCTGAAGGAAAGGTTTGCTCTACGGAGAGCGCTTTTCAAACAATAAAAGTATTGAAGATCGAGATCCCAATTATACAGTCGCAACCCATCAGCGCTAATGAGGGCTTGACCTGCAATGCACCGCATCTGAACGTAAGATACTACCTGAAACCGCTTTTCCCGCATCTCCTGGGCTTCTCCATACCTTTTCACCCCCGTTCGGTTTGAGACCCCCCCCTCCCCCTGCCACCCCCCTCGTGCGAGCTGAGAGGCTGAAATGCCGTTTTTGATGGCAGTCCCTGATTTTTGTGCCAATTTCAAATTTGTAACTTAACTGGAAACGGTTTTTGGATCTCGTCTTCCTTAAGTGAACGATGGTAAACTAATACTGTATCTGTGCAAATGCATTTGCTATTAACCTGGAGGTGATTCGCTATCAGCTGTGCAGGTTAATTTGACTGCTTGTACGATTGAGCTCCGTAATGATAATCCTTGCGTTTGACACTTCGCCTTATCACACCATCAAAAGGCCCTGGACAAGATTTTCGAGTGGGTTGTTGTGATTGCTGATTTGCAGGCAAACAGGGCCAGCCGAATTGCGCACAGCAAGATCCCACAAAAGTGCTGTGATGTGAACATTTTACTGGGAGACACTGTGTTTGCACGCGTACGTACGCATTTGCGGGAGTAATTGCTGACAATCGTTCACAACTGTTTGTGCACGATCGGCGGCCCACGTTTCGCCCACGAGATGTGCCGTCAATTCACAGTACAGCGTAGCCTGTGATAAGTCGCTGCATCAAATGCAACAATAACGCAATTTAGATTAGCATACCAAGGAAATGTAAGGATTATTTATTCTAACCAAATCGATTGTTTATAGCCAGGTCAGCTATATTATTGTCGTTGGTGTGTTCTAAGTGTGGGCAGAACTTCAGTAGATTACCTTGCACCTAATTCTTTTTCATCTGTCTCCCCCCAACCTTGCCCCCCATCCCACCCCCACCACCCGTCTCCCCCCTCCCCACACAGATCAGAGGTTGCGCTTGTTAAAGAGGAATTCTTCCATCAGTTGGTGATTTACCAGAGCCCTGCTTGGCCTTGGTAACCATGATGATGTTGCTATGGAAACGCCTGTTGCTGCTATCGTTCATTGGCTGTCTCGCAGGTAAAACGTCTCATTTAATACTTCTGTTCTGTGCCGCGTTGAAAAGATGGTCGTATTTCGGGGGGAAGAAGTTGTTCAACTCGAGTTCAAGTGACGCTTGGTACCAAACTCCGCTCCCCCATTACCCCAGTCCTTGCCAGACTGCACTGCCTCCCTGTCCCGGAGAGGATCAATTTTGAGATCCTCACGTTTGTATTTAAATCCCTCCACTCCTCTGCACCCCCCCTACCTCTCTAACCTCCTCTCTCCTCACAACAGTACCCGTTGCCTTCGCTCCACCGGGTCTGGCCTCCTCCTTGTCCCCAGAATCCTCCACTCCACCATCGGCGGCCATGCCTTCAGGCACTATACCCCGAGGCTCTGGAACTCCCTTCCTCATTCCCTTCGCCTCATCCACTCTCGTCCTACTTTCAGGTCTCAGCTAAAGACCTTTCTTTTCGACCGCGCTTTGGATCACCTTCTTCCCCCTCCGCCCTGGCTCGGCCCTGGGATCTGTTATTGGGAAGCGCTCTGAGACACCGTTCGGCGTGGGAGGGCGCTATATAAATCCAAGTTGTTGTTGTTGTTGTTGTTATGCTTCCTGGTGACGGTTGAGTAGGAGGAGGTGGGGAAGGAACCCCAAATGATGTGGTGACCGATGGCACGGTTGAAGAGAAGGGTCTTGAGGCAGGACTTGAAGTAGGCTGGGGAGGAGGCAAAGTGGAGGGATTGTAGGATGGAATCGCAAAGGTTGGGGGCAGAGTGGCTCAAGACTCTCCCGCCGATGGTGGGGCGGGGGACGTGGAGCAGTCCAGAAGCCGCTGAGATCTCCTGTTCCTGTTTGACATTGTGCTTCACATTCTGAGACCCTACCCCACATGAGGGAGCTACATAAATACAAGTTGTTACTGTTGTTGTTAAAGTACAAATAATATTTGCTGCAGTGTTATTGAAATGTACTATCTGCAACACAAATGAGAACCGTGTGGTCATACATAGATGGTGCTTGACGATTGCAAACCACTTCATTGTGTGTCAGTGTCTTTTTACAAGTGGGAACTCTCCATTGAATAACATGGACTGGAACAATCATGTGTACAAAGGCAATTCGTTCTTTTATCACTAGCTGTTTGACCCAGGATTTGCACTGGTGACGTTAATAATAAATAATAATCCTTGCATTTGATATAGCACTTTCCACGTCTTCTAGATGTCCCAAATCGCTTTGCTGAATATACTATAAAGTGAACTGACTATATTTGTGAGCAAAACACGGCAGCCAATTGTCCCCCACAAACAGTCTTGGATTGAAATGGCCAATTAAAAAAAAAAATTAAAAAATTTGAGCAATTATTATCAGGCATGGAGTAAAGAAACTTGTCCGAGGTTTCGACCTGACCTGGCTGGAATCGAATCAGGGTCTCTCACTTGCAAAATGCTGTGGCCAACCACCGAGCTGCAGGACTCCACATTGCTATCAATTGAAAGTGGCGAGGGAGGCCAAGGGAGAGAGAGGGATGGGAGGAGGGAGGAGGAAGGGTGTGGGGTGGAAAGTTGGTATAGCTGAGACATTTGAAATGGATCCTAAATTTGATTTGATACCAGTTGATTCCCTCAGCCATCTGCCAACGTGTTTTTGTTTTGTGAAATGGATGGAGCTGGAGATTAAATATTACTTATGAACGATTAAGCACCATGTTTAATTAGTTGGTTGAGAATGAGGGATGTTGTCAATGGCTTCAGCAACTCCCTCCCATTCCCCCCCCAACAAGGGAGGGGAAAGTCAACCAAATGTACATGTCATGACATTGTTTGAGAGCAAGGATTTTTAAGATTATTAATTCATCCAAAATTAAGTCTGAATTCAAGAATTTTATGCAGTTTCATTTGAGCTGATGTTTTTGTACCCAATCAATTTGTACCCAAGACAATCTACCATGGAGGGGATGATTAGGACGCTCAGTTTGTAGGCATGGAAATAGTTTTGTGAGATACAACACAATACCAGAATGGTTTTCGTCAGGCTATGAATTTCTATGTGGCAAAGGGGGTTTGCTATGTCCACCATGGCCCAGCACACTGTTGAGGATTTACCAACTTGCCTGAGAATTTGACTCACCCAGAACTTGAGAACATAACAATTTGCTGGGCGAACGAAAACCCAAATCCATCTGGTTAGCCTTCCATCTTCCTGCCTGTCGCTTGACATATTGTGTCCCAAACTATATACAGTATTATTTCCTGAGATATTATTTTCTAGCAGATATCCATCTAATTTGTTCTCAGGACTCTGTCATCGGTCTCCCTCTCTACACCCTCTGCATGCTCCCCCCCGGTGACATGATCCGCGCAGATATGGGGTAAATTTCCATTTGTACGCGGATGACAGCTCTACCTCTCAGCCTCCACCCTCAGTTCCAGGAGTAATGGCGTCCTGACAGATGGCATGTCTGACATCAAGTCCTGGACGAGAACAACTTTCTCCGAGACCGAGGCCGCCCTGATTGGTTTGTGTCAGCACCTCGGGCGCTATCAGCATCCACGAATGCACACTCCACCTCATGTTAGCCAGGCAGGAACCTGGCTACGAACCTTGTTCGATTCTGAACTGTCCTTTCTCCCCCACATCCGCGCCATGACCAGCACTGCCTTCCACCACCCCCGTAACATTGCCAGACTCTGCCACTGCCTCACCCCTCAGGCTGCTGAAACCTTTACGCATGCATTCGTCACATCAAGGTTTCACTACAGAAACTCCCTCCTCGTCAGCCTTCCCATCATCCAAAACTCCGCAGCTCGTCCCTCAGCCTTGCTTCCTCCCTTGCCTCCTTCAAGGACAGTCTCAAGACCCTCCTTTTCGACCGTGCCTTCAGCTTCCCTCCCACCTCTCTGCCTCTCCTCACCCCTACCCCACCACTCCCCCATGCTCGGGTCCCGACCCCTGACTGTTCAGCGCCTTGGGACATCCTCCCGATGTGAGAGGCGATCAATGAATGCAATGTTGTTGTTGTTCTTGAAACAGAAGCCGTATCTGGTGATCAGTACACAGCTCCGATCATCACTATAAGAGTTAAGAGACACATTATTCCTTCCATAGATACACCTAGCAGATTTCACAGAGAAGGCTGAGATCACTGTAAATACCGTAGGTACTTTCATGGTATTACAGATCTCCAAGTGAAACAGCAGCAGTGCACTTGTTGAGTTACAAGATGCTTCTGATAGCGTTTAATCTCTTTGAGGAGAAAATGTGAATGTTCAAGAGTTGTTTTTTTTTGGGGGGGGGAGAAAAAAAAAGACGATTTCGTCCCTGGAGGAGTCTTTATTTTGCTCATATCCCTCCGCAGATTCCACGTTTCCTGACTCACACACAACTGATTCTTGTAATTATAAATTCTCTTCCATAAGAAGCTTTCATCTGGAGGATCTTAATTTCCCCAGCGTTGCTTTGCTCACTTGTTCACTGAACAATTTCACATTTGAAGACCGCTTTCCCCATTGTGCCCAGGTAACCTTTTAATTGGGCCAGCGTATTTCGAACGAGAGTTTCATTGGCGCACAGGCTTGCAGCTCTAATTTTTTCTAAGCAGTTTTGACATTTCTGTCACACATACCTGCCTCTAGGCGATTCTGCCACTGTGTCCTGTCCTTTGTTGTAACAAGCCTGCCTCAGTTGGCAGCACTCTCTCCCTTCTGAGTCAGCAAGATGTGGGTTCAAACCCCATGTTGGGATTTTGAACTCGCACAGAAATGTCCTTGGGACATTTCGAAGCTCTTTATGGGGTTTTATGCTGAAGTGCAGTGACTGTGTATTTGTCGTGGGCTGAAACAGCTTATATACGATTATAGAGCTCTGAGATTCCGTCCGGCATGGAGGGCGCTATATAAATCAAAGTTGTTATATACAGTATGAAGAGAAACCAACTGCGCCAGTCTGACACTGACATCTGTGATGGGAAATCAGTCGTCTGCTTAACTAATGGACTCGGTTTTCAAAGAGCTTTTTATCTGGTCCCACTTTTTGTTCTGTTGCCATTGTATTTATTTGCAAGTTGTTTTCAGATGCTGTTTGATATGTAAATGAAGGACTCATTAGACGACTGTCACCAAAGTGCACATTTTTGCAACTCATCTTTAGAACCTGTCATGTTTTTGAGCTCACTGCTCCGTTGCAAATAAAGACACAAACCAGACCCCTGCAGCTCAATAAGAATTCTTATATTTGATATTGTGTCTTTAATGTTAGGAGAGAAATCTAGCGCCTCGCATGATATGTAAGAGTGTAGTGTAGAGATATGTAAGTGTAGTGGTTGCGGTATTTTGTAGTAGAGCGAGGCAGTAAATTTGCGCATGGCGATGACCCACAAACAGCTGTGAAGTTAATGGCTGATACTATTTTAAAGCACTGCCTGAAAGGATAGTGGAAACAGATTCAATAGCAACTTTCGAAAGGGAATTAGATAGGTGCTTGAAAAGGCAAAATTTGCAACGAAGGAGCGGGGCAGTGGGATTCATTGGGTAACTCTTCCAAAGAGCCAGCACAGGCACAATGAGCCGAATGGACTCCTCCAGTGCTTATGAGCTGATATGATTATATCTATGATTCTATCTGGTGCATTGTCAGCCAGGAAACTGGGAGTGAAAGGATAGTAACTAGCAATAATATAGCACTACGCTACTCAAAAGCAGAATTCTGAAGAGGGTGTGCGATTGTCAGTCTAAATCTTAAGGTCAAGAGGATATTTAGTTCACTTAATAAGCAATTATGGTTGCAAACGATTAGACAGAAGTTGATTTAAACTCAACAGTATTACAGAACGACATACATTCTTACAGCACAGGAAATATACAGTGAAAATGCAGAATGATCAAATTATAGTTCAATAGTTCTTGGCACTGAAACATTCGGACAAAGTGCTGCTTGCTATGATTCAATATATAATGTCAATGACAATAATAATTCATTTTGCTTTTATTATCAGAATGCAGTGAGCTCCCATCAGAATAAATGACTTTTGCTGCAATAATTGTAATTTTCAGTTCACTGCCTTTTATGCCTGTACTTACAACTCATTTGCTGGAATGCAAATGGACTTCAAGGGGCTGCGGAATGATAAACGGGGGTGTGAAGAGGAGGGGTGCAAGAGTGGAATCCGGAATGAGCTAAAGTAGTCTGGATGATTATACTGTTAATAGCGGACTCCTTTAGCATATCAGTTAGAGCACTCAAGAGGACTGACCGGAGTTTGATTCCTGGGCAGGACCAAATGTTAGCCAAGTTTCCTTACTCCACATACCTCTGTTAACCAAGCAGTAACCCGGTTGTTATCCAATTGACGGATTGGTTTTCTGAGGGTAATAATCCGTTCAATCAATAAATAAATCACAATAATTTGTACACTCAATCCACGTTTAGATGCAGCGCTGTTTCGTCACGTCTCCGGTGGAGGCTCAAAGTGCTTCAACTGGGAATCTCCTGTAAAGTAGACCTTGTATTCCCTGAGCGCCCAGTTTCCACCGCAGCCGTGGAGCAAACGAGCAGTCTTATCGACCACGGGGAACGGATGTGGACGGAGATGCGCGTTGCACACTATCACTAACTGCACATGACAGGGCACTTTCCTGCCAGTTGATCAGTGGCAGATTTTAGACGATAGCCAACAAAGCGCCTTGATTTGATTTGCATTGATTGAGTAATGATAGACTTTACAGGCAGACTGACGTGATGCCATTATCCCTCTGCCTTTGACCATGTATGAACTGCACGGCTGAAAGACTTGGTGTAGAATTTGAACCACCTTAGGATTGACACATTCCTTACACAATCCAAACGTATAAACCTGACGTTGAGCATTGTCTTGTCAAACCTCAATTTCATAGTGAGAAGAATACAATAACAGGCCTTGCGGGATCACAATGGCTGATTTAATTGGCCCAATAAGTGATACGACATATTATTGTGCTTCCGTTCAATAGAAGTGAACAGGGTGCCTTTCCGCACCAGTTATCATCCTTTATCCGACACAATTGCAAGGGAAAAATATTAATTTTCTCTCTTTCTTTCGTACAACAGTGCTTTTTCCTGCTTTGAAAGGCAGACAAAGTGTTGAAGTTCACACTGAATGAATAGCTGATTCCACCGCTGCCGCAGGCAGGGTCTCTGGAGACTATCGACTGTATCAAAGCTTGCACCCAGGTTTCAGTTTCCCAGCGAGTCTGTGCTGTAGCCTCATGTTACCGCAAGCCTGTTTCTGGAACCCTACTTTGAGCTCACAGTTCAGGCACTACATTACAGAGGTGGGGAGGCTAGAGAGAGAGAGAGAGAGAGAATTATCAGAGGGTCAGTCCTACGAATGAGACTCAAGTCCGATCTGCACCTTTTCTAGGGGACGCTTAAAGGCTCCATCAGTGCATGGACTTGCGTTGATATTCTCAAGGTACTCGGATCTGCTGCTGCTTCGAAGGGAAATTAAAAAGTTGTGTGCAGTGAAATGAAGAGTGACAGCTCTCTTTTCCTGCTGCAGTGTCACTGATAAATGGAGCCTGGTTAGACATTTAGATTGATCGCTGGCGATTGGTTTCAACGCTCTCTCTCTTTCTCTCTCTCGCCAAGGAGCTGCAGCTGGAGTCGCTTAAAGAAACTTACAGAAAATCGTCTTGAAAGTTGTGACTGGGATTAATAATCTGCTGAGTCCTGGGCCCCTATGAATTGAGACGTAAATAGAGTCAGGTGGACTTTCTCTCCACAGAAATGGTTCAGGGCTCCCTAGGGTTCTGAATACCTCAGCTTGCATGCCACATTGCTGATGGGTTAATCGAGCGTTAGGACCATATCCCACCTATTTCATTACCATTGAACGCCAGGTTATTGTGACCTTTCGAAAATCAATGCGGGTGCCACATTTCAGCACATCACTTGCTCAACTGTGAGCGCTTTACCTTTAAGCTCAGGAGCACCCAAATCCGTGAACGATATTCTAGATGTCGCCTAACCAACAAGGTGAGAATCGCTCAGTTCAATTGCAACCAATTTGTATTTGAAACGTCACCTCGGTGCTCGTTTAACCCGCCGATAAATTGTAGCTCAGCGGTTAGAGCACTCACCCCGCAAGCGAGAGACCCAGGTTCATTTCACAGGCAGGGGTGAAATGTTGGA
This sequence comes from Hydrolagus colliei, assembly GCA_035084275.1. NCBI lineage: Eukaryota > Metazoa > Chordata > Chondrichthyes > Chimaeriformes > Chimaeridae > Hydrolagus > Hydrolagus colliei. The sequence goes on from CM068753.1 coordinate 11,461,018, forward strand.
CACATTTCCTTACTCCACACACTTTTCATCTACAAATCTCGCAGTAAGTAGGAACCTGGTTTTAGTCAATTGGGCATCTCGCCTTTGGTCATTGAATCCACAATTGTTTATGTGCAGTGCTGTACACAATTGGCTGCCGCGTTTGGCTCACAAAATATACATTCAATTCACTTTAGAGCATATTCTGTGAAGTACTTTGAGACGTCTCGAAGACACGATAAGATATCAAATGCAAAGGTTGTATTATTATATTATATCTGTGCGGCATTGACTGGAAGCTATCAGTGAATGGTGAATGACTGTGATGTTTTATGCCATTCAGGCTTTGGTATTTGTTATTGTCTGATCCTTCCAGATGGTACTGCGAGTTCCTATTCCACACGTCTTGCCTTTCAAAAGAGTTCTTGTGTGTTGATTGTGATTGTAGCTTATGAAAGCCCTCAGCACACATACTGCTCTGACTGATTCCTGCCCAATGGCACTGCTGGCTATTTCACACCAGATCATTCCAATTTGTCTGAAGGCAGTGAAGAGGGGAGGTCAAATGAACGAGGTAATGAAATGATGAAGGCTGTGTTCACAAACAGCATCCTTTACAGTTTGTTGTCAATTTCCATTTGCGTCCATAAACCTTTCAGACCGACAAGGCCCAATAATGAATAGGACAGTTTCCTGCAATGTCAATGGGACACTCTGCACCATGACTCAAAGACATGTTCACTCAGAAACAAACATGGTGTAGTCACAATTCTTTACATAGTCCAGGGCTGATGCTCCACTGTAGAGATTGTAGAGTGCTGTAGTTCAGTGGTTAGAGCACTCGCCTTACAAGCGAATCCAGGCAGGTCAGGGCAAAACCTTGGGCAAGTTTTCTTACTCTGCACGCCTAATAATAATCCATCCCCAAAAAAACTGAAATAAATTGGTCATTTTCAATCCGCAACTGTTTGTGGGACACTGCTGTGCGCAATTGGCTGCCGCATTTCGCCCACAAATATGCAGTCAATTTATTTTACAGTACATTCTGTGAAGCACTTTGAGACATCTAGAAGATGGGAAAAGCGATATATCAAATGGAAGGATTATTATATTATTATTATTGTGCATTGTCGGAGGTGCCGTCCTTCTGATGAGACGTTATTTGTGGTTTTATCTGTGCCTGTATAGGTGGGCGTGAAAAAGCACTACTGTTTTACTGATTAATAAATTAATTAAAGTTTCGCCCACTCAGTTCACTTTGCAGTGCATCCTGTGAAGCGCTTTGAGACGTCTCAATGACGTGATAAGGCGCGATATCAAATGCAAGATTTATCATTCTTCTTATTACTCAAAAAGAAAAGGGGAGTTTCTCCCAGTATCCTGGCTGACAATCCCCCAGATAACACTGGTAATTCACATCGTGGTGGTCCATGGGGAACACTGGGGTGTGACAGTTGACTGCCACGTTCACCGACAAAACATGCTGTCCTTTACAGCGAAAAGTGCTTTGACATGTCTCACACGGCATACGAAAGGCATGATATCGAATGTAAGGATTATTTTTACCATATGACTAATTATTACTAGTTTGACCTCGGGAGGCTCTAACTCGCTCTCTCTGCACACTCGTTCTTCTCTTTGTCTGCAGTGATGAACGTGTAGTCGCCTCCTGCGAGATGAAAGTGATCCTTTTGTTTGGGGACGGTTGTCTCCGATGTCTTTCTAGGTCACCAACCCAACATCATTAACACATTCCTTGACATGTGTTTAACCACTAATAGACTTGTCCCCTAGCCACCTATTGACCCCTGGGGCAGGCAGGTTACTCTCTGGAAACAACATTGAGATGAAGACATCCCTCTCGGCACCTCATCAATTCTTGCTCCTCATTCAACGAAATCGATTCTCTCTGGATCCCGCTGTCATTTTGAGCCGAAGAGAGAGAAGAAAAACAGTCTGATGGCATTAGCCGCACACAAATTTATTGGAGTCAATCAGCACATTTCTGGCTTGTTAAGCTGCTTAAAGCAGTTATTGGAAAAAATCACTTGCTTTGGTGGCTTAATTTAGCATTAGCCGTGAATCCCAATGTAATGAAAGTCATAAATCAAATGTTAGCGGTTCTGAAGTAGCTGTGAGGTGCTGTTATTTTCTGCTTTTATCCCACGAGCTTCAATAGTGGACACTGGAATCCACCCTTTTTGTGTGTGTGTTACTCCAATAAACCAATCTAGGCACTGTGGCCCGATGACGGTGGCCTTCCATTATGCCAAATGGCAATAATAATAAAGCTCGCTTTTGATATCGCGCCTCATCACCTTGTCGAAACTCCTCAAAGGGCTTCACGTGATTCGCTGTGAAAATGTCGTGACCTGATTTGTAGGCCAGCGCAGTGGCCAATATGCGTGCAGCCGTGTCTCACAAACGGTCATGGGATAGTGTGCGAATCGGCTGCTGCGTTTGCCTGCAAAATATACAGTCACTCCGTTCAACAGAATATCGAACGGAGAATATGTGTCCTGTGAAGTGCCTTGAGAGATCCTCTCGACATGCACTGTGTGAAATGTAAGGATTCATTGTAATCCCTCGTAAGTGACGATAATCAATGCAATGCCACTGATTGCTTTCGGAAAGCTGTGAGCCTATTGTTGGGGACAAGCTTTTCATCGACCAGAGCCGGCAAAGTTTCATTTGAATAAAGAAACTCTAACCTTGTTTACCAATTGTAGTATTGGATCGCGTAATATAAAGCGGGGTGGGGAAGAAAGCACAAGCAAGCCGTCTTTTCTGAATCTCTCCACTGTGAAAACCTAGAGGCAACAGATGAAATGCTGTTATTACTGTATTGTGTCGCACTTTATTGTCATGTCTTTGAGCACACGCTTTCAGTTGCCTCACGGTTTGCTCGATTTGCTCTGATAAACAAAACGTATGGTTTAAGACGTTTCAGATGATCCTATAACACTATCACATTGTCGCAGTGCGTTAGACCACGAGACAAGAAGATAGGCAGTAAGGAAGTGCTAGGGACTAAACCAAAGGCTCCTTCAAGGCCTTCGGTTGCTGCAAAATTATTATTTTTTAATCGTGTTAGTGTTCAATTACTTTTCATGGCTTCTCCCCATTGCATTGGGGCTCTCTGGCCCTCCTCTCATTGGGGGGTGGGAGTTCTGTGAGTGTCAGTTGCCTCCCGTACCCTCTCCCCCACTGAGAAACCATCGTTCCCTCGTGAACCATGCCAGTGAGTGCCGCCGATCGGCAATATTGTAATAATTAATATTACTACATCAATCCTCCTCCACACCTCATAATGATATAATCCTTGTATTTGATATAATGCCTTACCACGTCTTCGAGATGTCTCAAAGCGCTTCACAGAATAGACTGTAAAGTGAATTGACTGTATATCTTGCAGGCCAAACGCGGCCGCCAATTGCGCTCAGCAGTATCCCACAAACAGTTGTGGTCTGAATGACCAAATTATTATTATATTTATTTATTTTGAAGGGACTGTATCGTATTGCAAACGCTTATTAGATTTCTAAACAGATTTATGTATCCTGAATATTGTGATGATATTTTACCCCGATATTGAAGATTAGCAATTCAGTTCACTGCTGCAGTACTCTCTCTGCCTCTCTCCCCATTTCTCCTTAGCTTCCCTTTCTGTTTTACATTTGCATTCTACTTCTACAATTTGCTGATGTCTTCTTACCACTTTTATTATCATTATTCCGATAATGGCTTCTCAAGACCTGCGCTATTTTCCTTGTCACAAGAATGCTTGATCCCTGATGATTCCCCTCGCTGCCCTCCTCAACTTCTCTGCTCGCCTCCCATTACAACACAAAATAAGCTTCAATCCTCAAAATTGAAAATCACTTTGCAGCAAACGCAGAGGCAGAGAAAGCACCAAGGGGCTGAGAGAGAACGCAACTTGGAAATTGCAGTGGAATTTTGGCTGGTAACTCGCGAGAATTGGGTCTGACGCGAGCTGTAGTTCAAAGGATTCATTCCGTCAATCGCGTCAGAGATTGCATGGAGAAATTAAACACAAATTTAGAAAGTGAAGAATGTAACCTAACCTTTAGATTCAGCTTCATAGAATAGAATCATAGAATTATACCGCAAGGACGGAGGACATTTCGCCCATGCCTGTGCCGGCTCTATGAAAGAGCTTTCCAAATTAATCCTGCTCCTGCGTTCTCTTCTCCATAGCCCTGCAAATTTGTCCTTCTCAAACATCTATCCACTTCTCTCTTGATAGCTGTTTTCAAATCTGCTTCCACCATCCTTTAAGGCAGTGCATTTCAGATCTGAACATCTCAGATCTTCACAGTCATTAAATAATAAGGGCAAAACCTCAGGCAGGTTTACTTACTCCCAGCAGTAAGTAGGAACTTTGTTGTTGGTTGATTGACCGATTGCTTCCCAGGATAATAATCCCTTATAAATATTTTTAAAATTGGTCATTCAATCCAAGACTGTTTGTGGGATTGCTTCAGGGGATTTACTGACAAGTGTAGTGACTGTGCATTTTGCAGGCGATAAAACATTTACATTAACAACGCATGCAGGCTTGCAGCGAGAATGAAGCTTGGCCTGAAACAAAACATTTTACCTGCCAATAACAATTTAGCAATGCTCCTGCGATAAACACTCAGAGCAAGAAGGAGAAAGATTGAGGTGAACAGTTCATGCGTAGGATTAGTAGCAACGTTAAAGTGGTAAACCGGATAGTATCTGTGAATGGCTTGAGCTTCATAGATAAGTGGAGCCGGTTTGGTGGGGTAAACCAAGTTGATATAAGACAGATAGTCTGTGTTTCAATTAAGTGTGAGTGCAAGAGCTAGTCACTCATGTAGATTGGCCGGACATGATTCATTTGAATTGGATTCAACGATGGGAAGATTCACAGTAATAAATAATAACAATGATGGTGATAACCAAAGTGCATTGAGCGAGTGAGTGAGTGGGTGAGTCTCGAGCGGCTGAATGAATGATGATCAGGCCGAGGAATGAAATGCAGATTTATCCCAAGGGTAAAATAGAGAAGTGAAGGTATTGAAGGATAGGCCCTTTGGTGAGAATGCTTCAGTATTGTGGTGAATAAAGTTATTAATATTAATCATAATTCTTTCATTTGATATGTTGTCTCACACTGGAAGTGCGTCTCAAAGCGTTTAACGGGATATACTGTTAAGTGTAGTGACTGTGTGTTTTGTATGGAAATGCATGATAATAATAAATCTGACAGTTGGAAGGATGGAGGGAGTAAGTCAAGTTTTTAAAAAATATATTACCATCAAAGAATATCCAGTATGAGCTATCATATCGGAATTCTGCTTGTCGGAGTGAAGGGGAGAATGTTTGATATAATGAGAGCAGAACAGGCAGAATAGCAATGTATGCAAGAGAGGACATTACAGTGCAAAATGACCTTTGTATAGCGCCTTTCACGTCAGAAGGATGTCCCAAACTGCTGCACAGTCAGGGATTTTGACTCGAGCAGTGGGAAGGGGGAGGCGGGGTTTGGCATAATGAAGGGTGGAGGGCAGGGAGGGTAGGAGGGTGGCCGAAGGCAAAGGTCGAAGAGGCCAAAGGAGGCACGGGAGGGAGCCAGGTGAAGGGAATGTGGGATGGAGTTCCAAAGCCGAAGGCCTGACCTCTTATGGTGGGGTGGGTCGAGTGGGGGATGTGGAGGAGGCCAGAGCCTATTAAGCAGAGGGAATGGACAGGTTGATAAAGGGTCATAGAGGTTGGAAGAGGCAAGGCCGTGAAGGGCCTTGAAGGTCAGCCACGATAAGAAAACAATTGAGTGCTTTGCAGGGTGTTGGTGCTGTCAATGCGAGGAAAGGTTAGAAGGCAGATATTGATTCTGGTTATAAAAACTCAGGGACATGAGGCAGGAGGAAAGATAGCAAACTTGCTATTGTGGGTAAGGAAGGATTGTTTAAAAACAATGAAGAACGTTAACCGTGGAAAGGTAAGACATTTCAAAGCCTACAATCAGTGGAGGAAAAGCGTATGAACCATGTACCATGAGGTAGCGTTACATCCAAACAGTTCATCACACAAGAGATGGACGGATTGAGGTTCTAATGCGTAGTTATGAATTATGGATCCTGCCTTTCCTTCTGACCCCAAGCCACCAGAGGAGCTCAATTATCTGTCCACATTCCTCTTCACTCAACCACTGACATGTCCCTGGAGGGGGTGTGGGGAACAGGTGAGCTGCACAGACCCGTCTGTTGCACACGACAGTGGTTGGCTGCCCAGGTCAGGGCATTGATGGGAGCGCATCGATCATCATTCTTCTCCTCTCGCCGTCAATGGGGCCGAGAGAGAGAAATAAACATTGCTGCTGGGAGTAGGATTTTAGCTGAGCAGTCCTTATTGCAAGGCCAAGCAGTCCTCGGCCGATAGCTGAGCAGTCCTTATCGCAAACTTGGCAATCCTGGATTGTTGCTGAGTCAGCTTTTCTTGGCCAAGGTGGCAATAGGGGGTATAGTTGGTCCCAACTGTTACCGTTACCGTTGGCCTGAAATTTGCCTTAACTTCTGAGGCCATTGTGACTGGGGGAAGAGGGGAGGAGAACGAGTATTAAAACTGTGAGAAAGAGGGAATAGCGGGAATGCCAGGGAAAAGGTGGTCCCAATTCCCAGGAACGTGACAAGAAACTGCAATAGGATCAGGGAATGCTGACACTATTTTTACCTGGACGTGGGATGGGGAACTCCTGTGGTTTTCAGTTCTGAATTCGAACCATTCGTCAAATCAGTAATTACGAATGAAAAGGTGAAGGTTCCTGTTCAGGCATGAACCGGGCAGGTGGCAACAAGAGTAAAAATAGTCCCTCTTTACGTGTATGAAGTGCCATCTTGTAGGTATGGGAAAATTAATGGTGCATAGCACACACACCCAGAGTTCAAAGAAGTCACGGCAAAATTAGCATTGGGCACAGAGAGAGAGAGAGAGAAAACAGCTGTAAGTAGAGACGCTTTCAGGAAATATGTCAGCGAGTTTACTCTTTCACATCCGTTGATCTCGAGATGCTTGTGAAGACTTTGATTAAACCCCGGTTTAATTATGCTGTCTCACTCGGCAAATTTGCATATTCTGCAATTAAATTAAATTGTTAATTAGACGATGAAGTTGTTTTCCTTTAAATGTGCCATTTTGCCTCTTGTGGGGGAAAAAAAACGCCTTTTTGGTTTTTCTGTTGTAATTTTTTCAAACTAGGGATTACAGCTAATTGTTTATGTGCTGCAAAAGGCGTCTGTCTTCATGAACAAGTCAGAAGTCAGCTTTTAAGGGATTTGTTGTTTCAATAATGCAATTTCTCTCAGTCATAATTGACAGATGTTTATTATGGCCATTAATTCCAAGATGAAAGGTAAATAGAGAATAGTTGGCCATATGTTTTTTTTCTATTCCATCTGTAAACTTGTATGACAGAATTCTGTGCATTCAAATAACTTTTCACATTATTGGTTTAGAATAATGTCATACTTGTCAGGAGGATGTCTCAAAGTGCTTTACTCCGTTAGCTGGGCATCTGAATCCGGGGTTGGTGGGGGGCGAAGAAAGAAGAGATGGGAGGCTTCTTATAAAGAAGTCTTGAGGCGCGCTTTAAAAGTGGTGAGAGGGAGAAGTGGGGAGGGGGCGAAGTCGGAGGGACTACAGGATGGAGTTCGAGAGAACTGAAGGGAAGTGGTGGGGGTGGGGGGGCAAAGGGAATGCTTTGTGATTTAAAAAATATGTATTTTCTTTATCCAGCAGCACTTTCAGGGTGTAAGTAGATAGATCACAGTTGCATTAAAATGGAGTAGGTCTCGATATGAATAACACGGCACATTTCAGGCTCAAGTTTAATAACAGCTTCAGCAGGAGAGAGCGGGGCAACCTTAAAAAGTCGTGTTGTCAATTGCACAGCTGGTAGGACCTGTTATGAGGCAAACAACTGTTTGATATCTTGGAAGAAAATGCAATTTACCGGCTAAAGAAATTGTACATTCGATTCCTTCATTCAATCAGATTCAAATGTATGAATCTACGAGCTGATCCATTTTATTGCGTTCTACTTTCCCTCATTTTGACCTATCTTATCCTGTTTATTTTATTTCCATTTTATGCGCCTTGCTTATTAAGTTATTATTTATAAAGTTTTCAGGGGCCGTTGATGTGTTTTCCCCATTGGCTGCTGCTTATAGAGCAATTCCTTTATTAGGACAGGCAGATCTTCAACACCATTGAGAGGGGATGTGCTCGCTAAGGTTTCTATGAATATTGCGTGTCAAGCAGAAATACTTTGGGGAGAGTTGAATCGCTGGCATTGCCTTCCTTAGGATAAAAGTGGAAACCGTGATCTTGTTCAGCTGAACAGTAAAGATCCCTCTGCACTATTTTAAAAGAAAAAAAGAAAATTTCTCCTGGTGTCCTGCCTGACAATCCCTTCTCTCCCCTGCCACCCCCCCCCCCCCCCCACACACACACACACACATAAACACATATATACAGAGGTAAAATTTATCATTTCCTCCAGGGCTGGCTGTTTGTGGGATGTTGCTGTGTGCAAATTGGCTGCTGAGTTTGCCTACACAAATGCAAAATACAAAAATATAGTTACCGCACTTTGCAGCAAACCCCGCAAAGCGCTTTGAGACATCCTCCCAATGTGACAGGTGATAAGTGACAAGTCACTACTTCCCCTCACACTGCCCGCCATTTAACATGCATCAAAACAGCAAGCGTTAGCAGTAACCCCGGCAGCTTCTTGCTTCCAATTGATTCACACCCTCCGAGCATTCCGCATCCCAGTCAAAAACACGTGCCGTGCATTGGCAAGGTTGACCGGTAGCCAAGCGTAACTCAGCCAGTCGCTGATGACAAGCCCTGCCGACAGAGCAAGGTCAAGCGATGGGCAGGTGACGGGAAGGCACAATTCATCACTTTAATCTTCTTCATCAAAAGGGAACGCTATAAGCAGTCAGCCGGCTTGCTTGTTAATTTGCGCGTACTCCGTGACACGTAGCATGAAACGAACAGCAAAGGTTGAGACGCCGCTTGTTGAGAGTGTTTGATCGCTCCATTCGGATGTTTGGATGCCTGGAACGATGGAAAGATTACCCTGCCCGCCAGACAGAGTTGTTCGAAGTTGTTCAGTCGCAGGATGTTTAGCGGGTGAATCCGTGACATATTCCTATAGTTGTGGAGTCCTGTAGGTCAGTGGTTAGAGTGGTTGCCTCGCAAGCGAGAGACCTGGGTTCAGTTCCCTGCCAGGGCAAAATATTGGCAAAGTTTGCTTACTCAACATGCCTCTTGTTTATCTAACCGTAAGTAGGAACTCGATTGTTAATCGATTAGAGGATCACTTTTCCAGGGGTAACAGTGCCTTCAAAATTAATAATAATAATAATCGATTGGTCACTTCAATCCTAGACTGTCAACTGTGCGCAATTGGCTGCCATGTTTCACCCATAAAATATACAGTCAATTCACTTTACAGCATATTCATTCAAGTGCTTTGAGACGTCTCAAAGATGTGATAAGGTGCTTCATCAAATGCAAGGACAATTTTTTATTATTATTACCGAGGAGAAGACACAAGCGAGCAATGAAAGGTGGTAGAAGTTGACTTCAATTAAGTTGGTAAGTAAGTGCGGTATATTCTGTGAAGCGCTTTGAAGACCTGATGAGGTGCTGTATAAAATGCCAGGTTTGTTACACATAATAGATGGGGCTCCCTGTCTGGCATGGATACTCTTTAACTATCCCACAGCCCTGTTTTTTTTAAACGAAAAAACTTATTTATTATTTCTTTATAAATGTAATATTTACTACAACAGAAATCCCAAACACATACAAAAGTACAATTTCAACAGAAACTGCAAAATACTGCAGATGCTGGAAATCTGAAACAGAATTCGCTGGGACCCCTCAGCAGGTCAGGCAGCATCCATGGAGAAAGGAAAAGTGAGTCAACGTTTCGGGAACACAAAACCCTGTCTGGCATGTGCAGTGAGAATGGCTACACTGCCTAATCACGGTCTTACAATGAAATTCCTCTTTCCCTATATATATATAATATCTATACTGTACGTAGAGGGGACATGTTCGTTCCCAACAAGTAACCAACCATTGCATCATTGTTGCCTTCGTTTCATTTATTCGAATTATAATTTTTACAAATGTCACAGTGTGACATTAACATTTGTATTGTTTGCGTAAGTAAAGAGATTAATGCAGCAGGTTAATGAATTTGCACTGATGGCAGTGTTAATCTGCATGTAAATGTTTGCCAATTGATTTGCAATGAATACGTACAAATTTGTTCCCTTCGATGTTGATGGGCACATTTACCAATTAATTTTTGCGGCATATCATTTGAAAGCTGTGCATAAAGAATCAAAATCAGTGCGGCTGCTTGATTATAATTCTAATAGTATTTTTGCCTTTTGATATACTATAGCGCCTAACCACATCTTCAAAACGTCTCAAAGCGCTTCACAGGGTACACTGTAAAGTGAATTGCCTGTAGAATTGTGGGCCAAATGCGGCAGCCAATTGCGCACAGCAGTGTCCCACAAACAGTCGTGGATTGAAATGACCAATTTCTTATTGTTTTATTTTTGGAGGGATTATTATTAGGCGTGTGGAGTAAGGTTTCGCCCTGCGCTCTATAAATGTAAATTGTTGTTGTTGTTGTTGCGAAGAATCTAACCCAGGTTTCTCACTTTTAAAGTGACTGCTCTAACCACTGAGCTACAGGACATTACATTTGTTCGAAAAAGAGAAGAGAGTTTCTTCCTGGCTGCAATTTCTCCTCACCCCCACTCCCACTCTCTTCACCCATTGCCATTCCCCTCCCCTCATTAAAATTGCTCATTCACTTCCTGGCTGTTTATGGGAAACTGCTGTGTGCAAACTGGCTACCGTGTTTGCCTACAATGTCAGGAGAAAGTCTCAACACACTTCACAGGATGTTCTGTGAATTGGAGTCACTGTGGGTCCACACTAATTGTTTGATCATAAGGTCAGATAGGGTAAAGAAGTTCCCTTTAGCCCCATTTGATTGCACCTTTACAGTGTGCCAGCCTTCCATCTTTGCATCAAAGAGCATCAAACTGTTATGTTTAACTGAGTCCCAGCGTCCTGGTCTGAATCACACCGTATCACTCGTTAATTAGCCTCATAACAAAGAAAAACGGCCTGGTGACTACTACCCTGAAGTCGCCTGCTGTGTGTCTCCTTTTGTTCTGCTCTCATGAAAGATACTCTTCAAAAATTGTTCTGCTGAATGAATCTCAAAATCATGCACTTCACCAACCTCAGCAGCTCAGCGGTACCTCCCAACCAGAAAACGCCATTTGATTTATTTTTCGTAAACAAAAAAGTCGGTAAAGGACATCTCTGTGGTGTTGTGAGACTGCGGTGGGAACTGATCATTTCTCTCACCCGTCATCCAACTCCTGCAGTCCTGGTCATACCGAACTTCGTTTTTTAATGAAGGTTTTAATCGATGATGGGGATAACCATCAATTCTAATCCAATCCAATTGCCATGTGAGCTTCCCAAAGGAGACCCCATCAGACTTGGGTCTGGATCAAGCCAACGATGTTTCATATCGCTAAACTACACTCTGCCTACTACTTCTCTAGGCTTTTCGGACAGAAAGTAGATTGGTGGGAGAGAAATCGGATCGATTTCATCAACATCTTTTAAAACTCCCCCTGGCGACTGCCGTGCTGAGAAACTTGATGAAGGATCATATTTTATGTTGGATCCACTGTCGTTCACTTTCATTTTCGTCAGCTTTATCATACGGTGGTTTCCTGAGTCACCCAAGGCAAACGTTCAGTTTGTTGTCTGCAGTCTTCAGTATTTTGAGTTTCATCAGTTTCCTCGCTTTGAGTGTGTTTGTCTGCCACTTCATAATAACAATAATAATAATAATCATCCTTGTATTTGATATAGCATTTTTCACATCTTCTAGATATCTCAAAGCACTTCACAGAATATACTGTAAAGTGAATTGACTGTATAGTTGTGGGCAAAACACGGCAGCCAATTGCGCACAGCAGTGTCCCATAAACAGGAATTAAATGACAATTGTTTTTTCTTGAGAAATTATTATTAGGCGTGTGGAGAAGGAAATTTGCCCGAGGTTTCGCCCTGCCTGGATTCGAACATAAGTCTCATGCTTGTAAGGCAAGTGCTCTAACCACTGAGCTACAGGACTCCACAATAAGTTGAGTCCATAAGTCCATGTCCATAAGTGCTGCTTGCATTCAACATCTCAAATAACTTTTTGAATAAACGCTGTTAATTGGATTGACTATGTATTTGTAGACAAACCTAGCGTCAGTACAGTCCTGTAGCTCAGTGGTCAGAAAACTCGCTTTACAAGTGTGAGGACCTGAGTTTGATTCTCGGATTGGACAAAACCTTAGGCAAGTTTCCTTACTCTACAGGCCTCATGTTCTCCTAGCAATAAGTCGAAACCCAGTTGATAGTCGATTGGTGGATCGCTATCCAGGGCTAATAGTCCCTTATATTAAAAAAAAGTGGTCCTTCTATCCATCACTGTTTGTGGGACACTGCAATGCACAATTGACTGTCGCATTTCACCCACAAAATATACAATCGACCCATTTTACAGTACATTCGATGAAGCGCTTTGAAATATCTCAAAGACAGGATAAGGCACTATATCGAAGGCAAGGTATATTATTTTGATTAAGCATTTTCTTAAAAATGTATTTATTTTTCTCATGCTCCCCTCGCCGCTCACTCCTGCTATCCCTTCTCTCCCCTCACTCCCTCTCTCCCATCTCTCACTTTCCTTTTCTCTCCCACCTTTCACTCTCTCTCTCTCTCTCTCTCTCTCCCTCTCTCCACTTATGGTCTCTCAAACAAGCATCATTTCCAAAGCCAAACACAAGGAACCCTGAGCTGACTCTGCATGGAGATTTTCAGAGCAGTCAAGTGAGTTTGCTCCCACTAATGCATCTCCCTCTGTGAACACAAACACAGTTAATACCCTTTCGATTGATATCTTCCTACCTCTTGGCTGAGATTGTGATTGAACCCGAGAATTAATGGCTTTCCAAGGGGGTTGATGATAATAACAATCCTGGCATTTCACTGAATGCTTTTCATGGCTTATAGATGTCTCAAGTAAATAGATGTGAATTGACTGTATATTTGTGGGTGAAACGGGGCAGCTAATTGCGCACAGAAGTGTCCCACAAACAATCGTGGATTGAGTGACCAATTTATTATTGTTTTTTTTTCTTGAGGGATTATTATCCGGCGTGTGGAGTAAGGAAACTTGCCCATGTTTTCACCCTGGCAGGAGTCAAACTCAGGTCTCTCGCTTGTGAGGCAAGTGCTCTAACCATTGAGCTACAGGACTCACAAACAAATGGGGTAATAAGGAAGCTGATTCTTGTTTTACTTTTACAAATCTGATTACAATTAATTAACAGTGTAATAACTGATGAATTTAACCTAATATTCCAATCTTGTGCCTCAAAAGATGAATTTGTTATTTAAATCATTTAACATTTCCTCAGAAATGTGGTTCTATTTTTGTGGCGTACTTTGCTATTTTCATGGGTGTTGACATATAAATTAAAAAAACATTCAACTATTAAAATGTCTGATTTAATATGGACATGTTCAACCACTTGGTAACAAACTCATACATCTTTCATTGATTTAGTTTAGATACGTGGCTGTTCTTCATTGCAAATAGATTGAGAAACATTGGATAGATTTACCACTAAGTAAATAATTTTAGCCCACATCTTCTCTGACTGTTGTTGTGTTGGGAGGAAGAACATGTTTTTAGTTAAGTTGAAGTAAATCCTGCATTTCTGGAGCAATTATTTTTGCTAGACTTCGCTGTTTCGAAATAAAATTGCGATCCTCGCATTTGATACAACCACAAGAACAAAATGACATTTGTATAGTGCCTTTCACGTTGGGAGGACATCCAACGGCGTTGGACAGTCATTGTTTCAGACCCGAGCTGGGATTGGGGCCAGGGAGGGTGGAGGGAAAGGAGGTGATTTGATGTGACCGATGGGATTGTCGAAGTGGAGGGTCTTGAGGTGAGACTTGAAGGAGACCAGAGAGGGGGCGATGCGGAGGGATTGCGCGATGGAATTGAAGAGGTTGGGGCTTGTGTGGCGGAAAGCTCGCCCGCCAATGGTGGGGCGGGTAAGCCGGGGGACGTGGAGTAGGCCAGAGCCTGCTGATTGGAGGGGGCGGGCAGGTTAGTAGGGGGTTAGGGGGTCTCAGAGGTAGGGTGGGCGAGGCCATGGAGGGCTTTGAATGTGAGGACCAGGATGTTGAATTGGATCCTCTGGGTGATAGAGAGTGAATGGAGCCGGGCAATATTGCGTCTTTCACCCTGGGAGGATGTCTCAAAGTGAAACGGTGTACAGGTAGACCCCGCTTAACGAAGGGTTTAGGGACTTTAAAACCCTTCATTAAGTGAAAATTTTGTTAGGCGAGAGTTTAACTGTATTACTGTATTTGGCCAAAATGCTGCCCCAATCCGAGCCTCCCCGCTAAAATCAGTTGAGTTCCTTGCGGTTCCTAGCGCTAACATTTCCGGTGTACAGGTTGAGCAGCCAAAAGTCTGGAGTTCCGGAATCTGGAATGTGACAAAAATTGCAGGAATGAAAACACCAATCCTACCTGCTCCAGGCCAGGAGCACTCACAGTCACCGCACTGAAATACCTGGGCCCAGGCATTTCCGGATTCGGGACGCGCTTCTTTCTTCCTCCCCCTCCTCACTTTCTCTCTACACCCCCCCCCCCCCCCTCCCATCTTTCTCTCTACCCCCCTCTCTATCTCTCTATCCCCTCCTCCATCTCGATCTCTCTATGCCCCCCTCCCCTCCCTCTCTAAATCCCCCTCCTCTCTATCTCTCTATCCCTCCCTCCTCTCTATCCCCCTTCCCTCCACCCCCCTTCCCTCCCTATCTATCCCCACTTATCTATCCCCTCCTCCTCTCTATCTCTCTATCCCCCCTCCCCCCCATATCTTGACTTACTATTATTAAAGCCACAAAGCATCTTGCCGCTTAAGCTCCTCCCATATGGGAGGGGCTGCACTGCACTGTTTAACTGAGGCATGCTAAAGACTGAGTGTGCGTTGCTGGGCAACCAGAGAGAAGCTGCGCATGAGAAGCTGCGCACGAGAAGCCCGCGAGATTTAAAGTGTGTGTAAACATTCGTTATAGTGAAAGCCGCCTTTGTTAAGCGGAGAAGTGGTACAAATAGAAACCCTCGTTATAGTGAAGTTTCGTTAACCGGGCGTTCGGTAAGCGGGGTCTACCTGTATTTTTGTAGGCGAATGCGCCAACCGATTTTGCAAAGGATCAGTAATTGTCCCACAAACAGCCACGTGGCAATTGGCCAGTTTTCATCCGGGGATGATTGTTGGCCTGGATGCCAGGAGGAACTCCCTTCAACAAACAAACTGTTCAAGTCTCAATACCTTAGCAACCTAAGGTACATTGTGCAATCAGTCGGGTTAATTAAGGATGAAGTTCAGCAGAGGGTAGGTGACATAGTTTGATTTGGAACCGTTTTTTTTTCTGGAGCCGATAAGGGTCACTTGAAGAGCTGAGAGTTGCTCAATCAAGTATATCGAGTAGACATGATTAAGTTGAGCCAAGGCATTTCATGATCTGTTGCCATTTACATGAATGGTATCAATTGCAAACAAACATGACAGAAGCAAAAAAAATATTGACTGCTCCACCGTCAGAAGGAAACGCGAGACACCGATATTCTGCACAGTTCAATATTCCAGGGAAGGCAACTGAAAGGATACAGATGAGCTAGGTTCCAGTGGCGTATTCAATAGCGTGAATAAGTCTATGAACAGGGGTCAGGGCTTCACACTCAGAAATGGAGAAGGAATGCATAGTTTAGATGCACTGACTTGAGGCATAGAGTGATAATAATACATAATAATAATCCTTGCATTTGATGCAACACCTTATCACGTCTTCAAGACGTCACAACGCACTTCACTGAATATTCTGCAAAATGCATCATAAGGCAATAGTTGGGGTGGGGTATTAAAATGGGGGTACAGTTACTCGACCGCATTTGCACATCATCATAGAGATGTACACTGAAATTCATGGCGTTAAATTTTTTTAAATTTTTTCAATTCATTTCAATTCTCTTTGCCTCTAAATGGCGCGGTGACCCGATGAGGTCAGCCTGCTTTCCAGCCACACAGCGGGCTGACTTTTCTTGACGCTGCTAATTTCCTCACTCCCCCCCACCACTCCCTCCCCCCCCCCCTCACCACCACCACCCCCCGGAGATTTAATGCACCAATTCCGAGCCCTTAAGCCCTGTACCATTAATCAGTCATAAAGAACTCATTCATAATGTATACAGTGTTAATGAGGAGTACAAACATTGACATGTCAAAACGGGCTGTCACTTGCCAATGAAACATGACCGTCTGTTAATTTGGAAGGTTGCTGCCTGAAGGTGTGTGACCTTAAATTTGAAGGCAAAGTAATCCTTCAGGCGAAGAATCAGTGGAATTTAGGATTGGCCACCCATTTGAAAGAGGGAGGGGGAGCGGAATGAGGTGAAAGGTATCGAGATGACCTCTGATACTTTGATTATTGTTAACGTGCAGCCTGAGTTTGGCCGTCTTGTATCTCTTTAGTGCTCAAGCATCATTTGCCGTGTACGCTGCGATGTTGAAATGGCTCTGAGCATTAGGAGGGCAATCAAACTATATCTGA
Organism: Hydrolagus colliei; assembly: GCA_035084275.1. Taxonomy (NCBI): domain Eukaryota; kingdom Metazoa; phylum Chordata; class Chondrichthyes; order Chimaeriformes; family Chimaeridae; genus Hydrolagus; species Hydrolagus colliei. The sequence continues at coordinate 11,477,790 of CM068753.1, forward strand.
TCACATTCCCTCAAGGCACAGTCGGGAGAACGCATGACATTAACACAGAAGGAAGCAGAGCTGTTTAACCATCAGCGTTTCGTAGAATGCCGAACCATTTCACATAACTTTACTTTGAATGAATTTGAGGAGAGACCATGGCTCGTTTGCTCATCCCACAGAGAGGCTAGAGAAAACTCCTTGTCTATTCCTCTTGAATCCACAGTTTACAAGCTGCTTACTGAATACACACTTTTTAAAATATATATATATATGATTGGAACACAATTTTCGTCAGTGATCCAATTAGATAAATGGTTTTGGCATATATTCATTATTACATTACTGTGAGTTTTGGTCCCGAAACCGTGCTAAGGAGCTTGCTTTTATGTAATAATAATAACCCTTTCACATTTTCAAAACGTCTCAAAGTGCTTCACCGAATACATTATATATGAATTGACTGTATTTTGTGGGCGGAACGCGGCAGCCAATTGCACACAGCAGTGTCCCACAAACAATCGTTGTGAATGATTTAGAACCTTGAAAGCTATCTAAAGTATCAGTACGTTTTTGAAAATGTACTTTTGGGGGGATTTGTGGATTTTTGAGGCGATTTGGGGAATAGAGCGTGTTATTTTTTTATTTGAAAATCCTCACAGTTCTGCCAATTATAGTATAAATGTATTCATTGTTCTCTGCAAGACACAGCTAGAGAAAGGAGTTTCTCCTGGTGTTATGGCCAACAGAGTCTCCCTCCCCACAACAATAATCACTGATGCACCTCACAGCATATCCTGCAGAGCGCTTTGAAATGTCTTCTTGATGTGAAAGGCTCTCTGAATCAAATGTCAGGATTATTATTAAATTATTGGAGCACTATCAAACAAATTTTGTGTTGATGTCTAATAAATAATAATAATAATAACCCTTGCATTTGATAAAGCACTTCTCACATTTTCTAGACTCCTCAAAGCACTTTACAGAATATACTGTAAACTGAATTGACTGTACATTTTTGGGCGAAACATGGCAGCCAATTGCGCACAGCAGTGTCCCACAAACAGTCGTGGACTGAAATGATCAATTTATTATTGTTCAAAATGGATTTTTTAAAAATAAATCCCTTCTCCCCCCATCGCATCCCGTTCCATTCCCTCCCACCTCCCCACACCCCAAAACAGTGCCTTCTCTTTTCTTAATGATCTTGATTTCAGAAGTAGTCATGGAAAATGATTGTAATCAGAACTCAGTATTTTTTTCACTGAGCACAGTGAATTGTTGCTGACGTGAGTAATGAGAAGGAAAGACTGTTGAAGGCTGGAGCTCCGAATTCTCAATCACCAAGTAAAACAAGCGATTGGGTAATTTAATGGCTTCTTCATCATTAATGATGCCTTTGCAGCTCATGTACATTTGAATGATCATTTAGTATCTTAAGTATAGGTGATGTTATTCAAACGGTTTGACGGGGGGAACAAAACAGATTCCGTCAGGTTTTTAAGCTTTTTACAACAAGGCAAGGAGACAGCTGGACAGAGTGCCTAGAGTTGGCATTGAAGAGATTTTCATATTTTTAGCATTAATAACCTTTATCCTGTCGTTGGTAAATAAGCACAATAGAAATATGTTCGTCTTTCAGTCTTCTGACAAGAGGTTATGAGTTGAATTTGAAAGATATCAGGAAGTATATCTTGTTACAAGATCTTAAGATTGGCGTGGATAAAGAAGGCCATTCAGCCTGTCTGATCTCACCCCTCCTACCCTACTGTCTGCCCATCACAGCATCAAACTGCTTTTTAAATGTGTCCCAGTGTCTTTGCCTCAACCACTCTTCCTGGCAAACCTGTTTCAGTTATTAATTACTGTCTGAATAAAGGTTAGCAGGAAGGGTACAACAACAACAACAACAAAATTACATTTATACAGCGCCTTTCACATAGGGAGGTCATCCCAAGACGCTGAACAGTTAGTTCGGGACCGAACAAAGGGTTAGCGGCAGGGTTGTGGAGAGGGGTGGGAGCGAGTTGGGAGGGGGAGGGAGAGAGTTGGGAGGGCGGCAGAAGGCACGATCAAAGAGGAGAGTGTTGAGATTGGCCTTGAAGGAGGCAAGCGAGGAAGCAAGGTGAGGGGATTGTGGGATGGAGTTCTAGTATGTGTGGGCAGAGAGGCTGAAAGCCTGTGCACCAATGGTAGGGCGGGTTGGGCGGGGGACACGGAGCAGACCGGAGCCTGCTGAACGGATGGTTCATAGGGAGTCAGCAGGTCGAAAAGATAGGAGGGGGCAAGACTGTGAATGGCCTTGAAAGTGAGGACAAGGATCTTGAATTTGATCCTCTGGGGGATGGGGAGCATTTGGAGCCGGGCGAGGGTGGGAGTAATGTGATCGCGGGAGAGGACACAAGCTGTAGAATTGTCAAGGTACAGGGCAGTCACTTTCATGGGTCATAGCAGCTACTGCTTGATGCTGCAATGTGAAGAGTAGGAACTCTAGAGGGAGGAGCCCATGAGGTCAACTTAGCCGAAGAACATTCTTGGCCCGAGTCTCGGGCCTGTGATCTTTTGATCTCATTGAGGTGTTGCAGGTTCAGTCTTGGAACTTCTGTAATGACGCTACATACATTTACAATGAGAGAGAGAGAGAGAAGAGGGTAGAATAGGGGCAGAGGGAAAAAAAATGTTACAATGCTTATACAGGTAACACAAAGGTAGTACAAGAATTTAGCCAGAATATCCAGAATAAAATTAATTTGTAGTAAACTGTACAGGGGACAGATGGCAAGTATGTATGTCCTCTACCCAGACTACACACACTATTTAAAATTAAAAAATAAATAAATTGGCATCTTAGCTTTTAATAAACCCCAAAGAAATCAGCAACTAGATGTAGGCGATGATACGGTGACTTCACTTTATCGCTGATCTCATCATCACATCTGCTTTGGTTTATAAATAAGGATACATGCCTGATGAAGTTCGTTACTTTCAAATGTCAATCGAGACTGTGAACTCAAAAGACCCAACCTGGGGCTCGTGACTATGAGGCTCACAAACACTACAGAGATTAATGACTTTCCTTCCAGCGGCACATTACGTCATGACATCGATTGTTTTTTTTCGTTTAATTTATCAGCGCAGTGTTGTGATATTCTTCCCTGGTGCTTACTCTGCATGTTAACCCGAGCTTTTATCCCTCAGTTTACACTGTAGCCTCCAAATGGATAGCCCGGGGGTAATGATCCCTTCACAAGAAATAATACTAAATTGGTCACTCAATCCATGACTGTTTGTGGGACACAGCTCTGCAGAATTGGCTGGCCTATTTCGCCCGCCCACAAATAGAGTACACAGTCAATTCATATTGCAGCATATTCTGTGAAGCGCTTTGAGACATCTCGAAGATGTGGTGAGGGGCTATATCAAGTGCAAGGATTAGTAGTATTATTATTATGGGTGTGTTTCCCATTGCTGACCCTAATAATATACAAAACAGAGTGTGTCCATCCAGAAAGAAATTTTGCATCCCATTCCAGACACTGCGATGTTTTCACGTAGACACATATGGAGTTCTCAGCCGACTGCAAAAAAATGCTGAATCATTCCATTTTGCCACCAACGGAAAAAAAACGTCTTCTCTGGATTCACATGTGTCCCGAACTACCTATGTGCTATGTCCCATCATGTTATTTCCTAAAAGAAAACTATCTAATCTGTGTTGGAAAGAATCAGCACTTCCTGCTTGAATCTTTTCCCTGGAGAGCCTGTTCCACAGGTTCACTATTCGCTCACTGAAATCGTGTCTTCGTGGATTAGTTCTGATTTACCCTGCATTCAATCGCAGATGCACTGTAATTGAAGGTGTGATTCTGTAGCCTGCTGGCTCCTTCTCCCACATCAGCAACTGGGGATCTGACTGACTCTCTCAAGATAAGGTCAACTCTCATATCAATAGATGGCAATTTTACTTTAAGCTCTGACGAGGGCAAATAACTCTTCTCACTCTGTTAATACTTAATCGTTCTGTGTAAGTGAGCAACGGATTCGGAACAGGATTGCAGCCTTTTGCTACAGTGGTAACGTGGAGGAGACTGAGGGTTTCTTCTCCCACATTGGAGCTCCTCAGCTCTTGTTACCGGCGATGATGTGGGAACTTCCACAACGTTAAAGTCACCCAGCACTTTGCGGGTAATTGCTGTCAAGTGTAGCGATAAGAATTTGCATCCATGAAGCGCTTCCCGTGGTCTGAGATGGAGTTCCAGAGAGCGGAGGCAGAGAGGCTAAAATCTCTTGGGTGGGGTCAATCTGCCAGGTGGGGATGGGAGGACATGATGCAAATTAGTATTTGTTGCGACTATCCATGTGTGCGCAAACGCAGCAAGTTCCCACAAACAGTCATGAGGTGAATGACCGAGCAATTTTACGGAGGGCACCAGGGCGGACTGCCCTCGCTTTGCGAATAGTGTCAGTGCGATCTTATTCACAGAGCGAGAAGTTTAAGTGCAGTATCTTTGCATTGCCTCCCCAACCCCCAAGAGAGTCAGCAAAGAAAAAACAGTTACTGATATTACTGATGATATCTCCGGCTCTTCCCATTTCAATGTGAAAACCGGCCACAAAAATAAAAAAAAGGCTCCTTATCTCTTTCCAGTGTTGATAGCTCTTGTCCTATTGTTCCAACCATCTGTCCCAAATGGAGGCAGTGGGGCTATAAATAGTTTGGTTCACTTTACTTGACACTTTATAGGCCACATTGATCATTCCTTCTCATCCGGTGGCGGTTAGTGGCTACATCGTTAGGTTCCATGGGGTTTTGGAGTAATGAGGTTGGGCAATAACTAACAGTGAGGGTTGGGTGCGGAGGAGGAGGGGTCAGAGGCAGACGCAAAATCGGACTGTATTGAAATTGTCTCTGATTTGCGGCACATGGTATTAGTCTGCGCGCCAGTGTATTCTCAACAAGAGGGAGAAACAGGACAAGGTAATAATAATACTCCTTTACATTTGATACTACGTCTTTCATGTCAGGAGGATGTCTCAAAGCATCTCAAAGTACAGGAATTGTGCTGTCAAATAAAGCAGCGACTGTGTATTTTGCAGACAAATTCCTACATTGCGATGTCCTGCCGACGTGAAAGTGAAAGGCGCTACAGAAAGGCAACGTGTTGTTACAGTGACGGCTGTTTTGACAAATAATCAACTGTGTCCATCGCATGGCTGACCTTCCTCTTCGATTGTGCTTCGACAGGATTTATTTAGCCGCTAATCCATCCAAAAAGAACATGGGAATGAAGTCAGACCCAATTTCCTTTTCGTGGACCCAAAACATGGCTCATTATTTATTATCCACACTCTCTCTGCACAATCTTTATCATTCCTTGATACTGGATTTGAGGATCTCATCCTCATCAATTCCAAATTAATGGGCTTTTCCTAGCCACACCCCCCTCACCCTCCCACAAGTTTTAAACTCTCATCCCTTGAACAAAGCTGCCCCATTAGCTATTATCTTGTCACTCTGTGTTATCCTTGTTTTCCACGTACAATAGAGTTGAGTTTTATTGGTATTCTTCGATGTGTTCTATTCAAGCGCATCACTTTGTACAGCCTCATGCCCAGGTTTTACTGCAAACTAATATCGCTTCTGGCAGTGAAGCGATTAGGAGTTGGAAGTGTGATTTACAATTGCTGGCCCTAGAATATTTAGCCCAGGTGACCGAGGCTATCCCTGTGTTTGTCTTTGCTCAACTCCAGTGTGTACGTTTATTCATTTTGTGGTGTTCTTGAAGAATGGTGGGCGTGAAAAGTCAGGCCACCGTTACAACGCGCCCACAATATATCCAATCCTGTGCTTTAAAACAAAATGGCTGATGGTCATACAGGTCAACAGATCGTGGCCACTTCCTGTGTGTTCCTGTACGTGCCAGGAAGTGCTGCTGATTTCACTTCCAGTGCGCAGTGCATGTACATCAACTGGGTCCGTGCTTCGCCTGGCTTCTGTCAAGCACTCAGAAACTGTCCTCCACAATCTACATTCACTCCAATTGGACTACTTACAATAGCCTTTAGAACACTGGAAATCTTATGGTTAATAAACAATGTCCAGCTTCTGTTCAATAATAGTAATAATTTGTGCATTTGATATAGCGCTTTTCACATCCTCTAGACGTCTCAAAGCGCTTCACAGAATATACTGTAAAGTGAATTGACTGTATATTTGTGGGCGAAATGTGGCAGCCAATTGCATACAGCAGTGTCCTACAAACTGTCGTGGATTGAAATGACCAATTTATTATAGGGGTTTTTTGGGGGTATTATTATTACTGTATTAGGCGTGTGGAGTAAGGAAACTTGCCCAAGGTTTCGCCCTGACCTGCCTGGATTCGAAACACAGGTTTCACGCTTGTAAGGCAAGTGTTCTAACCACTGAGCTACAGGACTCCACTGCTATTTTTCCGTTGCTATTTATTTTCTGTATACCGCTGAGACCCGGCCACTAACCAAAGAAATATAAGCTCTAAATGGCTCAGGTTTGTGATCAATGGGATACCAAGGAATGCAGTCATCTGGTTTTGACATGTTATTTGTGTCAAAAAAAAAGGTGCCCTTGAAGCTTGAGTCTGCTCTTGACACCGGCTGTAAAATAGGACTTTAATACCTGTTATTTTGAAACGTAGAGCTGCTCTCACCTACAAATATGGATGGAGGAGCAGGAAAGAAGAGATTCAATACAGAAGAATAATAACTGATGTGAGGGAGAGAGAGAAAGAGAAATAATAGGTCAGGTAAAGGAACAATTAATCATGGGTATCTTCGCGTTTGCCTATTAAATGCACAGTCACTACACTTTCAGTCAAATGCTGTGCAAGCGCTCCAGGATCCCACCCCCTTGTGAGGGGCACGATATGAATGCAAGTTGTTGTTGTGGTTAAGATGCCTTTCAGACACCAGAGAGCGACCGTATCAAGACGCTCTGATTGGTGTTGTTTTCCTTGGAAACGGTGTGCGGGCTGGAGAGGGGAGTGTGTGTGTGTGTGGGCGAGGGGGAGAGACGAGTTCAGAATTCACAAACCAGAGCGTTGAGTAGTTTCTAAAATCTCAAGCACAGAGAGAGATGTGTGCACCTGCTGTCTGCCGAAAGGTTAAATCTATTTGAGCTTGTTGTGTATGAGAAGCTGGCAAGGGATGAGGAAGCCTGGTGCTTGTCTGTGACCAGCAGTGAAGCGTGAATTAATTGACACTCAATAATCAGAGAACTGCACTGGATGCTCCATCTCCACCACTTTAATCATCCAGATTTGCCTCCGTATTAACTGTGACAACACCAGTCGCGCTGCTGCTCTCGGTACTCAAGGAGGATTTTGATGCACTTAAATTCACATTATCTTTTGCAATAAAACGTAGACGTTTGCTTAATTTGGCAAGGTCGAACAGGGGGCTCATTCCAACTGAGAAGGCACGCCTCGTAGAATCGCATAGAATAAAAATAATAATCCCTGCATTCGGTATAGCGCGTCTTCGAGACGTCTCAAAGCGCTTCACAGGAGACACTGTAAAGTGAATTTATGGTGTATTTTGTGGGCGAAACCTGGCAGCCAGATGCGCACAGCAGTATCCTACAAATAATTGTGGAATAAGTGATCAAATTATTATTATTATTATTTTTGAAGGGATTATAAACCCCAGAAAAGAGATCCAATCTCAGATAAAAGACTGTTACAGCATCAGGACAGGCCATTCAACTTAACCAGCCTGTATTTATACTCCACACATGACCCCCCACACCCACCCGATGTGGAGTCCTGTAGCTCAAGGTTAGAGTACTCGCTTTACAAGCGCGTGAGATTTGTGTTCGAATGCAGGTAAATCAGGGCCAAACCTTGGGCAAGTTTCCTTACTCCACACGCCTAATAACAATCCCTCCCCTAAACAATCACAATAATAAAAAATTGGTCATTTCAATCCACAACTATTTGTGGGACACTGCTGTGCGCAATTGGCTGCCGCGTCCTGCCCACAACTATGCAAGTCAATTCACTTTACAGTATATTTTGTGAAGCGTTTTGAGACATCTAGAAGACCTGAAAAGTGCAATATCAAAGTGCAAGGATTATTATTATTATTTCTCTCCTATAAACAGTTGTTCCCTTGTCTTAAGCCACCATTGTAGAGCTGCTTTGTTCAAGGTGCTGTCCATCGAATGAATCATTAAACCAAGTTTGTGCTTGTTAACGTGGACATCAAAGATCCCATGGCATTACTAGAATAGAGAAAGGAGTTTCTCTCCCAGTCTTGGCCACCAATCCCCAGATAAAACCGTTCATTCACTTCATAGCTTTTGCGGGAACAACACTGTGTGCAAATTGGCTGTCACGTTTGCCTACAAAATATACAATCCCTGCATTTTGCAGTAAATACTGTGAACACATTGAGCTGTTTTGACAATGTGTTAAGCCACAATATCAAATGCAGGGTAGATTATTATTAATAAATGAATCCTCGATGTGTAAAGCAGTTGATTAGTTTAACAAGGCCCCAATGGTATCCAATACCCAGGGCAGTTAGGACTCTTGTCTTTGTCCTCTCAAAGAGAATGTCTTTGTCAAGATGTGTATAGGTTTGTCTTGAATACTGTCGTTGTCAACATACATAATCCAAATGTGTCACACTTTAGATTGTCAGTGAGTCATTAGATGGAGGTAGTTTCAAAAGGATTGGTGACCCTAAAATTCCACCCGACCTCAGCCTAAAAGACTTGTCTCACACTTGCACAGAATAGTAGAGTTGACTGAATGGAGGGCTGAATATTATCACAATGATGTCCCACTGATACATCTCTAATAGCAACAGTAAACTATCCCACGCTGAGCTCTAGCCATGCACATCACAGCAAAGATGGGACAGCGATAACTCTCCTGCCCTCGAGGCAAGGTATGACAGTAATTTCCCCCGCCCCTCTGCCCGCCAGTCCATCCACACGGTAAAGAGCAAACAAGTCTTGCAAATATTTATTTAATGGAAGAAAAAAAAGGGGGAGAATTGAAGCAGGGAATTAAAAATATCTACGAGTGATTGCACTCTACTCTGTGTCCCATCTGTCACACATCTTGTTGAGTGCTGTGTTTGTGTGATGATTGAGAGTCATTTGTTGTCAGTGTGCTTAAAGGCCCGCTTCCTTGGAACACCGTCCAAATATCATAAATAAATAGTCTTTAATCTGTTGCATACTTTACCCCTTCACGATGAGTCATCCTGCAGAACGCTTTGAGAGATTCTACCCTCAAATGAAAAGTGCCGTGTGAAGCGCAAGGATTATTATATTATTTTGATTTCAGCTGTTTCGTCTGGCATTTGGGAACATGTTAATCATTACCTGGATCTGCAAGGGGAGAATCTTTGGGAGGAGCTCATTTTCCAAAGGTAATTAAGATATTATCAAATGCATTTGGTTGAGGCACATTGAATTAAAAAGCCTCAGTAATGCACAGTGTAATATCAGCTCAAAGCTCGTACTTTCACAGAAACAAGACGTGTTATATATCTGAAGACTAGGTTGAAGCTGAGGGCAAACAGTGGACATAAATACTGAGACTAGGAAGATCCCAGCACCATCTGTCCAACCTTCTAAGATCCCTTGTGTGACTTGGTGCTATTTTTTTACAGTGCATCTAGTTGGAGGTGTTCACCACATCAGAAATTTGTGGGCGGAAACTTTAGATGCTTCATAAATGCGCTGATCACATATTTCTCACTCAGAACCCATGAAGAAATAGCGTAAACTAGATCATGCAACATTGTGCTCCACCGGCCACACTATTTAAGAGCGGCAGCATTGGCCATTCAGCGGCTCTTACACTGAACCAAGTCCAGCAATAATAATAAAATAATAATAATATTATTATTGGTGGCAGGACAGGTAGACAAGGCTGTTAAGAAGGCATATGGGATACTAGGCTTTATAAATAGGGGTATAGAGTACAAAAGTCAGGAAGTGCTGACTAACCTCTATAGGACTTTGGTGAGGCCTCAGCTGGAATACTGTGTTCAATTCTGGTCACCACACTACAGAAAGGATGTGAAGGCATTGGAAAGGGTACAACGAAGATTTACTAGGATGGTGCCAGGATTGAGGGACTTCAGCTATGAGGAGAGGCTAGATAGGCTAGGGTTATTCTCTCTGGAGCAGAGAAGATTGAGGGGAGACCTAATAGAGGTTTATAAGATCATGAGGGGTTTCGACAGGGCAAATAGAGAAAAACTATTTCCACTCGTGGGTGAATCTGTGACTCGTGGTCACAGATTTAAAATAGTTTCAAGGCGCAGTAGAGGGGAGCTGAGGAGAAATTTTTTCACTCAGCGAGTTGTTCGAATCTGGAATGCATTGCCTGAAAAGGTGGTGGAGGCTGATTCGATAACAACTTTTAAAAGGGAATTAGATCTTTATTTAGGAAGAACGGGTCTATTAGGCTATGGGGAGCGGGCAGGGCAATGGGATTGAATCGCTCTTTTCAAAGAGCCGGCACAGACTAGATGGGCCGAATGGCCTCCTTTTGTGCCGTAAAATTCTATGATTCTATGATTCTATGAATAATCCTTGCATTTGATATCGTGCTTTTCACATCTGCTAGATGTTTCAAAGAGCTTCATTACTGTGAAGTGATTTGACTGCATTTATTGTGGGCGAAATACGGCAGTCAATTGTGCACAGCAGTGTCCCACAAACACTTGAGGATTGAAATGACCGATTATATATTTTTTTGAGGGATTATTATTAGGCGTGCGGTGTAAGGAAACTTGCCCTAGGTTTATACCAATAGTGAGGTTGCAACATGCCCTAGTAATGTACCCACTTGCTGGTGTGACCATCCATTTATGTTCTATTTTATACTATCCTCCCCACCGTCAAATTCCTGCCCAAAGACCTTCCTCTTTTTGATCGTGCTTACCTGTCACCTCCCCCTTCCCTCTCCTGCTGGCTCGGTGGCAGACTCCGCCATTGTCATTCACTACTTCGCGTGAAGGGAGCTATATAAACACAAGTTGTTGTCGCTGTCGTCAAAGGCAGTGAAGCATCTGACATTAGCTGAGTATTGAAGGCTTCTGCAGGACACTGTGATGAAGTGTCTGGCTGCTTGCTGTGTGTTATTTGTGTTCCAACGGTGTGTACACTCATGTGTAATTAAAAATCATCTCTTGACTCCAACACGAAACAATAGATCCAGAACTCATCTGTTTACAATATTGCAGGATTAGTTTGGATGAAGGAACTCTTCGACTCATCTGATTTCATCCTTCCTGAACACACACTGTCTGCCATCTTCCTATCACAGCATCTTTAAATGAGTACTAGCGTCCCTGGGCTCAGGAACCCTTCTCAAGAGGTTAATTCATCTCTTGATAAATAAACGCTTCCCAGTGTCTGACCTGAAACTACCCTTCACAACTTTATAAATGTTCTTGTCTTATGCTCTTACAATACAGCACACTTTACAGGAAGATCACACCTTTCACGTCAGCATAACATTTAAAAAAGCCTCAGTTATCCTCGGAACCTCAACTCGTCTCCTGTGCAGCGCCTTGGGACGTCCTCCCGACGTGAAAGGCGCTTTATAAGTGTAATTTGTTGTTGTTGTTGTTGTAGTTGCCCAATTCAGTTCTCAACCTCTTATTCCTCTTAAACGTTGCATGTGTATGGAGCAGGCATTCAGCGTATTGTTACCACTGTGATCAATGGTGCTTCTCAGCTCATTTGTGCCAATTCTGCATTTTTTTTACAGAAATCTGCAGGTGAGCAATCCTTGAAATTCACTGAAACTCAGTGGATTAATAAACTCAGCCGGCACGTCAATTTCCGGCTCAGTCTAATGAGGTCTGTTAGGATTTTCGGCTGGTTTGGAAAGACAACTTTCCTGAGCGCTGCTGTGTAGCCATCGAGCCTTCCTCCACTGTGCAAACGTTTGTCTCAGGAAACTGAGCGAGCCAGTGAACGAATATGCCAACCGTGTTTCTGGGCAGAGTGTGGGGCGTTTACTTGATGTTAAGCAGAACGTTTTGATGGCTCAGCAAATTGGGTGATACAGCTGAACCCTGTTTGTGTTGAGCATGTTGTTTGACTATTGTATTTGTTGTTCCGTGCAGGGAAGTAGGGAATATGGAGACCCCACCTGGAATGATTGATTTCCCTTGGTCCCGCCGTGTGTGTGTGCGTGTGTGCGAGTGTCCATGTGTGTGTGTTTTCATCATTGGCTGGTGGCTCGGCTAGGATGAGCGGGTTTATTTAAGCTGCCAATTTAAAATGTTATGGGTGTTTTGTTAAACTTTGGGAACGAAGCAAGCAGCTGCAGCCTTGTGTGTTTTCCTTTGTTTGAAAAAAAAGCCATCCGCAGAAGAGAAAGGTTAAAAACACGAAAGATATACAAGTGCGTCGAGAGATAAAGTTGTAAAGTTGGTTGTGTTCGCTCATCCGAGCGTGCTTGTGAACCCCACTGTTTACCGTACATTTTTTTTCTCTCAGGGAGAATGCTGGAGGATTTCAAGTGGGAGGGGGAGGCAGTGTGTTACAGAGTCCTGGCTTGTTCAGCAGCAAGAGTGTGTCAGTCTGGGCTGTGAGATGTGTGTGTGAGATACGTCAAGCGCTCGGAGACGCCGCCTGGCGTGAAGGACGCTATATAAATTCAAGTTATTGTTGTCGTGGGCTCTGGACTGTTGCAATGTGGGTGCCACCACTGGTTGTTGAAATCGACAAGTTGTCCTCAAATTCTCTGACAACTTTTCAGTGTGTGTGTGTCTACTTGTTTATTTGTATGTGTGTGCATGCATGATAGTTGTGTGTGTGTGTGGAGGGAGGTGTGTGTGCATGGAGAGGTATGTATTTGTGGGTGTGTATTATGAGTGTGCATGTATATATATGTGTGTGTGTGTGTGTCTATATTTGTGAGCAATTCGATAGTTTGAATATCTTATATTTTGATGAAGCTACAGTATCAGAAAGCTTATCCGTTGCTGTGACCATACATTTTTTTTCCTTCAATTCCTCTTCCGAGCTTGACGTTTGAAACATATTCTGCGTGTATAGTGTGTTGCGCGCGTGTGTGAGGAGGAAACCTTTCCCGTACAACAACAAAATTACATTTTGCACAAGAAACGTAGCAGCAGTTACAACGCCACGAAGAATGTTCTCTGCGGTAAACGTACTATTTTAAAACATTAAGCAGATGGCGGCCGTGGTTTGACATATTCCTAATCGCGGAATCTTAATGCGCTGTTAAAAATCAGAGAGTCGTCCTGGAAGGGAAAGCAGCTGTCTGTTGGTAAGTTTGACCAGCGATTACCTTATTAAGGGTTTTGGTTTCACGTGGCATTTCCCAGTCTCCTCTCCAGACCAAGCAAGTCAGTGAAACTTCCCGACCTGTTGTGATCCCACAGCCCCTTCGCCTCACACCCGCCCATCCTTCCTTCGTGGCCTTCCCTCAACACACAGCTGGGGAGCAAATCACCTCGACTCTCCAGCACCTTATGACATCCTCATGATGTGAAAGACACTATATCAGCATAATTTGCTGCTTATGTTGTTGTTGTTAATAATAATAATAATCCTTGCATTTGATTTAGTGCTTGTCTTCTAGACATCTCAAAGCGCTTCATAGAATATACTGTAAAGTGAAGTGACTGTATATTTGTGGACGAACATGGCAGCCAATTGTGCACAGCAGTGTCCCATAAACAATCATGGATTGAAAATGACCAATTTATTGTCTTTTTGAGGGATTATTATTGGGCGTGTAGAGTAAGGAAATTTGTCCAAGATTTCGCCACGCCTGGAATCGAACCCAGGTTTCTCGCTTGTTAGGCGAGTGCTCTAATCACGGAACTGTAGGACTCCACATGTTACATGTAAGTCCCAGTTATATTCATAAAATGAACTATTCAAGCTAATGTACATGTGGTGATGTCCCACAAACAACCAAGATATGAATGACCGATTCGATCTGGGGGATTTTTGGCCAGGACACCGGGAGAGAGAGAGAGAGAGAGAGAGAAGCAAATCCTTTTCAAATAACTCTCACGTAACTGAGAGTGCTTTGTGCGGTCACTTAAACAACAACAGCAACATCGACATCAACAGGATGGCATCTCCGCAACGCAGCATACCCTCCAGCACCACATTAGAATTAGAATTTTTTCGAACCTCACTTATTATTTATTTCAGTGTTGAAAGGACGGTTGTGATGTGGGTGGGGAGGGAGGGGGAGGAGGCAGGAATGGGGGGTTGTGGGGTGCAAAACCGCTGCCTCCACTTTTTTTTGAACAACATCCGAGTTGTAACATTTGTGGCTTCTTTTTGATGATCGTTTCTTCTGTCCTGTCCAATCTCTCTGCGGGAGGAGGAACGAACGCCTGTGCAGCCCAAATTAGATCTCATCTGTGGCTGCTACTACTCTGGAGTGGATTACTCTGGGGATTCAATTACACAGAGTCTGTCTCCCAGTGGCAAGTGTGGCATTTGAGTGATTGCATAACACACACTCTTCGCTAGCTATAAATATGTTCCTCCTCCAACCCAATCCAACAACACAGTGATCTGGTCCCTCTTTCTCACTGCAACACTTATTCAGTCCAGCATTTGCTTGCGAGCTTGAGAGCATCACTGCGTGTTCTGCACTGAATTATTGCTTTTGTCACTGAGTGCTGTCCCTATATCCTGGCATAATATTAATTGGCATGGCTGTTATCTATCCTGCTTTTTTTTTGAGTGATTCAATTAAACTGGCAATTCAATCAGCAGCAAAATGTAATGAGGAACGTAATAGTTCGATATAGATAACATTATCTGTCAGGAAATCTAAGAGCTTTTTATAATTGAAACTGGAATGCAAACACTCCCGGTTTGCGAGATTACAAACTATTAGCTAAATGCAAATTCCAGTGGTAATGTATGACTGGAAAGGAAATGAAAAGCGGGAATGAAGTGAGCCCCAGAGATTTTGACTACAGTGCCGCAGAATGCCAGTTATTTTGAACAAAGCAGAACAATCTGAGATCTGAAGTGTGCTGCGCGATAACAAAAAGCAAATTTACATTATATTACAGTTTAATAAGAAGCAATCAATGACGCGGAACTAACATCAACAAGCGTCCGTGACTTGTGAGTCGAGATATAATAATAATAACAATCATTTGTAATGATAATAATAATATTCCTTACGTTTGGTTTAGACCCTTTCACGTAAAGGCTCCGAAACTTCAGGGGAAAGAAAAACTTCTCTCTAATTTGTAGTCTGTTTTCTTGTTAAAACTTAAAGGTACGAAAAGTGGTCTCTAACTTTTTTTTACAATATACTAAAGGCACCTTGGCACTTCATTATTTCCCACAAAGTGTGATACCACAATGTTAACTCCTGAAAAACGGACATTACTACATTGCACGGCTGGGATTTAAGCCCTGCGGAACGCTACCCTGTACCCTAAGTATATATATGCAAGTTATCGTTGTCAGGAGCTTCATAAGATGTATCGCAAAGGGTACTGACTGTGTATCTTGTAGGAGAACGGACTGCAAGTGAGAAAGAAAGAGAACGGGAATGGGACTCGGAGCCTTTATGTCCTCAGTAATATCTCCAGATGTGCTGTGAGATGTCATTTGACCAGGGAGATGAATTGATTAGTTCATTAATAATTAATTGATTCATTTCACTCAATAGAACTGAAATGCTTTTATTCGATAACAATGAAAGTGTACTGTGAAATACAAAGGAAGCAATGGATAGGACTGGACTATTATTATTGATAGAGTGAGAGTGTTCCAGAGTCCCGGGACTTAGGAAGGCTGAACGTGTGGCCACAAATGGTGGATTGGAGGGGATAAAGGTCAAGTAGGAGGCCGGATCCAATGTAATGGAGGCGATGGGAGGTGAATTGGAGAGTAAGCAGGTCGGTGAGCGTGGGTAGGAGCTCCTGTAGCTCAATGGTTAGAGCACTCGCCTTACAAGCGTGAGACCTGTGTTCGAATCCAGGCAGATCAGGTTGAAACCTTGGGCAAGTTTCCTTACTCCACACGCCGAACAATAATCCGTCCAAAAAACCCACAATAATAAAAATTGGTCATTTCGATCCATGTCTGTTTGTGGGGACGCTGCTGTGCGCAATTAGCTGCTGCGTTTCACCCACAAATATACAGTCAATTCACTTTACAGGATATTCTGTGAAGCGCTTTGAAGAAAAGCTAGCGGCTCGGGGCTGCATTGCTCAAAAATAAAACGAGAGAGTCCATCTTTAAACCCGCCAGTTTAAAGATGGACAAAGCCAGGGTCTGATGTTTATCAGTATTATTGTCAGATTACTTTTCCGAGAATAATAAATATCTTCAAAAAAACAATAATTTGGTCACTCAATCCATGACTGTTTGTGCGAACCTGCTGGGCGCAATTGGCTGCTGTGTTTTGCCCACAAAATATACAGTTAATTCACTTTACAGTACATTCTGTGAAGTGCTTTGAGACCTCTCGAAGACGTGATAAGGTGCTATATCAAAAGCAAGTGACTGTATATTTGTGGGTGAAACGCGGCAGCCAGTTGCACACAGCAGTGTCCCACAAACAGTCATTTCATTGAAATCTACATTCGAGTCCTGTGCAACTTCACGGTACATTGAAAAAGCCATTAGAATCTGATATGGCAATGAGTATTGAGATTGATGCAGGATTTGTTTGCTGTTGGTTTGGGCTGTAACTTATGTTCAGCTGCTGGCACCCCTGCCTGTGAGATAGAGACTCACACTGAGTTCTGAGCTGTTAAACCTCACTGCCACACTGGCACGCAACCCATCACCTCAAGCACTTTGAGACCTTTGGTGCGATAAGCCACTGAAACAAATCAATGTGGTATTTATTATTTAAACGTCGTTAATCACAAAGACTCAAAACGCTTCACAATTTTATTCCTTTGAAGTACCATGACTGCGTATTTGTAGGGACATGAGCCAGGCAATTTACAGACAGCAATGTGCCACATTCAGCCGCAATGAGAAAATTATTGGTTTGAATAGATTTGGGAGGAACTCCCCTGTCATGCAAGGCTTGATAGACCGAATGGCCTCCTTCCGCATTGTAATTTTTTTTGATTCCCTTCTTGTTTCAAATAGCAGTACAGCATCTTTAACATTCATCTGAACAGTGGGACAGGAACTTGTTTTAATGTCTCATTCAAATTATGTCATCTCCAAAATTAATATTATAATAATAATAGTTCTTGCTTTTGGTATAGCTCCTTATCACGTCTTCTAGATGCGAAAGTGCTTTGCAGAATATACTGTAAAGTGAATTGACTGTATATTTTATGGGTGAAACGCGGCAGCCAATTGCGCACGCACAGCATTGTCCCACAAACAGTCGTGGATTGAAATGATTGAATGGATTGAAATTTATTATTGTTTGTTTTTGAAGGATTATTATTAGGTGTGTGGAGTAAGGGAACTTGCCCAAGGTTTCGCCCTTCCTGGAATTGAACCCAGGTCTCTCACTTGTAAGGTGAGTGCTCTCACCATCGAGTTACAGGACTCCACAACAATGTAGCTCTGCCTCTCCAGTGCTGTGCTGGAGTGCCGAAGTAGTCTGTGAGCTGAAAGTTATAAGAATAATAATCCTTGCATTTGTTCTGATTAGTTCTAATTAGTTGAAGATTCATTCATTTTGTGTTACATTAAAACCTTATACAAATAATATAAATTTCCCAATTAAAATCGATAATTTACTGTTTGCAAGACATTACTGTGTGCAAATTGGCTAATTCATTTGTGCAGAAATTTGCACAGACACATTCATTTCACTTTACAGAAGATCCTGTTAAGCGCTTTGGGACATCCTGTTGATGTGAAATGCGCTGTGCCCAATATTAGCGTTTAATATTTCGAGAGGCGTAACTGAACTGTTTCAGTGAATTGATGGAACACTCAGCAGGTCAGGCAGCATCTATGGAGAGAGGAAAAGTGAGTCAACGTTTCGGATCCACGACCCTTCATCAGAACAGTGTCTGGTCACAGATGCTGCCTGACCCGCTGAGTGCTCCAAGCTCTCTCTGTTTTTGTTTCAGATTTCCAGCATCTGCAGTATTTTGTGTTTTTATCAGCAAACATTTGTTTTCCTGAACAAACGTCAAGTTATTGATTTCCACATACAATCATCCAGGTAATGAAAACGTGCACCAGTGCAGTGCTGCAGAGGCCTCAGAATATACTGGGGCTGCTTGCTTGGGATGCCTTCTACACTGGGTGGGAAACAGAGCACAGAGTGCGATATTTACAAACATGTGTACACACATGTGGCCCACTGCCATTTTGACACTGCCCTCTATCAATCACTGAGCAAACAACCGGGGACGAAATCCCACTGCAAATTACACCTTGCATTTCAAATACAGTAACTGGAATCTTTGCAAAATACAGCAATTCAGTGCAAAAAATGCAACATGTTTAAAATCTCCCCCCCCCCCCCCCCCCACCCAGGAATAAGCATCTTTAATTAGAGCCAGTTCCACGGTAAAATAATACATTGTAGTCTAGATCAATAGTGGCGCGCACGGCTTCAATCAATCAACGCATTTAAAGTAGCGCGGGTTTGAATCCGTGTTTAAAATCGGGTGGTGGGAGGGGTGGGACAAAGGCATTGAGAGCTGTTGCACTCCAGCCAAGCTGGTGCATTGGGTAACAAATGCTAAGGCCCAATAATCACAGAAACCCGCTGAACAAAGGTGTAGCGTGGCTCAGCGTATGATCCGTGTCTTCTCGTTCATCCAAAGAATAGCCGGCACCATCCGAGAAGAGCGGCAAACTAAGCCTTTTTTCTTATCGAGTGAGTTTGCAGCCAATATAATTTGTGCCGGAATGAATTACGCCGTACATCCCTCTCCGGGTGTGTTTCTCATGCAAGAGGAAATCTGAAGGAAATTCTCTTTTATGAATACCTCCATTGACATTTTTGACTCCGAAGATAAAAAATTTATTGCTTTAAACTTTTATTATTGTTATTATTATTTGCCCCCAATATGAAGCCGTACAAGGCACTCACTTAGCACATCAATGAGGATTTAATTACATTCTGGTGGCAATATGTGGCTCGGGAGCAAACCGCTCGCTGATAACAGGGGGAGAGAACACAAGCAAAGTGGTGAGATTGATTTGGGAGAGTGAAAGGATTGAGTTCACAGCCTTTCATCTCTTTTCATCAAATCAGAAAGAGATTTAGGCGATGCTGATGCAGTTTAATGGATTAGAGTTGTGCTGTATGAACAGATTTTTTTCTGTGACCAATTTTCTGCTCGCTTCTCCTCTTCCTCAAACGGTCAACGGGGAATCTACAGGGTGTCCACAGGGAGGTTCAAGACTCTGTAAAGCCAAAAGAACTTGCAATAGTCCTGTATCTTAGCGGTTAGAGCATTTGGCTTCCAAGCAACAGGGCCTGGGTTCAATTCCCAGGCAGAGTGAAATGTTGGGAAAGTTTCCTTACTGTATACACCTCTGTTTATCTAGGAGTAAGTAGGAACCCAGTTGTCAGTCGATTGGCAGATCGCTTTTCCAGGGATCCCATCAAAAAAAATATTTTAAAAAAATTATTATTTGGTCACTCCATCCACACCTGTTTGTGAAACACTGCTGTGTGCAATTGGCTGCCGAGTTTCACTTACACAATATACAGTCAATTCATTGTATATTGCCCTGTCTCTTTGAGACGACTCAAAGACAGGGTAAGGCACAATATCAAACGCAAGGATTATTGTTTTTATAATAGACATTTCAGGCCTTTGGGATTTTGTTTTGGAGTTGGCCAGATGTCTGATACACGCAGAAACCCGTCACTGTGTTCAAGATAATCCAAACCAGACTGAAACCTACTTTTGGAAAAATCCTTGTACTGTATTTAGGCACAATTCCACTTTATTGCTGAACACTAAGCAAATTGGGCCTTTATTTCAGTCAGCTGGGTGTCTGCAGCACTCAGAAACCCATCTCCAGGCTTAAGAGTATCCAAATCCAACTGAGAATTCCACTCCTACAAAACACACTTGGAAAATTCCATATGTCTGGGATGGAATATGCACTCTCTCACTGTTCATGTTATCCAGTATTAGATACAGATGGGCAAAACCCAAGATATAATCCTTGCATTTTGATATAGCGCTTTTCACGTCTTCTAGACGTCTCAAAACGCTTCACAGAGTATACTGTAAAGTGAATTTACTGTATATTTGTTGGCGAAACGCAGCAGCCAATAGTGCACAGCAGCGTCCCACAAACAGTCGTGGATTGAAGTTTCTTATTTACAATTTCTTATTATAGTTTTTTGGGGGACAGTTTATTATTAGGCGTGTGGAGTAAAGAAACTTGCCGAAGGTTTCACCCTGAACTGCCCTGGATTCGAAACTCGGATCATCATGTTTGTAAGGCGAGTGCTCTAACCACTGAGCTACAGGCCTCCAAGGTTTGTCTTTGTCATTGCTGCCTGCCCAGGTGGACGTTAAAGATCATGCGGTATCTATTTGAAGAGAGACGGCTGTTTTCCCCAGTGTCCTGGCCAACAATCAGTGTTGGATCACTTGACAGTAAATCCTGTGAAGCGTTTTGAGATGTCTCAAAGACACGATAAGGTGCAATATCTAATGCAAAGATTATTATTATTGCCGTCATTATCATTAGTGTTATTAAAGGGCTGGCATCTATTTGGCTTGAGGTCAGCTAACCAGAAATCAAAACGTAGGACTTTCCAGTGGCGCATTGAGCTACCCGTGTGAGCGATCCAAGTTGCAAAGAAAAATTATCTGCAATAATCATTTAGGTTAGGCCTCAATTAAACAATGCAATATATTGGAAAGTGTATGATTAAGTGGAATGAGATATATCCCAGTTCTACAAAACTATTCGGCTTGCTTCTTCAACCACAAACAGAAAGCCATTTGTGTGACACTTGAATTTATTTCTCTGCGGGTCGTATTGTTTAGTATGTTGCATTGTTGTGGCTATTAATGTTGAAGCAAGTCATTAGCTGTTTACAGAATCGCTGCTTCATAAGTGAAAGCGAATTACTGAACACAATAACACGCAGTGGAGCGCTATATTAATACAATGCAAAATTACATTTACAAAGCGCCTTTCATGCAGGCAAGATATCTCAGGGTGCTGGACAATCAGGGATTTGGACCCGAGCTGGTGGGGTGGTGGGGGGGGGGTTGGGATCTGGGAGGGTAGGAAGATGACTGATGGTGCGGTCAAAGAGGAGGGTCTTCAGATGAGGCAACGAGCTGAAGGGAATGTGCGGTGGAGTTCCAAATGTCGGGGGCAGAGAAGCTGAAGTTCTGACCGCCAGTGGTGGGATGGCCCAGGCAGGGGATGTGAAGTCTCCTGAGCAGAGGGAGTGGACAGATTGATATGGGGTCAGCAGGTAATAACAGGGAAATCTACCGCGGAACCGCTCTCAGTCCTTGTATTCTTTACTTCCCAAACCTTGGCGCCCTTGTACGTAACCGTGGATCGAGCACAAAACTCAGTTCACTGCGTTTTGCTGCTTTCATTACGATAAAAAAGCAGGCACGACAGACAAACAAACAACCCTATTGCACGGACAAAGCTACGTGAAGCTCGAGTTGTTCAGATGTACAGCGGAGAGGAAAATGCTCCCCATCCTGTCGTTTCAATGCATATTCGGTTGCCCGAACAGTGTTGCGCACCTCTGTGCCTTTCTCCCATTACGTGGTGGAGACTGCCATATGCTCCGGTCTTGTGTTTGGCTTCCACAGGCAGGGTTTTGACAGTGACGGAGTGTGCCGGGTGCAGAAGAGGTTAAAGGGAGGCAAAGTAAAGTGGAACGATTTGATTATGATGAGGCTCTTCCAAATTCATTTCACATTTCACATGTAAACAGGGAAGATAATTGCTGCTTGTACCCAGTAATTACAGCAAAGATAGCGATGGTATTCTTTTAGATAATTACAGAATCCTTTAATTAGGCAATCTTTCCTTCGTTGTTTGTCACAATTATTTTCATGCAGCATAAACATAAAAGCTATTATCTATTGAAATTACCCACTGCTGCTTTCCATGATGCTGCAATCATCAGTTCCCACATAGGATTGTTCATGACCGCAGCAAAGTACAACGACTGACCAGACACATATCAGAGAATATTTACTCTCAACCACCACCCCCACCCCTCCCTCCCTCCCCACCTTTAAATTGATACTATCTCCCTCGAGGACCTCGCTGAACACTCACCCTGAATCTTAAACACATCCGTGCCCTTTCCCAGCTCCTCTTGGAAAAACACCTCTGGTTGTGTTTTCCTCTTGGTGTCAACGCCCCCGAAAAAATTCCACCCTGTTTGATTTTAAAATATTTTTCTTCGATTCAGTTTCCCCAAAGTCTTTGTTGGGGGAAGAAAAATCTTCGATGCAGCCTTAAGTTTCGAAAGGTCAGCCTCTCGATTTAAAGAACGGCCCTGAAAAGCAGCTCACAAATGAAGAGATTGAGTTCAGGAGCTCTCCACAATCCTGTGTGATCATACAATACTAATGATCCTTACATTTGATATTGCTTCTATCACTTCAGGAGACGGATCAAAGTGCTACACTGGGTATTGGCTCTTGCCGAACTGCGCCTCATCCTCTCCAGGATAAATGCAATGTATGTTTTTATCATCACCATCGACCTCTGGGGAGAGAGAGAGAGAGAGAGAGCGCATTCCATTCCAGGCAGAGAAATGTCCATGTCTAAGTGTAATGCATGGAACTCTCAGTCTGGTTTTCAATTTTCGTAAGCACGGGTTTCCTTTTTGTGTCAAAACTGTCAAAAAAAAAAAGTTCTAACTCGCTCCTTATTTTTCGTAAGTCAGGGTATTTTTTGGTAGGTCAGGGTATTAAGGGATTTGGGGAGGAAAATCGCAATTAAAAGGATCGATTGAGGACCGGCCATGATAATAATAATAATCCTTACATTTGATATAGCGCTTTGAGACGTGAAAAGCGCTTCACAGAATACACTATGAAGTGAATTGACTTTATATTCGTGGGCAAAATGCGCCAGCCAACTGAGCACAGCAGTGTTCATTAATGATCTAATTAACTGTCAAACTGGCTCGAAGGGCTGAATGGCCTACTCCTGATCCTAAGTTCCTCGGAGTCCAGCGACTATGGGGACATGAGTCGTAGCAAAATGCAAGGATTTTCCAATAGGAAGAAAGACGTTCCATGAAGACTCAGAGACCAAGTAATGAATCACTTCCGACCAGTCTTTGAAGCCGGCCTGGAAATAGAACAGCCCACAGTTTTCCATTCGAATGCTTGGGCAATCAATCAACACCGAGCAAATGCTTTAAATAAATGTTCCCATTAAGAGCATGCCATTAACGGATGTGTATTGTGTAAAGGTAATGAGATATCCTTGTAAAACATTGCATTGGTATTTAAGGCAAGGGATAGAGGTGGTTTGTAAAGCGGATAACCTCACAAGGATCTCATTACCTGCTTCGGTGTATTTTTTTCTTGGTCAGCTGAGTGTTTGCACATGCATCATGGACCCATCACTGCCCTGAACAGTGTCCAAACCAGAGTGGGAGTTCCATGCTTGCCACCTACTTAGGGAAGGTCCTCTATTTGGAATGGAATGTACAGTGTCACTGCAGAAGGGTGCAACTTGCTTACCTCACTGGCTGCCGTTAAAAAACACAAACGAGTTGGGTTTGGATGAACAACGCCTTACGATCCATTTGATCTCACCTTTCCCGAATATTCTCCCAGCCTCTCTGTCTCCACCCTCACCCTAACCCTAACCCTAAGGGTTCCATCCCACATTCCCTTTGCCTCGTTCCCTCCCTTACCTGCTTCAAGACATTCCTCTTCGACCGTACTTTTGGTCACCTTTCTGCCCCTGCTCCTGGTTCGGTCCTAGGATCCGCTATTGGAAGCGCTCTGAGACATCGTCCGGCGTGGAGGGCGCTATATAAATCAAAGTTGTTGTTGTTGACCGTGCCCTCGGCCACCTCCACCCTCCCTGATCCCCACCCATTTGCAACTCTAAAACCAATGTCCTCCTTTTCTGCCGTCTCAACGCATCTCAAAATAATAATGGGCTGGAATAAAGTCCTTGAGCACTGCAGCTACTGTTAAAACCCCAGGAACCTCACTTCACGTTGCTAAACATTTAAAGGATCCTCTGCCAGACAAACACTATTAGGCAAAAGTCCATGCTTTTTGCTCAGTTGTATATAATTCGGGGCTGTTTGTTGGACATTGATGTGTTCCTTTCATTTTACATCAGTGGTTATTGAAAACTTTTAACAGTGCATTTTTTTTCATAGAGAATTGCATTTTCACCGATTTGGACAAATAACAATTATCAGTAAATTATAAGTGCTGCACTTAAGGATAACCAAGGACTTTATTGCGTTACAGTACTATCATTTTACTCAAAGCTCATAATTACTCATTAAACTCCAATTGGGTTGATAACTACCATGCAGGTTTTCCATTGAGTGCAATGGCTGAGATGTTCAACAGCATTATGTTTAGGTGGAGAATGCACAAACATTATAAAAAGATAATAAATAATCCTTGGATTTGATATGGAGCCAGATCACATGATTGAGATGCCTCAAAGCGCTTTGCAGAATATACTGTAATGTGAATTGACTATATGTTTTGTGGGCAAAATGCAGCATTCATTTGGGCACACTGGCACAGCAGGATCCTACAAACAGCCATAGAATGACTGACCAAATAAAATATTTATTTATTTACGACACCGGAAAGCAATCCACCAGGTTCCTACTCACCGCGAGGTAAACAGAGGCGGGTGGAGTAAGGAAACTTGCCTAAAGTTTCTTCCTGCCTGGGAATCGAATCCAGGTTCTCTCGCTTGTGAGGCGAGTCCTCGAACCAATACGCTACAGGACTCAAAAAGGTGACAAGACCCATTTCAAATGTATCGTTTTCACCAAGCGATACAACTTCTTGAATGAAATTGAATCGTGGTGTGAAAAGGCAGTTTCTTGTGTTTTTTGTGGACCAAACAAGTCCTTTTAAACAATAAACCGTTTGAAATAAAATGATTGAGTGAACGATAGTGGGGTGTGCGGTGTTAAGCTGATGGATAGCTGTTTTAGAAGATATGAAAAAAAACCTAGTGACTACAACATTGTGAAATAGCAACTTAAGTAGGCTTCAGTGCTTCAGCAATGAGAGAAACATATATCCCATTTATCTTCATTTGTTTTTCTCGGCCTGCGAAGGATAAGTTCTGGGAACTCGCCGTCAAATCCACCAGGGATCCTTGCTGCTTAAAGAGAAAATTTCATCCGGAATTACATGGCTCACTCTATTTACTACCCTACAAGTTATGAGGAGAGTTGCATAAACGTGATCTATTCCTTTGAGTTTAGAAGGTTGAAAAAGGTGATCTGATTGAGTTTTTTTTCCCCAAAAAAATAATACAGAGATTTGATAGAGTAGATGCAGAGAAACTATTCCCTCTGGTAGGGGAATCTAAAATAAGGGGGCATAATCTTACAATTGGAGCTAGGCCATTTAGGAGTGAAATTAGGAGGCAGTTTTTCACCTAAAGGATAGTGGAAATCTGGAACTCTCTCCCAAAAAAAGTCTGCAGATGCTGGATCCATTCACATTTTCAAGACTGAGGTGAATAGATATTTGTTAGGTCAGGGTATGAAAGGATATGGGGCAAAGTGGGCAACTGGACATGAGATGTAGATCAGTCATGATCTTATAAAATGACAGAGCAGGCTCGAGGGGCTGAATAGCCTTGTAAGAATAATCCTTGGATTTAATATAGCGCTTTTCATGTCTTCTAGACATCTCAACATGCTTCACTGAATACACTGTAAACTGAATTGACTGTTTATTTGTGGGTGAAACGCAGCAATCAATTGTGCACGTACCACAAGAAATCATGGATTGAAATGCCCTATTTATTGTTTTTTTCATGAGGGATTATTATCAGGCATGTGAAGTAAGGAAATAGGGTTGGTGTTTTTCTCCACATGAGCAATCTCATCTAAGGCAAGACCTTAGCTCGAATTTGAAGCTATTGAGAGTGCGATACCAATACTGTACAACTTGCTTTACTTAATAATAATCCTTACATTTGATATAGCGCTTTTCACATCTTATCGACGTCTCAAAGCGCTTTGGTTCACTCTCAGTACTTCAGTTCACTTTCAGCCTCCACATTGCTTATAAAGTAAGTGCCTTTGAGAGCTGTGTACCTTACTAGAAAGACCAGAATGTCTACCTTGATGTAGTTCATTTCTGAGAGGGCACTCTCAGGAGGGAGCCAAAGAATTTATCGACCAGCCAGTTTCAGCCTTCACTTAGCTATGCCTGGTTCTGAACCTGTGACCGTCCCAATGGAAATCTTAGCAGGACATTACTTTCATTCCTGACTCAGGTTGATGCTAGCGCTGTTGCCTGGATTGGAATTAAATGCTTTTTTAGACATTTCGAAGTGATGCACATGTTTTTGAATTTAAGATCAAACTTAATAATGAAAATCAGAATAAGACATGCTTAGACAAGTAACATCCGTCTAGTGTCCGGTGATATGGAATTTTTCCGATATCGATATATCGGTGGGCTCATATCGAGATATACTGGTATATCAATATCACCAGGTTTTTATCTTGTGCACATGCTCGCGCATTCGGATTGCACATGCATTCGGATGTGCGCGCGCATTCGGGTGTGTGCGCACATTCCGATGTGCGCGCGTATTCCGATATGCGACCTCTATGCCCAGGAGGTTTGCAATGCCGGCGACAAGGTCTGTTGAAAAAGTTTGTATTATACCGATATAACCGATATATCGATATATCGCCGGATACTTTATACCGATGTTTTGTGATATACCGTTTTTTTTATACCGAATTTTTAGATATACCGATATATTCAAATTTCCAATATCGGCGTATCGATATGAAAAATTATACTGATATATCGATATATCGCCAGACACTACATCCATCTATATGTAATATGGCAGAGTTATTGGCCTGGCATACCCATTGCTGAAACCACCTAGAAATGACTGTAATGGCTTTCAGTTTCTCCGCTCCCACCCTTTGGAATGCAATCCCTCAATCCCTCTGTTTCGTCTCTTCCCTTTCCTCTTTCAAGGCCGGTTTGAAGACTTTCCTCTTCGATCGTGCCTTCTGTTCCACCCCGAACTCTTCTACCTCCCCTTCGTGTTTCACCCCTTCCCAAACACTCCCCTCCCAGCTCGGGTCACACACCTCCTGTGCAGCGCCTTGGGATGTCCTCCCGACGTGAAAGGCGCTCTATAAATGTAATTTGTTGTTGTTGTTGTTGTTACCTGATGCATTTTGCCCACAAAAAAACACAAAAGTCAATTCACTCTACAACATATTCTGTGAAAACCTTTGAGATGTCCCAATGATGTGATAAGGCTCTACATCAAATGCAAGCATGATTATTATTCTTATTACTGCTGCATCTATGGAGTGATTTAAACTGTAATAACACAATGAAAACAGTAATAATATTTCTTGCATTTGTTGTAGCACCTTCTCATGTCATTGAAACATCCTGAAGTGTTTCACAAGATTCACTGCAAAGAGTAATGAATGCATATTTTGTAGGTGTCACAGAGGCCAATTCGCACACACCAACTTCCCACTTATCTGGGAATTGTATTAAAAAAAAATTCAGTAGCCACTCAATCCACAACTGTTTGCGGGACACTGCTGTACACAATTGACTCCCGTGAGTCGTCCACAAATATCCAGCCACTTTACAGTAGATGCTGTGAAGCACTTTGAGGTGTCTCAAAGACGTGATAAGGCGCTGTATCAAATGCAACGATAATCATTGTTTTATATTATTAGAGAGCCACATCTCTCAGCAATCAGGGAGGCGCGGGGGGTGGGGTAGGGAGGGAATCACTTTGGATTGTCGCAAAGTAAAAACGAGAGCATGGAATGGTGTATATAGAATAATTGTCTATGATAGCCCACCAGTACGAGCGGGTTAGGTGCAGTATATCAAGTGCAAGGATTATTATTAAATTGGGTGTGACTCACCCAATCATGGCATTGAGGGAGCGTGATACTCAAGTAGTTTGTAATAGCAAACAAAGGAGATGAGAAGGAATATGAATTTGCTGCTTGAGGAAATCTCAAATGCCCACTCTATTTACTTAACACACTTGATAAAACCCACAGAGCTGCAGCACAACAAATATCTTCATTTCTTTTCTTTAATTACAGCCAAGTCTTGTAGAAATTCATTTCCTATTTCCAAATATAAACAACTAAGATTGAACATTCTGAGTTTGAATCATGTTCAGTGATGTGAGGGACAAGTCCAGGACAAACTACATAGCTGTGCGCTGATCAACAGCCTGAATGAGTTGTCATCGAGGATGATTGAAGCCAGTACACTCAACCCATTTTCAGAAATAATTCCTATAATGGGATCTCAGTCTGTATCTCAGTGAGCAAATGAGCAAGCCTCAACAACAACTTGCACTTTCTAGCACCCTCCATGCACAGTAGCATCTCAACACCTTGTCACTGCTAGCTGGGCACCTGAGACAGAGGGTGGGAGCCAAGGAGGGAGGGAGAGGAAGGAGCTTCAGTGGAAGTGCAGTCAAAGAGCTACTTCTTAAGGTGGGCTTTGACTGTAAAGAGGAGATGGATGAGTTATTTGATATAGCGTTTTTCACGTGGCTGTCAATTGCGCACAGCAGTGTCCCACAAACAGTCGTGGATTGAAAATTACTTATTTTTTTTAGGGATTACTATTAGGCACGTGGTATAAGGAAACTTGCCCAAGGTTTCACCCTGCCTGGAATTGAACTCACTGTTCTGCAGTTTGAGATTTGAGCAGCTACAGACTGGTAGAATATTCAACTCCAGCTGATATCTGCAAGTGACCTCTTGTGGAAAGAGAACAGGAAAGCTGGTTGTTGAGTTCAGTTAATCTTAACCTGTTATATTTAATATTTTGTGCAGTCTAGTTCTAGGTCTCAGTAATAAGTGCCAAGAATGGACTTGCACTGTGCGATTTGTAGATATCAGGTATTCGCTTGTGCAGCAATCTATGCGGTGAAAATTGCACTGTGCAATGTGTCTGTGGTAAGAACTTAATGCTTCCATTGGGGAAAAAAAATGAATGAGCACAAAAACGCATCGAGATGTACTGGGAATGTACCCACCACTCCCCCAACAACCTTCACAATGTTTGTGCCCAGTATCTGGCTGCAATAATAATCCTTGTAATTTTGATGTAGAATTTGTAACCCTGGGAAAAGCGATCTGCCAATCGACTGACAACCGGGCTCCTACTAACTGCTTCGTAAACCGAGTAAGGAAACTTGTCCAATATTTCGGCCTGCCCGGGAATCGAACCCAGTTCCTCTGGCTTTCCAGGCGAGTGCTCTAATCACTGTAGTGAAAATTATGGATGCACAGATCTCAGCAATACCCACCAAACTGCAGCCCAGCGTGACCATGAGTCTGACTCAAACAAGATGAAGCATGTCGCGAAACTGCAGCACACTCCCCCAGGGACTCGTCAGTGGCTCATCATACACTGGTCAGTTTTTAAATTAATGTACGTGTTAATTAGCATCATAGGTGTTGATTAAAATATCCAGTATGTCACATATTTCCCGCCAAAGGTGAAATCCCATTGCTGAAACCATAAGTGGCACAGTGTTTAATTAAACAACTCTTTCACATAAGTAATATTGTTTCTGTTGCAAAACAAAACCTCTGACAACATTTTCTCGTTAGTTTTCTGCAAACTTGAAACTAGTTTCGAGTCCGAAAACAACTGCAACTTGCATTGACACAGCTCCCCATCGCATGGGCAAAATCACAGACCACTTAACCTTGGCGGAGTTTGAAGCTGGGTCGTGAAGAAAAGGGAGGTGAGCGTAGGCACAGTCAAAGAGGAAGATGTTTAGGTGCGATACAATACAAAGTTACAGTTGCGTTTCATGGTGGGACGATGTCCCAAGACGCTGGAAAGTCAGGGAATTGCAATCGAGCTGGAAATTGGGATCAAGAGGGTTGGAAGGGGTTAGGGATAGGAGGGTTACTGAAGGCATGATGGAAGGGGAGGGACTTGAGATGTCCCTTAATCTGATTTGAAAAGAGTGGACAATAATGTGGGCGGATGGACAACGTGGAGGGACAACGTGGAGGGATTGAGGGAGGAAGGCAATGTGTGTGTGTGTGTCAACAACAATGCCAAATTGCATTTGTATCGTGCCTTTCACGGAAGGAGGACGTCCCAAAGTGCTGACTTGTCTGCTGAGATCATAGTCACAGTCACCATGGCTCATTACAGTTGCTATGCTGCTCACTCTGCTGTTTGGGACATCATAGACTAATCAACGACCGATCACTGTTATCAATGCATGTGTTAATTAGCATTGTAGTTGTTAATTACAACACCATGTCATCATTTCCTGCTGAAGCATGTGCCAGTTGATATGTGAAACACTCTTTCAGAGGTTCACATAGGACATTCGGATTTAGAAAGCCTATTTAATTTGTTCATAATCATAGTTGCACCCAACCCTCATCCTGTCATGGTGCCAAGCTGTTTGCATGTTTTGCCGATGCTTTAAAAAAAATAGCATATTGCTCCTTTGGAAGAGACATAAAACCGTCTGTGCCCCATTCAGGTGAACGTTAACAACACCATGGCGCTGTTCGAAACGAGAAGAGAGTTTCTCCCTAGATGTCTTGGCTGACCCGACTGTTTGCGGAGACATCTCTGTGTCCAAATTGGCTGCTGCATTGGCCGGCAAATACACACACTGCACTTCACTTCACAGTAGATCCCGTGAAGCGCTTTCAGACATTTTTCTTCCACGAAGAGCGGGTGAAGAGGTGCTAGATGAAATGCAAGGATACGTCCAGTTACCGATCACCTTTTCCTCCTCACTTGGGGTGTTTTTGCACTCAGTGAGGTATTTGTGGTCTGGTTGTGAGTTTGATGTCTCAATGGTTTAACGGTGGTTTCCCTGACTTGACAACACCCTTGTGCAACCGTCCTTCAGCGTGGAACTTAACGCAGTCTCTGTTTTCTATTGACGCAGAGAACGGCAAGCCGCACGGACCAGCGTTCATCCTCGAGCCAAACAACGCTGTGTTTCCTGTGGATTCAACAGAGAAGAAGGCAAGGCTGAACTGTGAAGCTAGAGGAAACCCAACACCACATTACAGGTCAGGCGCCATTCACCACTGTCTCTTGTCAATAGGTTTTGACTTTAAAAGGATGGATCAACAAGGTGCAAGATGATTTGTGTAGGAATTTGTTGCTGGGGGATGGATGCACCATTAAATGCTACAGCTGTAAGTAATTATTCAATAAGGATTAAAAAGAGCGCCTGGATTGGGATCAGAGTTAATGGATAATTAATTAACATGGGTTGGGGTGCACTGCTCTTTCTAGTTATTTGACAGTTGCCATGATCTTTACTGGCACTTCATGTAAATTTTCACCATTGCTTAATGAACAGGGGCTGCTGATTACTGAGTCAATAACTAGAGGGCAATCCAGTTAAAATCGTCAACAACGAAAATAAAGGGAAGGGTCCCAGAGTTTTTTTTTTAAAAAAAGCACGCAAACACACACACACACACACACACACACACAGAAAGTTTTTAGGAAGCTGGAGAGAGGTTAGAGTTCTGAATGAGAGAAAAAGAGACGAGGGAGAAAATGGTCAGGGAAAACAGAGAGAGCGCACGGTGAGAGAGGTGAGAGATTACAAAACAGCAACAACAACAAAATTATACTAGTCTTGCGCCTTTCATATCAGGAGGACATCCCAAGGCGCTGAAAAGCCTGAAAGGCGTCCCAAAAGCATGAGAGAGGAAAAACAGATTCATAGATTCATAGAATTTTACGGCACAAAAGGAGGCCATTCGGCCCATCTAGTCTGTGCCGGCTCTTTGAAAAGAGCGATTCAATCCCACTGCCCTGCCCGCTCCCCATAGCCTAATAGACCTGTTCTCCCTAAATAAAGATCTAATTCCCTTTTAAAAGTTGTTATCGAATCAGCCTCCACCACCTTTTCAGGCAATGCATGAGAGAGTATAGCTTGTGAGAGGAAGAAGAGAGAGAGCGAGGGGGAGGGAGAGAGGAGGATGGAAGAAGGAGTGGATTTTCTTACAATAAAAGATTCCTCTTAACCTAGAATGCCTGGGAGCCAGGCCCAGGTGAAGGGCGCTATATAAATGCAAGTCGTTGTTGTTGCCTTGAGAATGTTTTCGACTGTGCCTCTATGATGACCGTTTTTTACGAGCCATCCGTCATCCTCCCCAGCTCAGTCTCATCATTCGACGACTTTAAGATGCCCAGTGAAGTGCCTTCAAGTCATCTCCCTGATGTGGAAGGCGCTGTGGGTGGGTACGTGGATCAATTGATGCTGTCGAAATAGTTCTGCTGCTTCATCACGTCCAGGCTCGACTATGACAATGCCCTGCTTGACGATCTCCCCAATTCCTCCCTCCATAGGCTGCAGATCATCCAGAACAGGCCCATGTCCTCTCCCGCACCAAGCTCCGGGACCCTATCACCCCCATTCTCGCCCGATTCCACTGGCTCCCCATCACTCAGAGCATTCAATTCAAGATCCTGATCCTCAACTTTAAAGCCCTCTGTGGCCTTGTCCCACCCTATTTCTTCGACCTCCTACCCCCCTACCAACCTGTCCGCTCTCTCCACTCAGCAGACCACGGCCTGCTCCATTGCCCCGACGCACCTGTCGGGCGAGCCTTCGGCCACTCCTCTCCCAACCTTTAGAATTCCCTCTCGCAATCACTCCGCCTCGACCCTCCCTCGCCTCCTTCAAGTCCCGCCTCAAGACCCTCCTCTTCGACGGTACCATTGGTCACCCCCTTTCCCCTCCACCCTCATCAATCCTGACCTCAGCTCCGTTCTGAAACACTGACTGTCCAGCAGCTTGGGACATCCTCCAGACACGAAAGGCGCTATACGGATGTAATTTTGTTGGTTTTGTTATTGGAACTTGATTTCAGAGCCCCTTCAGCTCGCTCCCTCTCTTGCCTACTTCAAGTTAACTATTGAACACCCTCTAACCACAATTACCTTTTCACATCATTCAGAGCAGGTGTGTAAGTCTTAGTCCGACTCCGAGTTGATCGCTCTAAATGACCTACAAACATTAAGCAAGGACATTAAAATGGACCTGGACAGAATCTGATTTTGTTCTCTTGTCAAAGGCTTTCACCAAGCACCCCGCGCCTGATAATAATCCCTCAAGATAAAAAATAATAAATTGGTCACTCAATTCCCGACTGTTTGTGGGCCACTGCTGTGCACAATTGGCTGCTGCGTTTCGCCACAAGTATACAGTCAGTTCACTTTACAGTATCTTCTGTGAAGCGCTTTGAGACGTCTAGAAGACGTGAAAAGCGCTATATCAAATGCAAGGATTATTATTATTATTGTTCATTAATTCTGCCGCATTGCTGGTGAATTTCTCAGCTGCAGAGAAACAGCAGCAAAGGCATAGACTGCAGCGATGCCGGTAATCCCAAGTGAATTGATGTGATGTCAAGGAATCACAAGTAGGACTTAATGTCCCCAGAATAATTTGGTGAAAAAAAATAATCACCCAAAGAATAATCCCCGGACGGACATTGAGGACATGTGATCTTGTGCGAAGATGAATGCCTCCCGTATTGTAATGCGATGCCTTTCCCAATAAGCTCCTTTCCTTGCAATACTATTGATCGGGGAGATAGGACAGGGCTTTACTCTTGTCATTAAAAATGATCGAAGACAAAGCGCTCGTGTGAAAGATTCTTCCAGCAAAACCAACAAATCGATGCTTTTAATGTCACTACAGTCCGTCATTGGTTCTTCCACCATTTTGATTGTTCACGGTTTATCCCCATAAAATTATCCAGGCTTCCTAATTTGTTTTTAAATTGCATTTTTTTTCAAATTTGGAACGAGCTCTACTCCTCTGTGCTTTTTATAATCCTTGTAACGCCTTGCATTGTGTTCAATACGATTCACAACAAGCCCCTTTCCTTGGAATACTATTGATCGGGAATATCAGATAAGCCTTACTCTGTCATTAAAAATGATCGTATGCAAAGCATTTGATATAACTTTGTGGCTGTCTGTGGGACATTTCTGTGAGCAAATTGCCTGACACGTTCGTCAACAAAATACACAGTCACTGCACCTTTCAGTGAAGCGTTGTGAGAACTCACTGGGATTAGACATGAGCAGTGCAAGTTAGGTTAATAACTCATGATACACTTGGAGCTTCTCATTCCCCTTCTGTAGTTCTTGTCTCAAGATCAGGGCTCATTATGAGATGCGGAACTCAATAATAGGCCTCTGAATTATGGATGTAATGTGTGACGTGATCATGAAGATATATTAACGGAAAGTAATTTAATTTAGCCTTGCGGAAATCCAAGTGCTTTATCACATAAGGAATTAAAAGTCTTGTTTGTGGTGACAGCCCAGCACCATGCTTCCCCAGTACTGGAAGCTATTGCTCCAGCAGAGGCCTGGACAGCTGGTTTGAGATCAGCTCGCATTGTGGATAAGCAGACCGTGCAGATAATGGGACGCAAATTGCTGCTATTCCAACTAAAACAATGGGTTTGTGAGGAGTTATTATAAGAATCCTTACAATTGGCATAGCACTGCCATAATAATAATAATTCTTGCATTTTGGTATAGCGCTTTTCACGTCTTCTAGATGTCTGGAATGTACAGAATGTACTGTAAAGTGAATTGACTGTATACTTGTGGGCGAAACGCGGCAGCCAATTGCGCACAGCAGTGTCCCCACAAACAGTTGTGGATTGAAATGACCAATTTTATTGTTTTTTTGAAAGATTATTATCAGGCGTTAAATGTTAGGATTAATAATTAATAAATGTTAGGATTTACACAATATGTAAATAGAGATGTATCACATTCTGTGGATGAAGGAAATGACAAATTCTCCTATTTAAGTAATTAACCAATGTAAAGGATTTCCTTACCAACCATCCCACTCCCTCTCCTTGGCAGACACTGGCCTGTCCACATAAATAGGTCACATACCTACCCTGCCCACCCACCATCGGCAGGGTCGGCCTTCAGCTTTTCTGTCCCCATCCTCTGGTATCTCTTCACTTCGCCCCCCCTCCCCTGCCTCCTTCCACGATCTGTCTCAAGATCTATCTCCTATCTGAAGGTCAGCACCTCTGTCAATGCAGTGCTTACCCCAAGCCCTGTACGGGTTTGTCAGCCTAGCCTTGACAGTGTGAGTTTTAAGCGCAGAAGCGGGGGCTTGAACGCAGCACCCTGTGACTCAGAGGCCAGAATGCTACCCGGTTGAGCCAGTTTGACAACTGAGCCATGAAGTGGAAACGCAATGTAGAAATAGTATGGTCTGTGTTTTCTATTTTTAAAAAAAGTAGCGACGTGCATAGAAAGTGTCCGTACGACTGCGCAAAGAGAGAGAGAAAATGACAGATGCTCGGAGTGGAACATTGTTATAAAAATCATTGAGACGAATTCTTCGATCATTAATCCTTCTGTTTAACCATGTTTTTGAAACCACAAGAATGATGTTATCAGATATCCACAAGCAAGTTAGCCTCTCACAGATTCATCACGTTCTATAATGTGAGCTGTGGCATGCACTGTTAACAATGGGCTCACGACTCTGATCTTAAAATCAGTTGGTGCAGTGATAGTGTCACATTAGCTTTAGGTTTTTATATGTCGCAAAGGTTGGACAAACTCAAACAAACCAAAAGCCCAATTTGCTATAATAAAGAGGTTCCAGTGATTAAAATCAAATCTTTATGCACTTTCTCGGCAAGTATTCAAAAAAGATAATATCATTTAATTTTGGAGTAACGTGGGCTTAAGAAATTTAAATTATTGTGCCCCGACACTTTGAATTTATTTGAAAGAGGTGCTATCAGTAGTATTCAATTATGTGAACTAAATAATTAATATTCGCCGTGTAACACCCTCTTGTATGAATGTCATTAATACAATTAGATTTTATGAGCTGCTATAATTAAAACAAATTATCCTTCTCTGCGATATAAAAAAAATTACACGACTCGCATCGAAAGGACATGAGAAGCGTGAGGTTGCAAAATTAGTTCAAATAAATGTTGCATGTTGCCAGGGCTCTTTCTCTTTTTCGCAGGTAAGTTATTTTTAGGGATGGATTTGAATTTAATGGTAATCAAAATCGCAAACCGTGCAGCTATAATGCAGCATGAATTGGCGCTAATTGGGTAATCTGGCTATGTGAGGCTGGCTGGCTTTATCATGAGGGGAAATGGAATGTCAGTCTGGCACAGTAGGTGTTTAGATGTACCTTACACAGCTAAATATTGCTTGATCAGGCAGCAGCAGCCTGGTATTCACCTGGCTCTGTTGGTAGCATATTCCCACATCTCCTCACAACCCATCCACCACTCTCCTTTCCCCCGTCCTTCCGTCTGCACCTGTCTGGGTCAGTACATCTTGAGTTCAACCCCCACTTGGATTCTGAAGACTATTAGTCTAGGCTAACATTCCCAGCGAGTAGAGCAGACGAGGGGTGCATTGTCAGGGATGCTGTCCTTTGCAGAAGACGTTAAACCGAATTGCCCTCTGCTTAGGCAGATGGATGTCAAAGATCTTTGGATAACATTATTTCAAGAAGATAAATTGATCATTTATTTTCTGGCTAGGTTTTGTAGTATATTGTTATGCAAATACACATTCAACTGCAAAATACACAGTCACTACACTTTGCAACGACTACTTGAGACTACTTGACCATGCCTTTGGCCAACGTCCTCCTGTCCATGCCCTCCACCCTCCTTTATCCCACCTCCTCCCCACTCCCACCCGCTCAGGTCCAAATCCCTGACTGCCCACTGATGTCCTCCCAATGTGAATGGCGCTATACAAATGTAATCTTGTATAGTATTGAGAGATGTTGATGTTATTTGACACGGAAGCTGTACAGCACAGATGCTTTAACAAACTCGCCCACAGCAATGCTGCATCTGGAGTTGCTTTGTAGAACGGAAATTGGGTTGCAAATAGAGTATCGCGAAAGGTACTTTAATTCCAACACCAATTCTCTCAAAATTAACTAACTGCAGGCCACAAGCTGGGAGACATTTGATTTTCTATTTGATGAAAGAACTCTGCATGGGTAAGCGAGACACATCACTGATACACCGGACTGGCTGCCACATTGTAAAGCTTTGTTTTTAACCTTGGCCGTAATCTAACCTTCATCTGTCTCCCATCGTAAATCTAAACTCAATTTCTCCCCCAGTGTAAGACTGAACTCCATCTTTCTCCAATGCAAGTCTGAATGCCATCTGTCTCCCGCGTGAGTCTAAGATCAATCTCTCTCGGTCAAAAGTCTAAAC
Source organism: Hydrolagus colliei (assembly GCA_035084275.1). Taxonomy (NCBI): domain Eukaryota; kingdom Metazoa; phylum Chordata; class Chondrichthyes; order Chimaeriformes; family Chimaeridae; genus Hydrolagus; species Hydrolagus colliei. The sequence goes on from CM068753.1 coordinate 11,515,226, forward strand.
TTCATTTTAAATGTTTAAAAACGGACATTTAAAAAAAACTCTAGTGAAAGTGGTGTGATACAGACTTGGACCCTGATAGTTTTATGATAGACGACAATAATATGTTGGATCCTCGTCATTCAGGTGAAACCTCAGGGTGGGTTGCCAGTTTATTCAATCAGATATCATTAGGAGTCTTGTCAATCATCAACCAGGCCTATATAACAAGGCAACATTCCTGGTCATTGCTGAAATCTCGTGCTGTGAGCATGAAATATATTTGTGGAGTCCTGTAGCTCTATAGTTGGAGGCCTCGCCTTACAAGCGTGAGACCTGTGTTCGAATCCAGGCAGGTCAGTGCGAAACCTTGGGCAAGTTTCCTTATTCCACACACCTAATAATAATAATCCCTCCCCAAAAAAACATAATAATAAAATTGGTCATTTCAATCCACGAGTGTTTGTGGGTCACTGCTGTGTGCAATTGGCTGATGCGTTTCGCCCACATATATACAGTCAATTCACTTTACAGTACATTATGTGAAGCACTTTGAGACGTCTCGAAGACATGTAGATTTCAAACCGATTTGTCGTCCTCTCTCCTCCCCAATGCCAGTCCCAATCCAGAGCGCTTTTAGAGGTCTCGAAGACGTGATAAGGAGCGATATATAAATGTAAGGGTCATTATTATTTATGTGACAGGTGAGGCAGCAGGACTGAGCAGGCTCTTCCACATATATTTCAGACTGATCTGCCCTCCTCTCTCTCTCTCCTCCCCCAACCCAATCAAGAATATTGCAGAAGTAAATAAGACCTTCCCTGTACCGCTCCCATTGGGCCATTGGTGTCAACCTCAGCCAATGCAGACTTGCAAAGTCACAGGTTTGACATCTATGTACTGTAATTGGCCTCAACACCACAGGCTTCATGAGGTGCATCAATCAAGCAGAGTGCATGCACTTAATCATGATTTGAAATGGAATATGCACAGGGAATGGGGTGAAATAATCCCCCCCTCCCCGTCCTGATGCAGTTGTTTCTTGCTGGATTAGATTAGCCCTGGTCAGCTTCCAAGTGGAAGTCATCAAGTGAGCAGTGAGATGCCACGTTCACAGCCTGTGCGTCGTGGGGAGTGACACACAGCACTAACACCGAGCCTGCGTGGTAGCGTTTGTCTTAACGTGTCAACAACAACAACAAATTGCACTTGTGGCCTTTCACGTCGGGAGGGATTTTAGATGAGAAAACTGCTTGTGGTGCTTGTGTTCAGTGGTGAGGTTGTTAATGCTTTGGATGTGCTATGTGCGAGCGACTGTTGGTCACGACACAGAGAGAGAGAGAGAGAGAGGGAAAATACATTGTGTTTGTACTGTATATATGTTACTAATTTGTACTTGGCAGCAGACATTTTTTTTTGAGACTTGGCAATGAATTTTGAGGGAGGGAGGGAAGTGGGGAGTGAGGTTTTCTGTTAGTTTTGTGTCAGCGAGAGAGTAAGGACACTCATAAGAGCTGGAGAAACACAAAAAATACAGCAACAGTAAACACTGTAATAAGAATGCGAAATCGAGAGAGAAATTACAGGGTTTAGCCGAACACATTTACATTTTCAAGACTTGGGTAGATAACAACAACAACAACAACAACAACTTTGATTTATATAGCGCCCTCCACGCCGGACGGCGTCTCAGAGCGCTTTAGGTATAGGTATTTGTTAGGTGGGTAACAGGACTTGAGGTACAAATTAGCCACGATCTTAGAAAACAGTGGAACAGGCTCAAGGGACTGAATAGCCTACTCCTGTTTCTATGTTTCTAAGTTGCTGTGGTCCTGCTAGATATTATTACTGCGACACTAACGAGATTGTTCAATATAATGCAGCTGCTGGTCTAAAATGTAAGTCCAAACAATGACGGCTTCTCTTTAGATTCCAGAGCGAACTTTAATAGCTGGCAATCGATGTGTGCAGCAAGCCACGCCTTGATGGTATTTAATGAATGTTCACTGGAGCATTAAAATGAAAAAAAAACAATTTCTCCGAAAGGATTGATGTCTTAACTGAATAGAAGCAGCAATGAGGTTATAAATGTAAAAGTTCAGTAATCAAAGGCAGCACTTATCTGCTACCTAACTGCTCGTTCTTCACTGAATCGTTTCCTCACTGGACTGGAAATAATCAAAATATTACAATATAATAATCATAATTATTTGGTCACTCAATCCAGGACTGTTTGTGGGATGTTGTTGTGCGCAGTTGACTGCCATGTTTCACCCACCAAACACTTTGCTACACTGGGCAGTATATTTTGTGAAGCGCATGGAGTCAAAGATATTATAATGTGCTATATTAAATGCAAGGATTATTATTCTTCATGATAAGTTTCCCTGGCTCTCTGGAGAATAACGTTCCATGTTGTCTTGCAGGTGGCAAAGAAACGGATCGGATATCGACGTAAACTTGGATTACCGCTACAGTCTGGTCGGAGGGAGCCTGCTGATCAGTAACCCGGTTAAAAGCCAGGACTATGGAACATACCAGTGCTTTGCAACCAATTCCTATGGCACAATCATGAGCAAAGAAGCCAAGCTTCAGTTTGCATGTAAGTTGGGTCTTCTGCTTCTTCTGGTTTGGAATGTGTAAATTCAGGCTGTTTTATCGTTGGAAACAAAGATCAGATTCTAGGCGATTCCAGGATAGCTCTAACTTCCGTGATGTTAATCTTGAAGCTGTCATTTGGTACAGCGCCTTTCGTGCCTTAAAACGCTTCACAGGATGCACTGTGAAGTGGAGTGACTGTATTTTGTTGGTGCACTTCAATCGAACGCCAGTTTCACAAGCAGCTCATTGCTGGCAATGTTGCGAGCAGCATCAAACCTGCGTCAATATTTGCCATTCTGCTTGTAAATTGCGGAGTTGGTGTGGAAAACGAGCAGGACATGTGCGTTACAAGACTGCAGTCATTATTTGGTGATTAATTGAGCAGCTGTTCCCCGTAATTATCGGTGTACTTAAAATGTACTTTTTTAAAAACAAGCTCCCACTTTGCAGATGTAACTTTAATTGACGTGCTTGAACCGAAATATCAGAGAAGCTTGAGTCGCTGTGATCAGACATTGAAGAATGTCAAGATATATTCATTACTCAGAGAAGGACATGAATTGGAGCTCTTTTCACAGCATGAACACACAAAATGAATGAGCGTTTATCCCAATCCGAGCTGCTTAATACGAGGCAATGTGCCACCATGCTGCAATGGGAATGACATTCATTCCGGTCTGGTTCTGTGTCCGAGTTCACCCATACTGATAATGCCATTGGGTTTTACTGAAGGTATTGGAGTGGAGAGATGCAATGGCTGGATCACTGATTTTACAATGTGACCAAATGTTGTAATAACTACCCTATTACCTAAAAAATTTTTTTTTTATTAGACACAGTAATGGTGTCACGACTTTTTGGTCACCTTGTACAATGGAATAAATATCATTGGATGCAAATGATCTCAGCAGATTTTATAAGTGGGTAGGACTTCTGGAGATTGCTTATAACTGCTCTTACGTTTTGGTGAGGTGACGTCTCGGGGAGCTTCCCCCCACCTGACTCAGTGTCAGATTCCGCCACTCTTAAGCGCTCTGAAACACTAGCTTGCACAGAGGGCGCTATTTAAGCGCAGGTTGCTGTTGTAGAAAGCGTTTGATTACTTTTATCCCCCATTGGTCTTTGCTCAGTCCCTCATACAGCGGATAGCAGCTCAGCGCTGTTAGCTCAGTCTCTCGGGAACCTATTTCAAAGACAGCTTTGGGCAGTCCCTTTTGTTGAACAGTGTTAGCTCAGACATTCGCTCAGTTTAATTCGCTGCCTGAGTGTATTGCGAAGGCCACGAGCAGGTCCGAGAGAATTGTTGGTTTCATTGAGTTTGTTAGATCGAGTTGTGTGTTTTTTTCGTTTTGATCAGTCTGACATTTATGAAACCCCATCAACGTGCTTGAGCATATCCGAACCAGACTCAGCATTCGACATACGCACATCACATATGCATAGGGATTTCTGTGTGTCTGGAATGCAGTGAGTGAGCACTCCCTTGATTATATTGATTAAATTGTTATACAGGTATTCTATTAATAGCACATTGTCAGATACAGCAGAAATCTCATTTATGTTCATGTTCAGTTTTAATGGATGTAGCCTCTAACCCTTTAGTGGTTTTGAAGAAAGACACACCAAGACTTTATATGTACATTGAGTTATGTAGTCAAACACCAGTTGAGTCACCGATCCTATTGCCCCCTCCTGTACCCCTCACGCAAGGAGTTCACAATCTAGGCTTCTGCCTTATGTACACATCAATTTTCTTTTGAACACATTGAGGCTCTCCAGCTCATCTCACGTGTAATTTATTGCAGCACGTGATTCAGTCAGTTTGCAAGCCACCTCGTATGAACTTGTGTCTTGCCTGCTATTAAACACAGCTATGCAATCCGCTTAGTTGAAAAGCAAATTCCATTCCCAGTGACAGACACATTGGTGTATTACGTTTTGGATTCATGGTTAAAATATCCACAGAAGAGTATTTTGCCTTGAGACCAATGTTTCAATATCCTCAAGTTCATTATCTTTCAGGCATTTTTTTTTGTGTGTTCTTTCAAGGTTCCGATCAATTTTCTCCCCCAGGATTTCATATCTATTGTGCAGTACCAATCATTCATCTCGTTGGTCAAATTCAGTTATTTATAACTCCAGCCCCCTCCCCCCCCCCCCCCCCCCGCCTCCTTCACTATTCTCTTTATTACTTTCTGTTCTTGTCTTACTGGGAAATGTCAGGCTTTCCTCCCTCTACCAGGGTGTTTCAAAGCCCTTTACAGGATTTTACGTTAAAGTACAGTGTATGTGCAGCCAATTTGCAACACGGCAATATAATAATAATAGTTCTTGCATTTGATACAGTGCTTTTCATGTCATCTAGGTGTGTCTTAAAATATCCGTGGAGCTCCTGTGGCTCAGTGGTTAGAGCACTCGCCTTACAAGCGTGAGACCTGTGTTCGAATCCAGGTAGATTGGGGCAAAAACGTGGGCAAGTTTCTTTACTACACATGAATAGTGCCACAGGATCGAGAGACGGGAGCTCACTTTAATGCCTCATCTGAACAAAGGCTCCTCTCTCTGACAATGCAGCCACCCGTCTGCCTTTCTTGGCGTGTCGTCCGAGATGGTGAACTCAAAATCCTGACGTGAGGATTGAACCCAGACACCTTGACACAGAGGCAAGCCTGCTGCCAACTGGGCCAGGCTGACACCTAATCAAGGATTCCAAGGCTACAAGCTATCGGACCAAAATAAAATCTCAGTAATAGCTTTTCCTCAGTTAGTGACAATGCCTTGCGTAAGCTGCCCAGAAAATACTGTGAGCCCCCACTCGCCCAGCTTCAGGAAGGAAGGAAGGTGGGAAAGCTGACTTTAGACACCCACAGTGGGAATCGCATCGAACATGTAGTCATCCTAATGTGTTGTGTGAGTGAAATTATCTAATTAGTGCCAATTGATGTCAGATCACAAAGGAGTTTTGCGCTCTTGACTTCGGTCTCCTATGAGCTGTGTTGAGACCTTCCAAACACTTATCACCTGGGACCATTAATAATCGTGAAAAGGGTAGAAGTTTACCCCTTGTCTGTTTGATGGGGATTTAAAATGATGTTGTTGGGCAAGTCGCAGCACAAGGCTGTTTTCAATAGGTTTGATTTTGTTTGTGTGGGATAACATCCAAAGAGAGTTCTGATGAAAGGTCATGGACCTGAAACGATGACTCACTTTCCTCTCTGCGTAGATGCTCCTGTAGCTCTGTGGTTAGAGCACTCGCCTTACAAGCGTGAGACCTGTGTTCGTAACCAGGCGGATCAGGGCGAAACTTTGCGCAAGTTTCCTTACTCCACACGCCTAATAATAATCTGTCCCCAAAGAAACCCTCAATGATAAAAATTGGTCATTTCACTCCACGACTGTTTGTGGGGACGCTACTGTGCGCAATTGGCTGCCGCGTTTCGCCCACAAATACAGTCAATTCACTTTACCGTATATTCTGTGAAGCGCTTTGAGATGTCGGTAAGATGTGAAAAGCGCTATATCAAATGCAAGGATTATTAGTATTACAGTATGATTGATTATTCTTGACCTGCATTGTGCCCATAGCAACTTTTACCCTTTGTTACGAACTTTCCTACACTTTGTTTTGAGAATGCTGTTTTGTCAAGTTCCTCTCTGTTAACTGAAAGCCCTGTGTGAATACGGCAGAGGGAAGTTAACAGAATGGTGTTTGGAGGTGGGGGAATGATGCAGTTTAAATTGATCAGGATTTAGCCTGTAAACGCCACCGGAGGGAACGTTTCCACAAACGCTTCCCTGAAGTAAGACTGCGAATTCAACGGTAGGGGAAAAGAAAAGTTCGATTTAAAATTGAGCGACAGCTTTTATTTCTTGGCTGATTTGAAATACATCTGGATGATGTGAAGTTGCGTTTAACTGGCTTTGAAACGAACCCTTCTCTGGCTTTGCAGTCTTCAGTCAAACGCCGAGCGGCAGAACGAGAGACAGCTGGGCACTTCCCTAATAAATCATATTCTCTGCTTCATCCGCACAGCACAGTGAGAAACTGGCTGTAATAAATCACACTCGCAGCTGCAATTACTGCAGATTAGCAAAGACTGTAGGCCTGATTTTACATTATTTCCACCAGTAGCTAAATAGTTTGTTTGTACCCCTGTGCCAGAAAAGCCACTTAGCACAAGGCACGAACACAGAAACAATATTGGTGGCAGTGGAAAACACTTCTAGTTTCGTTGAATTTTCAATTAATCTGGAGAATTTGTTGGCCAGGACACTGGGAGAAACTCTCCTATTTTTTGAATAGCGTCGCAGGCTCTTGGATGTGCTTAATAAAACAAGCAGATGGGATCTCGATGGGGTCTCGTCTGAAAACCACCACCTCTCCTCCACCGCTCCCCCACACACCCTACCTCTCCAGCACTGCACTAGATAAGTTCCACTCTGGAACTCGATCCCGCAATCCCTTCACCTCGCTCCCTCCTTTGCCCCTTCAAGGCCAGGCTCAAGACCCTCCTTTTTAACCGCGCCTACCTCTCTGCCCTCCCACATCCCAACCCTGTCCCCCACACCACCCCCACTCTTGGGTCCTGACCCCAGATTTTCCAGCGCCTTGGGACGTCCTTCCGACGTGAAAGGCTCTCTACAAATGTAATGTTGTTGGTGTTGCAGATTGTCAGACCTGCCCTAGCCCAGACACGGGGCTAAATAAATGATCTTGCGGACTCAAAGGCCTTTTGTATGTGGTGGTAAGATCACCAAACAGAATTACTCAGAGATTGTGATTGGCGAGGAACACACAAATAATGCCTCAAAGATAATTACAGTCGATTCACTTTGCTGTATATACCGTGAAGCGCTTTCAGACATCTTGAAGACGTGATAAGGTGCTGTATCGAAACGGCAAGGATTATTCTTATTGTTAGATCAACGGCTCTTGCTGTTCAAGCTTCGTTCTCAGGAGAGCTGAGGCGTGTCTGTGAGTCCAAGGAAATAGTCGACCTCATTGCTGGACTGAAGGTGGAGCTCCCCAGGTGGAAGTGAGGAGTCTCAGTGAAATGGACAGATTGCACGACACTGACTCCACATTGCTCCATTTATTACGTTGTGGTAAGCTGTGTAATGTTTCCCAAAGCTCCCAGGGACTGATTGATGAGGCTGGTTTTCTTCTAACAGGCAAATTGCAAACTACAGATGCAATGTTACTCTAATTACCTTGTGAGGTTGGTGGGAGATAGCATGTGTGTGCTTGTGTGTGTGTGTGGTGATGGTGGTGGGGGTTGGAGGCGCGGAGCTGGAGCAGAAAGATAGATCCAGTGAGAACAAGAGTGATTTCCATTTGTTTTCCTCTAAACTAGTGTCTCCTATAGACAGCTACACAACCGTGAACTGCCACTGTGAGTCACTGCGTAACAGAAAAAAGAAAATGTTTATACTTTTTGTTAAACCAACACATTTTATAAAGACTCACAATTTTTTTTTCTAGCCCCACAAGAAAGCATTTGCAATTATCTGCTCTCCTCTGTTGTTTTGTAACTCCCATCCGCCTCCAACCAGTCACTGTAGGCACTGAAATTTCTGTAACAAAATGATAGGCGTCCAGCCATGAGCACTAAATTGGTACCTCCAATATTTTCAAAAATGCTTGAACAGATTTTAATCAGATTTTATAATTGACTTTCTGTCATAATACCCATGGTTACAGTCAAAACATGTACATAATGGGATAAATCCTTGTGCTGCATTTATGTGACTTAACTCAGGCTAAAATTTCTTACCAGAACTTATAATAATAGTAATAATAATAATCCTTCCGTTTGATATAGTGGTTTCGCATCTTCTAGATGTCTCAAAGCCCTGCACCGAAAATACTGTAAAGTGAATTGACTGTATATTTGTGGGTGAAACGCGGCAGCCAATTGTGCACAGCAGTGTCCCCACAAATAGTCGTGGATTAAAATGACCAATTTATAGTAGGTTATTTTGGAGGGATTATTATTGGGCATGTAGTACAGTAAAAGCCCGTTTATCTGGCACCCTCGGGACCTGGCCAATGCCGGTTAAAGCCCATGCTGGATATTCAGCTGAAAACCCAACACACAATTGTTTTTTAATATATATTTTTTAAAAACATACAAAATTAATAATAGACTGAATAATAACAGAATATTGTATGGATACTTACTGATAAAGCAATAAATATCGATTACAATCTATAAATACAGCACACAATCAGGTTTTATTTTTCGCTCCCTCCTTCACTCTCTGTCTTTCTCTCACACACACACACACACACACACACACACACACACAGTCAATGCTTCAAACCCAACCCCACTCCTCTCATTTTCCATCTAAATTAATCAACTCCCCCACCCTCTCTCTCCCCCCTCCCCCACCTCTCTCTCCTGCCCACTCTTTCCCTCTCTTTCCCCCACCCTACCGCAGCATTCAAAAGTAATCATGCTGTACTCGTTTTGAGGGGAAAAAACGGCAGCACCACCTTCAGGCACTAGTAGCAGCATATCAAAATACTGATACTATACAAGAGAAAAAAATGCGATTGTGCCGGACAAGACCCAATTAATCAAATGCGGACTTTTTTTTTGACGTGCCCGTTTTACGGAAGTTATGGTTGATCGTGTCTCGGATAAATGGGCTTTTACTGTATAAGGAAACTTGCCCAAGGTTTCGCCTTGACCTGCCTGGATTCGAAACACTGGTCTCGCGTTTGTAAGATGAGTGCTCTAACCACTGAGCTACAGGACTCCACTTGCTGTAATAATTTCAGACCTTTGTTGAAAAGTACATCATAAACGGAGCAATTTAGATGTCGCCTTGGCTCAGTCGGTAGCACTCTCGTCTCTGAGGTTCAAGTTCCCCCATCCCAGTGAGCTTGTGTAGTCTAGGCTGATACTCTGATGCAGTGCTGGGGGATGAGGGGACAATAATTATTATTGTTATTGCATTTGATGTAGCGCCTTATCACATCTTCAAGATGTCTCAAAGCGCTTTACGAATATACGGTCAATTCACTTTACGGTATACTCTGTGAAGCGCTTTGAGAAGTCTAGAAGACATAAAAAGTGCTATATCAAATGCAAAGATTATTATTATAATTGACAACATTTTGTGGACGAAACAAGGCAGTCAATTGTATGCAGCAGTGTCCCACAAACAGTTGTGGATTGAGTGAACAATTTATTTTTTACTTATTCTGAAGGAGTTATCACCCCATCACTGGAACAGCGATCCACCAATTGAATAATATAACAACAAGGTTCCTACTTGCTGCTACGTAAACAGAGGCATGTGGAGGAAGGAAACTTACACTTTTTGAGACGACATGATAAGGCATTGCATCAAACACAAAGATCACTATCATTATGTAGCAATGGAAGACAATGCACTTTGCCTTCAGGAAAGATGGCTTGATCAATGACAGCCACATGTTACATGGAGTCAGATGAGGCGTGGAAGGTTAACTCTAATAGTCACCATTTGCTGCGTTGCACACAGGAGCTAACGAGAGGTTAGATTGACTCGTCTTTCTGTCGATGTAAACGGGCATTCGAGATCCAGAGGAGTAAGATGATGGAACCTGTCCTCCAGGCTAGCCTTGTGTCTCATCACAAACCATTGGTGCATGCGGAGTCCTGCCTTGCAGTTGAAGGGACTGAAATAAGTACGGTTAAGGTGAATGAAAGGGTGATCCGTTTTCTTTCTAAATGATAGCATTTTTAAAAATACCCCCCACTCCACTCCCGCCACCCGCCCCTCCACCTTCCATGGAATCAACGATCCATATTCAAGTCCATAATCTGTCCCAACAATCACAGCGTGAACGAAGATCTGTGCATGTCGGGAGGCATCGCTTATGCTCAATGGACCTTCAACCATGTGTGTCTGACTGATCATGTGTGGGAGCGCTCGCGTTTCTTTGTAGAACGGTAGACATTTGCAGCGCAGAAGGAGGTCACACAACCCATCATTTCAGACGGCGGCTCTCAGAGCAAACTCTCATTCAATGCCACTGCCCTGCCCTAAGCTAACCCCAACATTCCTTAAAGCCTCTATATTTAATGTACCTGCCTGCTTCCCTTGTGAGCAATGAATGTAGCTTTCTATCCTATTTCATGTCTGCAACCATGGTTTCAAATGGCATTTCTTTTATTTTTGGTTAGCCTCTCATTCCTTTTTTCTCCTTCTCCCTCTTTCTCACACACTCAATCACACTCTCTCTCTCCTTAATAAATCTTTAAATCCAGGAGAGGCCCTGAACGATGCCATTGCCAGAGAAATCGGGGTGGGTAGAGCATAAATACGAGGCGAAATTCCTTCAGATATAAATTGTTCAGGAAAAGTAACTCTAAAATTGCGGTAACACCATTAAATCTACGGGGTCCTGAGACTCACAATGGGCTCTGTTAGTTGCGATTCTCCTGGGTTAATAGGAAGGATTTAAATGCATGAAAAGGCTTGGCAGGAAAGCACAGATACCAAATCTGTTGCTGTGGATGTGGGAATAGTTCCAGGATATAATTGGAACTACAGAAAGCTTTACTGCTGTCAGCTTCCAGCTTGTTAAGAGACAAGTTGTTATCGGAAGGGACAGAAACACTGCAATGTTCTTCATTTCTCCACCCCCCAACTCCAAAAAAAAATCAACGAGTATTTCTCTGCTTGCTCTTGCAGTTAGACAGCCACTATTATATTATCAATACCAGACTGCGGGGAAAAAATAGTCATTACGACTCGATCTGTGCATTGTGTTTTTTTGGGCTTCTCTTTAAATTCTGATCATCTGCTCAGATATGAACGGGCGATTTTAGGACCTGCGTTGACGAAATTCTGCAGCTTTCGTTTTTGATTAGGGATCGCACGTCAGAGGGTGATGAACGCAGATGGAGGGTGATATACGTCTACGTACAACAACAGCAAAATGACATTTGTAGAGTAATTGCAATCCATCGCAGTTCATATAAAATGCTTCCCCCGGATTTTACCGTGAAGTGTAGTAACTGTGTAATGTTTTGGTTGGCGAGCGAAGCTGCCAGTTTGCACACAGCAATGTCCCCCACGAAGCGAATGGACAATTTTATTGGTTGGGTTGGGTTGTCGGGCAGGACAGAGGTGGAATCTCCTCTTTTCGAACAGCACCCCTGGATCCTTAACATCCATCCACCTGAACGGGCGGAGAAGACAGCGTCTCAAACAAAGTACAGGCACCGCGATTGATACAGCGTTTCACTCCAGAGTGTGTATTATTAGTGTTTGCGTTCCTCTCGCGCTCATCCCTTCCACCTGTCAACACAACAACAACACGATTAGACTTGTGTATAGCTCCTTTCCCGTCAGGAGGACGTCCCAAAGCTCTACACCTACCAGATCGGCAGCGGGCTCTACTCCTCGGGAGGTCTCTGGGATTTGATGTTCGTTTCCGTTAGAATCTCTGGGCACTCGTCCAACGGCACCTGCTGGAGGAGCCGGCTGGTGATCTCAGAGCAGAAATCTCTCGCTCGGGATGAACGGTGGAGCGGCAGCGAGTTGCTAACCGGCGCGGTGCATGATCGCAAGTCGATCGGTGAGTTCTGCGGTGCTGGTGATGACGCTCAATGCGGTGAAAAGCAGAAGTATTGCTCTGTTCTTTTTCAATCGGAACGTTTCCAGAGGGCGCTGTGCTAATGCACTTGACTCAACGTCTGCACTGAAAATCTTCCAAGAGCCTATTCCATAGCGGGCACTCACTGGCAGGCAGAATGATGCCTTCCCCTCACACCCTCTGGTCGTTGTTTGTTTGCAGTCACCGCAGACTGACACTCGGAGGTAATCTCCGCAGTTCTGAAGCCCTGGTGGAACATGGAGGAGTCTGCAGCCTGCAGGAGTGAGAGAGAGAGAGAGAGAGAGAGAGAGAGAGAGAGAGAGAGTCCACTTTTTGTTCAAATCACTTGAGTATGAGTTCTGCGATTTAATCTTTTTAATCTGTTGTAGAGAGACAGAGGTAGGGAGCGAGCCCAGAGCTGCGCTGTCTTAAAATCTTCTCTTCCCATTCCATCCAAGAGTCTCACAGTCAGCTGCAATATTAATAATGATGATAATAATCCTTGCATTTGATATAGCTCCTTATCATGTCTTTTTGAGACTCCTCAAAGTGCTTCACAGAATATACTGTGGGCGAAACGGTGTCCCACATACAGTCATGGATTGAGTGCCCAAATTTTTCTAAGGGATTGTGGCTATTTATTAATAGAGGGGGAAGAATAACAGAATCCAAACTCGAATTTCAGTGAAGCATTAAATACCTCTCAGTGTGGCTCCCTGTCTCTGCGCATTATGATCATGTCCTTCTCATTAATACATCTGAAGTTTGCTTATTACAGGACTGGTATTGCTAATAGATCTGTAATAGCGACGGAATCGCTGCAGTTTATGAATTTCCACCAGAGTCGTATATGACTGGATAGACTTTTTTCCACTGAGATGAACTTTAAAGTTCAGGTTGTCGTGCACAAAGGATCCCATGCGCTACTCAAAAAAAGAGAAGGAAGCTTCTCTCCTCTCCCAACCTGCTCCCCAAATAAAAATCATTCATCCACCTCATGTCTGTTTGTGGGTCGTTGCTCTGTATGAAATGGCTGCCGTGTTCCACCACATACAATATACAGTCATTACTCTGAGGTCCCGTCTGCCTGTTCAGGTGGACGTTAAAGATCTCATGAGCTAATTGAAAAGAGAAGGTAGTTTTTCTCTTCCCAGTGACCCAAATAAAATTGGTCACTCGGTCAATCGAGCTATGGCTGTTTGTGGAGACATTGCTGTGCGCCACTGGCTGCCACAGTTCACTCACAGAATACACTGCCACTCCACTCCATAGTGTAATCGGTGAAGCGCTTTGGGACAGCTCGATGACCTGTATGACAATGATTATTATCTTTTTGACGTTTCAAGGAGTTGACAAAGTACTGTAAGAAAGGCAAGGATTGCTATTAAAATTATTATTTTTATAACCAAGTTCTCTGGGCGACCACCTGCATGACATAAAAGCCCCAATGGCATGAAACCGCTGTACATATTTATAAACAGGGACTATTTGCATCTCTCCCTCGATTGTAATGGTTGTTCTCGCTCAGCGTTCAAAGGGCCTGAGCTTCACATCAGGGTGAGACTCAAATGGAACCCACCGCTCCGCTGGGGAGTACGTTTCCATTTGTTTCCAGCCGATTTAAGCAATTATTTTACGATTGTGTAACTTTAATGAAATCCCAAATCGGTCCCTTGTGTTTGCAGAGACACACTGTTACTGAATGTCCCACTGAATGAAACAGCTGCTCACTGGCTGGCTTGCTCAAATCGCAGCTCAAGAACTCTCGAGTGCTCGCTTGCCTCCTTCAAGTCGCTTCTCAAGTCCTTCCTCTTCGACCGTGCCATCCACCCTCCCTCATCCCGATCACAGCTCGGGTCCAAAACACTGACTGTCCAGCACCTTGATGTGAAAGGCGCTATGCAATTGTAATTTATTTTGTTGTTTGTTGTTGTTGCAGCACCAGAAACGGTACCTTGTTTCTCTGTTTATAATAATCCTTCCATTTATCACTTTTTCAAGACGACACAAAGTGCTTCACAACCTACACTGGAAAGTGAATTGACTGTATATTTTGCGAGCGAAATGTGCAGCCAATTGTCTCACAAGCAGTCATGTATTGAGTGACCAATTTTTTTTGAAGGAATTATTACCCCCAGGAAAAGCAATCCAGCAATCAACTAACAACCGGGTTCCTACTTACTGCTAGGTAAACAGAAGAGTGTGGATTAAGGAAATTTACCCAACATTGTGCCCTGCCGGGAATCGAACCTAGGTCTCTTGCTTCCAAGCCAAGCGCTCTGACCATTGAGCTGCAGGACTCTTTGACTTTATTTGGTTACGTCATCGAAGGGTGCACCAATTTCTTCCTCATTTTGGTTGGCAAAAACAGCCAGTATATGCAGCAAGTCAGCTCCAAAAACAGGTGCGTGCATATGTCCGTGCATGTGTGTGTGTCATGATGCTTGGTTTCCAGTTGTGAAAAGTGTAACCAGGGTAATATCAAGCCAACCGAGCCAAGCAGCTCTGTGCCTGAAATAGAATCAATTTGGAGGAATTATTAACAATTACAGCAATTACAACCTGTTGCTGTGGCAACTCGTAAAGCAAAAATAATCAAATGAGTTTGCAGGCTAGTATAACATGGTGTTAATAATTCCCTTCCGTGTACTCAAATCCATCTAACGGGCTGCTTTGCTATAGTGTACAACTAGGAAATAACCTGCTTAGATACAGGAGGAAAAATGTCAACGCGTTTAGAATTGCGAATTTCAGATAGATTCCAAATTCCTGTCCGAGACCTTAAGTTCCCACTTTTTACAAGGGCAAGTCTTTGTATTGAAGGCCACTGTTGAGGTGAGGGTCATTACAGGTTAACTTTTAGCCTATGTTTTCTCTCTGCAGCTTGTGTCCTCTCCCGCACTAAGCTCCGCGACCCCATCATTCCCACCCTAGCCTGGCTCCATTGGCTCCCCATTCCCTAGAGGATCGAATTCAAGATCCTTGTTCTCAATTTCAAGGCCATCCATGGCCTTGCCCCTTTCTATCTCTCCGACCTGCTGACTCCCCGTCAAGCTGCCTGCCCTCTCCTTTTTCGCGGGCTCCAGTCTGCTCCATATCCCCCACCCGAACCACCCTACCATCGGTGGCGGGGCCTTCAGCCTCTTTGCCCCTGCACTCTAGAACTCCATCCCACAGTCTGTTTGCCTCGCTTCCTTCCTTGCCTCCTCCAAGGCCAGTCTCAAGAAACCTACTTTCCGATCCTGCCTTCTGCCGCCCTCTTTCCCTCTCCTACACCCTACCCTGCCCTTCCCCATGCTTGGGTCCTGACTGTTCAATGCTTTAGGACATCCCCGGTCCACTGACTACCCTTCCATCGCTCACCCAACACATCCTTCCTACCATCATTGGCATCCTTAAGCTACTTTGCTCCTAATCTCTGGAACCCCCTCGCTCAATCCCTCTGCCTCACCCTCTCTTAATCGACCTTTAAGATTGATCTCTTCAACAGTGCCTACAGTCAACTTCCCCAACCCCTTTCTCCCTTGCTGGACGTCAAACCTGCCACTGCTATGATGCGCATGATATAAATGCAACTTGTTGTTACCACCTTTTTTGTCTGCCAATACAGTTGAACAGGGTTTTGAAATATACAGCTCACACTCTACCTGGTGGCATTCCATCCATTTCATCGACGCATAAGCTAGGCTGACATCTATTAATTTATGAGAAATCAATATTAAATTTGTCCAAGACAGGCAATTGGCACCAGATTAAAGGTGATAAAATTAATCATTGCTGGACTGTCTCTGGTTTGCCACGGACGGACGGAAATACTTCCAACAAGGTCATTTTCTGAATGTCGTGAAAATTGACCGAGAGAAACAATTCTGACAGTGTCCCACCGACAATAATCTAACAATTTGAATTTCAATGATGTTCTCTGAAATAATAAATTTGGCAATTTATAATCCATTCATTAACACTGCATCGGTCTGTCTCCGAGGGATTTAAAACTGTTTAAATCATAATAAGCTTGACGCCAAGAATTATTTTGTTCACCTAAATGAAACATAAATTCGCAGATCAAGGGCTGTGCTTGTAATACAGCAAGCACAAATTTGGTTGATGAATGAAATATTTACGCTTGCAAAATACAAGGCTACTGCACTCCCAAAGCGCTTGGCAAAATACACTACAAGTGCATCTTGTTAACAACAACAAAATTACATTTTTAAAGCGTCTTTCACGTCGGGAGGACATCCCAAGGCGCTGGTAAGCATTTCGAGACATTCTCCCGCAGAAGTTGTCCCATATTTCTACTCTCCAAACAGTAGAGTTTTAGGATGAATATATTTATCTCAAAAATACTCGAATGCTGTGTAAATTGAGTGATTTTGATTGTTTCACATGTGACTCTCAGATAATAAGCGTGACAATTTCTCAAAATGTGTGAGAGTGCGAGGCAGGGAAGAGAGAGAGAGAGAGAGAAACTCACCATTGTGGTCACAAGTGCCAAGGGGACAGGAGGTCAAATGTAACAGCTGCCTGTCCTCATATCAGTGGCTACGCAGTTCAGTTACAGATGGGTTTGCAGTGAAACAACACATCTTTCTGTCTCCCTCTCTCCCTTCCCTTTCTTCTCCGACTCTGTTCTTATGCGAATGGGTTCCGCATGGAGATTATGGAATCATGTCATGAAATACTCTCAAGTAGGCTGATAGATCCTCAAGAATGTTAATAACAATAATAATGCTTGCATTTGATAAAGCGCTTTTTACGTCTTCCAGACGGCTGAAAGCGCTTTACGGAGAATACTGTAAAATGAACGCACTGTATATTTGTGGGCGAAATGCGGCAGCCAATTGGAGACAGCAGTGTCCCACAAACAGTCGTGGATTGAAATGACCCAATTTTTATTGGGGTTTTTTCGAGGGATTATTATCATATGTGTGTAGTAAGGACTACTACAAAGGTTCACCCTGCCGGGAATTAAACCCAGAACACTCACTTATAAGGCGAGTGCTCTAACCACCGAGCTGCAGGATTCTTTAATTGCATGTGTGAAAAGAAAAAGAGAGAGAAATCTGTATGCTTTTACAAAATGACATCGGAAGTAAATGAAATATTTTCGCACAACGCCCTATTGTTTCCGAATCCAGGTCTTGCTCAAAATGAAATCCCAAATGAATTGATAATCATCCTTGCATTCGATAATAACTTATTTTAGGCTGGGCAGATGCTTTATAAGATATACTGCAAGATGTAGAGGCTGTGTTTATTTTATTAATTTGATTAATTATTATTGTATTGACTAATCAATGAACACAATAATATTGTTCGTGCCTTGTGATGGAACAAGTGTTTATTACTCGACCAATAACTTATTGTACACCATCCTTGCATTTGATATGGCGACAAGAGCCTCACAAAGAGTAATACGGGTAATTGGATGTCAAGTAAAGTGATTGTGTCATTAAAAAGCAACCATTGCAGCCAATTTAGCACAAAGCAAGGTCCCACACCTGCCATGAACTGAATGACCAATTTACCATGAGCATTTTTGCCTGGGATACCCGGAAAAACTTCCCTGTTCCGAATAGGGTTGTTAACTTCCGAGGTAATTGAATCCTCATCCACGATCCAAATAGATTATGTGCGCCTTGGCATGAATAAAATATACTTTTTGTTAAAAAGCTCTCCATCCTATCCCATCCCATCTCACTTTCAATTCAAATGTTTCAGAATGGTTGCTCAATCATACTTGACTTGAACTTTAGGTGGAAGAAAAGTGATATTTAAATTACATTTCTCTGCCGCCACATTAAATAGCGGAATCAATTATCTCTTTCCTTCATTTCCACGTCCCCTTTTCGTTCTCCGCAAATGTACAAGTGCGCGCAAAGGTCACCAGAAGCAAGGTGTAGACAAATGTCTGACATTCAGAATGACAGCTGAGATGTTATCATAAAACTGTAGCACAGCAGAAGTCTAGCTTACATTATTATAAAGCCATTAGGCAAATTCTTTTACTATTTGCTGACTTGTGTGTGCTGAAATATGAAACTTACTCGGAAATCTTGAATGACAGCTGAGTAGCCCAAATGGGAAACTCATTAAGGTCTCTCTCTCCTCGGAGATGAAATATGATATGCCAGTTTCAATTGCCCACAGCAGGCTGGTTCATTGAGAACTCCCTCACAACAATTGGGATCGCCACTGCTGTGCGTACATCACCAAAAAAAAATGCCTCTGTATCTCCTGTTGTTTTTCAAACTCAAGTCAACTTAATGCCTTTGCGATCTGGAAGCGTTCAAAAGAATCATTAACATTTACAAACTTGGCATTTGCGTCTGTGTGATGGGCCATTCTCACCATTAACTGTGCGATCACTTTTCATCGTCTCGGCTTAATTGGTCGTTAGGGTCTCTCTGTGTGCCTTCCGCTTGTTCCACCGTAAATTGTAACTCGGAATATTCCCTCAGATGTAACGTGGACCAAACCCTTCAGCTCCTTTTACGAACATTTTGAGTTTTCCCACCTCGCTAACCTCTGCCTTCTCCCAGGATTTCCAGACTTTAAGATGCTTTTGAATCCTTTCACCTCTTGACCCATAATCTATCGATGGAATCTCCTCCATTGCCAGTCTCCTGACCTACCCTCCATTCCTCTGGTGGCTTGCTAGCTCCTGTCTCCTCCTTAATGCCCTTGGTATCTGTTGTATCTTAATATATATATCTATTAAGTTTGCTCTACGATATCAGATTCTCTGCTGTCTAACATCCAGTACTCTCTCCTGCTGCCCCCGTCGTCTTGTACCCCATCGCTATCTTGTCTTTAAATCCTACTTTAAAGCCAATCTCTTTGATCATACTTATGGCCATCTCTTCCTTCCCTTTCCTCCTGTTCTCTACACGGCCTCCAACCTTGCCACTGTGAAGACGTTAGCAAGACATCCCCTGACGTGAAGGGCGCTGGATAAATAAATGCACATTGGTGTAATTCTTGTTGTCAACTGCTCAGACAATCATTGTACAGTATTTGAAAGTGGTTTCACAAGTGCAAGTTCTATGTTGTTTTATTGCTAAACAACAGGGACTATTTTTGCTGGTAAACATTGAGAGGAGGGCAACAATTGAGACTGAGATACCACAACAACAAGACATTTGTATAGCGCTTTTCACATCGGGAGGATGTCCCAACGCGCTGGATTGACAGTCAGTGTTTTGGATCTGAGCTGGGGTCGGGTTCGGGGAGGGTGGAGGGAAGAGGGGTGACCGATGGCACAGTTGAAGAGGTGGCACTTGAAGGAGGCTATCCCGGGAGGTGCCGAGGCGGAGGGATGGTAGAATGGAATTCCAAAGGTTGGTGGCAGAGTGGCTGAAGGCTCGCCCGCCCATGGTGGGGCAGATGGGATGTGGATTATTAAATACATGCAGAATTCTCCAAGAATACTGCGTATGTCGGCCTTCACTTCGGTCTGAGATAACCAGTATACATCAACCACAACAAAATTAGGTTTGTACAGTGCCTTTCACGTCAGGAGGACATCCCAAGGCACTGAATATAGATAGTTTAGTGACTAACGCTTATTTTGTTGCTTCTGTCTGTGCTTTTAAATCATCACATCCAGAAATAAGTAACGTAACACATGTCCGGTTGATACTGTTAATTATCCAACTGCAATTACAATGAGGTTACATATGATGTGATGTGTTCGTCTGACAGTGGATACTAATTGGTCATCTCTGTAACTGGAATAGCTTGTCCATCCCACGTGTCTGACATGCCTCAGAAAATCCCTATATTGGGCTCTGGCCACCTCTGTGCAATGGGATTCCCTCCCTTCAGTCCCTGAGTGATTTTTGAAAGCAGAGAGCTAGGCTTTGGCAGTGAAGCCTGACTACCGTAAGTGATGCACTCTGAGCTTGTTGTTTGCCTCCTCGATCGCTTCACAACACTGTCTGTGTAAGCTTCTTAGTTGGTGTTCACCAGGCTTTATAAATGCTTCCCGATGCCTTCCCGATCCCCTCCCCCACCCCCCCCCCCCCCCCACCCCACCACCACCTCAGATACCCAGCCAGGGCTATCGAGCGCTTTGAGACGTCTTCCTGACGTGAAAGGCGCTGTCTAAATGCAAACTGCAATATTCATCTACTGAAAGATAAATTAACTTCAACACGTGCAGGTACAACGTTCAATCTTTGCACTCGTTCATAACACCTTTCACGTCAGGAGGACGTCTCAAAGTGCTTTGGGGAGATTTACTGTGAAGTGGAGTGCACCCCAAAAAAATACATCAACAAATCAGTAAAAAAAACTTCTGCGGGTTGTTGAGGAATTTGGCTGTGGGTTTCTGCGCAAACTCTACTGTGGAGTCCTGTAACTCAGTGGTTAGAGCACTAGCCTTACAAACAAGAGATCTGTGTTTGAATCCCGGCAGGTCAGGGCGAAACCTTGGGCAAGTTACTCCATATGCCTAATAATAATCCCTCCAAAAAAATACAATAAAATTGGTCAGTTCAATCCACGACTGTTTGTGAGACATTGCTGCGTGCAATTGGCTGCCGCATTTCGCCCACAAATATATAATTTGTATTAAAAATAATCTTTGTGTATGATATAGTGCTATTCACATCTTCTTGACGTCTCAAAGCGCTTCGCAGAATATACTGTAAAGGGCAAGTCCAAGATATTTGTTTTTCTGGTCCCGTACATTACCGAGTACATTAATTAGCATAAATTAAAATCGAAGGTGTCATTTTACTTGTTATTTGTGTGAAGTTGAAAGACCCAATAAGTGTTCGAAACATGTGAAAAAAGTTGACCTTTTAGTGCATTTTGTTAGTCTGAGGAAGATTTAATGTTCTGATGTCCCGTACGTCACCAGCGCAAAATAACGTGGACTTGCCCTAAAGTGAATTGACTGCTTTGAGACGTCGATAAGATGTGAAAAATGCTATATCAAATACAAAGATTATTATTATTACTTCTGTGAGCGAGCAGTAAACGTATGGATCAAGCTCCCAAGGGAGACGGTGGAAGCAGAAAGCGTTGGTTGCAAGATTAAATGAGATAGATTTCTGCTAGAAAATAACATCTGGGGATACAGTATTTAGTTAGGGGGCATGATAGGTCAAGCGACTGCCAGGATGGTGGAAGGCAAACAATATGGACCTTGATCTTCTTTTGCCCAGCAATTTCTTATGTTTTTATGTTTTCACCTTGGTTCGTGTGTGCTTGCGTTGCAGTTCTTTTCTGGTCATGTCACACACACGCTCTGTTTGTCAAACTACTTTCTGATCCTCTGTCAATACTGTATTGTAGGATTAGAAACTGAGCAGTAATCTCCAGCACCAAACCGAGCCTTGTAAACACATACTTTATACTGTTCAGCGACTTCACTCCCGGCAGCATTGGAGATGAGCACACACAAGCCGAGACACGGGAACCGTGTATGTTTGTGCATGTTTGCAGGTGAATCTTCATAGCATCAAGCATTCATTTTCATTGCATTCCAGCTACTACTAATAATAATATTAACAGGGCAGCTCTAGACGTCAGTCAGCTGGTAGGCGAGAATTACAGGACAAGCGTTTCATAGAATCATACAATATTACAGCACAGAAGGAGGCCATTCGGCCCATCGTGGCTGCACCAGCTCTTTGATAGAGCTTCGCAACAAGTCAATATGGTTCCTACTCACTGCTAGTAGACAGTCTTGTCACGGAATCTCTCACTTCAAAAGGAGTTATCTTTCCAATGTTCCCATTTCTACCATTTATACCAGGACCCTCCCAGGATGTGAAATGGGGTGCGCACTCTCTCCCTGGCTAATCCCAGAGAATATTTGGCATGGGTTGGCAAGAGCCAAGGCTTGGGGGAACAGCAGATTGTATACTTTGGGGGTAGTTTAGCTACTTTAAAGCAGTATAGAATCAGTATAGTGTCAATGTAGTGAATATAGGTGAAATATATAAGTGAAACCTTGGGCAGGTTTTCTTACTCCAAACGCCTGATAATAATCCCTCCCAAAAAAAATTGGTTGTTTCAATCTACGGCTATTTGTGGGACACTGCTGTGCGCAATTGGCTGCCGCGTTTTTCCCACATATGTACTGTCAATTCACTTCACAGTATATTCTGTGAAACGCTTTGAGACGTCTGAAAGATGTGAAAAGCGCTGTATCAAATGCAAGATTATTACTATTAGTAGTAGTATTATAGCTTGCCATTGAAAGCACATTCTGGCCAGCTTTCCACAGCCATAGCCTTACTGCAAGATGTTACAGTACATGAAATGTAGCCACTGTTTAGTGCTGTTTAAAGCCTCTGTGAGGTACATCAACAACGTTGGCTAGCCTCAGCTGCTAATCATTGCAGATGTATCGTCTCCGAGGGCGTCTTTGTCGCCTATGCTGAGTTTGGCTTTGTTGTCCAAGAACCTGACTGAAAACATGTCATTTGGGTTTTGAAATGCGCCCCCTCCTGCTCCCCACCTCCCTCCGAGTGAGGCTTAATGTTCTAAAGATAGATGAGTTCTTGCCTCCCCATCAGTTTATACAAAGTTGTAACCTCAGGCATTCATCCATTTGCTTCAAGTGTGATTGTAATAGTTCTGTATGTTCCAAGGACAGTGTTTGTGTGATTGAACTGAAAGGTATGATGCGCTACCATCTCTCTCTCTCTCTCGCACTGCATGGCATACAATTTACTTCTTTCTCGCTTACAAACACTCTCCCTCTATTAGAATCCACTTAACGCTGCATTACTGTGGCTGGGTTGTGAGATGGAGCTCCACTTTCTTACAGAGGCCACTTAAAGTGGCAGGAGGGCTGCAGATCACATGGAAACGTGAGGCGAAAGGGAGTAAGGAAACTTGCCTACGGTTTCGCGAGTGTTCTAATAACTGAGCTACAGGTTGCCTGCACCATCAACAGTTAAACGACAAAGCGACAGAATCGCTGGCAACCAGGTCAATCAAGAGAAATTTAGATTGAGGAAGACTTAAATAACACTCCAGAAAGCCTTGGCCAAACCCCTAACCTTTCCCTCCGCTCTCTTTTGCCCACCGATTTACCCGTCGAGGAATTCCACCTTTTCGGGGGGATTTTGTTTCAGACTTCCATCGTTCCCTGTTCTCTTTCCCTCCTCGTTTCTTCTTGTTCACCTGGAATGCTTCCATTCAGATGTGCACCAGATAGTTAGCAGGCAGATTAACCTTGAGCTGCCCTTGTTTGCACTGCAATTCACAGCGTGGAACCTGTGAAACAAATTCCTAATTAGATTTGTTCCCTCCTTGCAGAAACATCACAGTCAGTGAAGGCGCATTTAAATAATAATAATAATGCCTTGCACTGGATGCCTGAAATTCCACCTAGCCTTCGCCTGTACGTCTCAGCATTTATTATCCCAAGACAATATGCAGAATTGTGCAAACTCTTCAGTTGAGTCTCAATTTAGAACTTTTTTTCTATTAAAAGAGCCAGCACTCAAAGTGGCCCCGAATTTAACAAGTTCTGCGCCATCTTACATTCCAAAGCAAAAATAATAAGAATAATATCATTGCATTTGATACAGTGCCTTATCATGCCTTTTAGACGTCTCAAAGAATACACTGTAAAGTGTATTGACTGTATCTACGCGGGCGAAACGGGGCAGCCAATTGCACACAGCAGTGTTCCGCAAACAGTCATGGTTTGAAATGACCAATTTATTATTGTTTTCTTGAGGGATCATTATCAGGCGTGCGGAGTAAGGAAACGTGTCCAAGCATTTGCCCTGCCTGGAGTCGAACCCAGGTCTCTCGCTTATGAGGCGAGTGCTCTAACCGCTGAGCTACAGGACTCCTCCAGTCACGGGCTAAGACTTGGCGCAGTTCCGGTCTTTGGGTGTGTTAAGAACATCGTTTAAGACGAGAATTGAAGCAATCCCTTCCGTGATTCTTGCCGTGATCGATCTGCCTGTTGGTTTACATGCAGGAAAATGCTGGCGTTTTAAATCAACACAGAATCAAGATCCGCAGGGATGCGTTTTATAGCAGATTAACACTCAAGACTTGTAAAGCGAGGCTGTATTTACTTCCAGCAATGAGAAAAAGTCTCCAGTCCAAAAACACAGCGATGGTTGAGGTTACCATCAATCATGCATGGTGCCTGAGGTCTGCTTCTTCAGCAGTAGAATTGCTTCAGAGCTCAGTCTATCACGAGTGTTGTGTTGTGATTCAGCTGAAAGCTGACAGCTTGGCTCACTCAATTGCGCTCTAAAGCTTCTGGATCAGAAGGTCGTAGGTTTAATCCCCACCCCACCAAGTCTGGAACCTGACTTCACAGCCTGGGGTAGTAATAATAATTATTAGTAATACAAAAGAATAATAATCAAAGGCAATCGCAATTTACGCAACTCAAAGGTAGATCAATAGCCCAGTCCCGACCATACAGTTTCACTGGTCTACTGCCAAAATGTACAATCAATTCACTTTGCAGTATAATTTGTGAAGAGCTTCTCGAACACATGATAGCATTTGATGTAGCGCTTTTCACGTCTTATTGACGTCTTAAAGCGCTTCACAGAATATACTGTAAAGTTAATTGACTGTATATTTGTGGGCGCTTTATCAAATGCAAGGGTTATTGTTATTTTTTCCCCCACCTACTCGGGTGACAAGGTCGTGGTTGAAGAAGTACAAGTTTCTTGAAAGACACAAACACTATCTGATACTTTTTAGCATTCTTCACTCCCACTGTAGCCTTGTCGAGTTGCATCCATCTGCGTTACTGAATCGTTCTATTCTGTCAGCTATCGGTCTTCCGACTAAATGATTTGGTGTATTCTTGCGAGTTTGATTCAGGATTATCAGTGTGATCTGCATCATTGCTGCTGCTGTAATAGAATTAAGACTTGACATCTCAAATATTTGTCCTACATGTTGCTCACACTTGCATCATTCTTTGTGTGCAAGTGTTTCCAGCCATTCTGCCATCTTCCTACCCTGCTTTGAAAGTGCTTTGAAAATGCACATAGAATACACGAGAAATATTTTGTAATAATTAATCATAATAATTATTATTATTATTGCATTTGATATAGCGCCTTATCACATCTTTCAGACGTCTCAAAGCGCTTAACGGAATAAACTGTGAAGTGAATTGAATGTCTATTTTGTGGGAGAAATATGGCAGCCAATTACGCACAGCAGTTAGCCACAAACAATCCTCGATTGAGTGACGCAAATGATTTTTATTATTTATTTATTTATTTTTGAAGGGATCACTACCTCCAGAAAAGTGATTCACCAATCGACTACCAACCGGGTTCCTACTTACTGCTTGTAAACGGAGGTGTGTGGAATAAAGAAACTTGCCTGAGGTTTCGCCCTGGCGGGAATCTAACCCAATTTTTTTAAATGTATTAGACCAGGGAGGCCCTGGTGTAAAATATATTTAAAATGTTTCAGTGTATTTCAATATATTTTTTATTTTCTCCAGCGCTAGCTTTCTAATTCGATTCCCTGGATGTCTTGACGTGTTGTCTCTTCCGGCGATCGTAGCCTCGGGAAAGCCAAACGAGATCTCACTTTCAAAGCGGTGGGTTGAAGCCCTACAGCGGGCAAACAGAGGCTATGGCATTGTTTGAGTGGACAAACTCAATCTTTTTATTGTTTGTTTAGATCGAATATATTTGAGACTTACTGAGAAAAGTGAATTGTGACATTCAACCACCCTTGCCTGTTTAGATTAATTCCAGCGAAATCCTTGCCGGTATGAAACATTGATGCAATTCTGCCTGGATTTGAATGTCAAGCCTGGCTAAGTTCTCAGCTTGATCCTGAAATGTCTATCCAAGCTTTCAAATCACAGCATCAAGTCACTGAAGACAATTGCAATGAACATTCTCATTCGAAATGTTTCTCGTGCCCAATCTCTCAAAACTCTCTTTACCTGCTGCGTTCGGACACGATATTCATCTGTTCACTAACCAGCTGTAAACTTAACAGACTTCAAAATAATCTCAGGAATTGTAGTTCATTGGGTTTCTAAAAGGTCAGGGCGCGTTTAGCTCTGCATGCATGGTAGTCAGTTAGAGAATGCTTTCAGCGCACAAGACGATCCCTCAAATCATAGATAATAATAATCCTTGCATTTGATATAGCGCTTTTCATATCTTCTAAATGTCTCAAAGCGCTTCACAGAATATACTGTAAGGTGAATTGACTGTACACTTGGAGCGTCTTGAGACAGACCTTGAAGAAGACAAGAGAGGGGTCGAGGCTGGGAGACTGTGAGATGGAGTTGCAAAGGGTAAGGTCAGAGAGGCTGATGGTGGGGTGAGCAAGGCGGGTGGCGTGAATCAGGCTGTAGCCCACGAAGTGGAGTTAAGCAGACCCATTGGTGGGGCGTTAGGTTAGACAAACATGTCGTGTAAAAGTGCGCTTGGCGATGAATTGAGTGGTGAGAGCCAGTTGGTGGCCTATTTTGTATGAAGCTTGAGTGGCAAACTAAAGCAATTCTCTTTTCACTGAGGAAAGCCTCGAGAGATGCCTTGAGAGATGCAAGTGACCCATGCATTGAGACAGTAGAATAAGAGGGCAC
This sequence comes from Hydrolagus colliei, assembly GCA_035084275.1. NCBI lineage: Eukaryota > Metazoa > Chordata > Chondrichthyes > Chimaeriformes > Chimaeridae > Hydrolagus > Hydrolagus colliei. Next base: position 11,541,970 of record CM068753.1, read on the forward strand.
AGCTTGAGGGCGGCTGAGGATAATTTGGGGGACAGGAACCAGGAAGTGTTTCTTTACCCAGAGGGTCACTAACAACTGGAGCAGGTACCAGGAAGGATGAGATCAAATGAACAGAAAGGCTTTCTCCATATGAATTGTTCCTGTGACCTCAGGTGACACACTGATGAATTTATTTGATGGCCACATACAGATACAACATATACTTCACCTGTGGGTGGGGTTGAAGGTGGGAGGGTAGGAGTGACTACATAATGCTATTGTATCTGCTGCAACGTTCTTATGGAGAGGGAAAGGCAGAATTGAAGTACTGTATATGCCAGCTCACTTCTGTGTGTCTCGATCCACACCGTTGCTCTCTAAGTCATGTTTTCTGTTAATACCTGCTGTTATTTTTCTCTCTCGTGCTCTTTCTCTCTCTCTCTCTCTCTCTCTCTCTGTTTTTGGTGTCTTGTTTAAGCTCCATTTGGAGTGATAAAGCACTAGTGTGCAATCTCCACACGTGACAGGAATGGGAAAGCTGCCACAGATGAAGCCTCCAGCACAGGACATGCTTAGAATAGAAAATAAGTGGAGTCCTGTAGTTAAGTGGTTAGAGCGTTCACCTCGCAAGCGAGACACCTGGGCTCGATTCCCAGCAGGTCAGGGCGAAACCTTAGGCAAGTTTCTTTCCTCCACACACTGGATAATAATTCCTAGAAAAAAAACAATAAATTGGTTAGTTCAGTCCACGACTGTGGGACACAGCTGAGTGCCATTGGCTGCCGTGTTTCACCCACAAATCTACAACAACAACAACTTGGATTTATATAGCACTCTCCACTCCGGACGGCATCTCAGAGCGCTTATCTACTCTACAGTCAATTCACTTTACAGTATATTCTGTGAAGAGCTTTGAGACATCTAGAAGCACTCTGAGACGCCATCCAGCGTGGAGGGCGCTATATAAATGGAAGTTGTTATTGTGGTTATTGAAGACGTGAAAAGTGTTACATCAAATGGAATTATAATAAACCTGGAATATGTACATAATGGAGACACAGACTCTGGAGCTAGTAATAATAATAATCCAGCATTCGATGTGGAATGTGGAAGGAAGCTTGCTCAATGTGTCGCCCGGCTGGGAATCGAACCCAGGTCCTTTCGCTTATGAGGAGAATGCTCTAACTTGGAGCTACAGGATGGATGGATCTGGGGATTGGGTGGTAGGGGTGAGGGCAGGAAGGGAGAGAGGAGGAAAGAAGAGCTCTCTGTACTTGTGACATTTAGATAGCTTTCGCCACAGTTTAAAATGCCGATAGAGTTTGCAGTGAGAGCCTTGAAAATACATCTCAGTCTTTCAGAAATCGTTCTGTGAATCGCTTTCGGAATCGTGTGTTTGTTTTTGCAAATTATTTTTCAAAGTGGATCAACCATGACATCGGTTGCATTTTCAGAGGTCTTGTCCTCTGGAACTCCATCCCACAGTCCCTCCTCCTCGTCCCCTCCCTGGCCTCCTTCAAGTCTCGCCTCAAGACTCTCCTCTTCAATGGCCCCATCGGCAACTCCTAATCCCCCCCTCCCCCCCCCCCCCTCCACCTCCCCTGTCCTCAACTCAGTTCTGAAGCAGAAACTGTCCAGCGATTCGGGCGTCCTCCTGACATGAATTTTGTAATTTTGCTGCTGCTGTTGTTGTTGTTTAGATGAGATGTTAAACCGAGGTCCCACGAGGTTCCATGGCCTTCCCACGACTATTACACCCCTGCTGGCAAATACACCGGCCTTGAAACAGATGCGGAAGTTGTTAAAGCTCGACAGAGCATTAAATATTCACAAGGAGTTGATCCGATGGGATAAACGCTGAGCAACCTCATGGAGAACGCATGCAGGGCAATTGCAGTGTCTGGTTAAGCTCCTTGGGACGTCCTTCTGACGTGAAAGGTGCTATACAAGTGTAATTTTGGTATTGTTGCTGTTACGATTGTGAGGATCTCCACCAGGGCAGTCGGGCCAGAGTCTCGCAAACCAGTTAATCTCAATATTTAAGAGCGAGTAAGACATGGAGAAGGGAATTATAGACCGCTTCAATCGGTTGTCAGGGGAAGGGATTAAGAGCTTTCATGAAATACTCTGTTCTGTTCCAAAGAGCACAGAAGTTTCAAGGCGAACGCAGGACATGGTTTCAAAAGACAGGGGTCATCCTTTACAAATCCACTGGAGGCAACTAGTTAGTGCACAGACGTTTGATAAGGCTTGGTCTCTGGCTTTCTTTGAAGCCTAAGGGTCAATGAATTAATGGAAAGGTAGGTAGGTGGATTACAATTTCACTTGTCAACAAAATTGTTGAGAACATGATCAATGAAGAGGGTTTGTTTTGAAACAACAACAACAACAACAACAATTTACATTTATATAGCGAATGGATTTATAAACAGAATGGATTGGTGGTGGGTGGCGGTGGTTAGGAGGTCAGTGGCCAGCGAATTTCCACTTCTGTTCCTCAGACGTTTGGACTAGTTATCACTGATTTTGTGGGCAAACTGCACAGCATTTGCACACAGTAACACATCACAAACCGCCAGGAAGTGAGTGAACAATCTTTAGCAGGGGCTGGATTGTTTACCGGGAAAGGGAAACTCCCTTCTTTTTTCGAATAGCGCCTCGGGATCTTTAACGAATGATCTTTGATGATCTTTAACGTCCGTCTGAGCAGGCAGACACATTTTAATCGAATCGCTTTCATGAGACTGGTGAAACCTGGCGAAAGTTACACCTCGAGGGACTTTGAAGCTGAGCAGGTTAAATCTTTTATAATTCATCAACAATGTGGACACAGTTAGGTATATTGGGTGTGCCATTCCAGTCATCTCGAAATATATGCTACTGTGTCACCCTGCGCCAGGGAGCAAATGGGTGGATGAACCCTTGTACGGACACCATCAAATAGTCGAGTGTCTATGAAACCCAAATGGATTAGCTTTTCACTGAGATTACAAAAAAATAAGAGATGAGATTGGGTAAGAGGCAGGATTTTCAAACGCTGCCAGTCTCGGATAATTTGAACGTAAGCAAGATATTTAAGTTAAATCGCATGATTGGCAGATTCAATTACAAAAATTGGCAAGACTCAAGCCAGACGGGAGATTAGAAGAAACACTCACTCCCGATCTTGCTTGGCCGCTGAGAGCCAACACTTCACAGGATTGCATTGATACAGGCAGATGAAAAAGGCTCTTTTCATCATATTTTTCCAGCACTCCTCGTCCTTCATGTTATAACACCAACTGTTCCTTAGGCAACCCCAATGTCTTGGCCCTCATAGGGGGCAAGGCAAAGTCACATCTGCACCTCTGCCTTCAGAAAACCACAGGACAAAGTGTCTTTTCAAAGTCAGTGTGCGAATCTGCGTTGTTTAGGATGGGGGAAATAATAATAATAATCCTTGCATTTAGCATAGCGCATTATTGCGTCTTCGAGGCATCTCAAAGCGCTTCACTGGATATGCTGTAGGATCTGGCATTCCCACACAAGACTGGGTTCATGTGGAGTCCTGTAGCTCAGTGGGTAGAGCACTCGCACCTTACAAGCGTGAGAACTGTGTTCAAATCCAGGCAGGTCAGGACAAAACCTTCAGCAAGTTTCCTTGCTCCACACACCTAATAATAATCCCTCAAAAAAAAAGTAATAAATTGCTCATTTCAATCCACAACTGTTTGTGGGACACTGCTGTGCACAAATGGCTGCTGCATTTCGCCGACAAATATACAGTCAGTTCACTTTACAGTATATTCTGTGAAACACTTTGAGACGTCTTGAAGACGCTGAAAAACGCTGTATGAAATGCAAGGATTATTACTATGTATTATTTTTATCTCAAACTTAGATACTGGAGTTAGATGCAAACTTCTCATCAAGGTCACACATAAAAACCATTGAATGGATGAGCTGCCAGGATCAATGATGAATAAATCCACTGGTCACCAGCTGCCCAATTAAAAATCATTTGTCCTTGGCAACCAGCCTATTTATTTACCCAATTCATTATTCAATTTATATCTGCCTCTTTGATCCCAGGGACTTACAATTTACTTTGACAATTGTTTTGGCTTGAGCTAATAGAAATAATTAGCAACAATTACAATTAGTTTTAGAATGGTTTACTCCAAAGAAATGTAAATTCTCGTGGGTAATCAACAGAAGTTTTTTTCACCTTGTGTTTTCTTTTGTTGGTTGGAATTTTTTTCCATCAACGTAATGGTTGGCGAGATTAGAAACGCTGATAAAAGAATGATTTGGGAGATTTTGTTTTCCATCCGGGTGTTTGAATTATATTTCTGTGAGGTTTTCATTCATTCAGAAAAAAAGACAGAGGAACCCAGAGACATATATGCCCCAAATTAGATTTGCATAGCGCCTTTCACTTCGGGAGAACATCCCAAGGTACTGAAATGAGGCTGCTTACCATAAACAGGATACAATCTTGATTTGAAAAGACTTGTGGCTTCTTGAATGCCGATTGATTCACATTCTTCCCAATGAACCTCCCTTCTCTGCACTGAAAGCTACACAAATACATTTTGCTCCTACTCCGCTCCACCCATGGTTTAAAGGGGTGTGATAACAGGTTAGGACGTGATATGAAATGTTGCTTTTTGTGTCTGTATGCAGTGATTTTGTCACACACAACCTCTGTAAATGTAGCACCAGAACCTTAAGGCGTCTTATTAACACTCTTATGTGCCATTAAGTGGGGAGATATACATATTTAGAAACAAAATTATTCTGTTTTTTTTTACATTGCGTTTTTAGATGATTGTATAGTTTTATAGGCCATCTAAACCTTAAAGATAAAATATTGATGGCTTTAACTGCAAATTCTACACATCCAGGGCATGTTATTACAAAACTCTTGGGATCCACTGAAGTAAATCTTATCAAAGGTTCATCTTATGAAGACTGGAAGGTCCTACACTGAATATAATCAGGCTCCTGACTGAGCAAGGAAGAAAACTCTTCCTTGATACTGAATTTCAGAATAATAAGGTTCCACTATATTAGATTGGTATCGCTATTATTGAGCTGGTTTACAGATGAGACATATAGGCAAGTTGTGTTTTTAAACCGGCTGCAGTTCTGTGTGTGAATTCATAACCTTACGAAGGGCGATGGGTTGCTTGATATATAAATATATAAATATATATATATAGATGGATAGATACACATATATAGATTAAAGTTACACCGCTGCCATTTGCGTCAATGTTTCAAATGACCTCCTGGGTGTTGGGATTTCCGATCCCAAGGTTTTGAATTATGTCTCAACAATCCGATATGGTGAAGCAAAGTTTATTACAAACAAAGTGGATCCAACATGCACTACTTTTCTAAATGATTAAACAAATTATACTACACTTTCAGTTTCTAGAAGACAGCCACAAAACACCAGGCTCGTGCTCGGTGATCTGGTTCTCTCCATCTCTTTACTTCGCTCTCTCTCTCCTTCATAACCTCTTACAGCTCTCAGGTCTTCTCCCTTGTTCTACCCTTTCTTACCCAAAGATGGGACAATTATACCCTTTGTCCAGGGGCTCTCCCTCTTGATCCCCCAATCCTGGTACTGCCAGGATTAATCAATCAATCTAATCAACCGTAAGTCTGGCACCATAATTGACTAGATCATCGATAGGGAATTAATAATATCCTATAATAATACAATGATTATAATAGTATTCCTTTGTCTTGTCAATGTGAGGAGGTTGATTAGTATAAATTGGGCCTGGTGTTTATCTATGCTGTCTTACTGGGATCATTAGTAAATTTGTCTGTGTTGACGTGTGTAGATGGGTGTCTAACCCTTATTTATATCCCATGATAGTACCTTGAATCTTCAGTCTAAACCGTTTGCTCATCAACTCGTGATTTTGAGGGTTACTATTTGTGAGTTGGCAGTTCCTATCAGGTTATCTCTGAATTATATGTTAGAGTTGACCGGTAGTTTGGATCATTACTTCATCGGGAATGTGAGTGTGTTATTGCTTTAAGATAAGTGTTGGCCTCTTGCTCCTATTCCAAGGCTATCCTGTTTATCCCTTCCTAGCCAGAGAGAACCAGATGTATTTTGTCTTAGAGTAGCCATCTTAGCATAAAGTCATCCATAATTGTGTACTTTAAAGTGTATATGTATGAACCCTTATGAGGTTCGTCCGGATAACATTGCCAACATTTGTTCTAAAGAAAATCACTTGTTTTGGTTATATTTCAACATGGGGAATGAAAGCAAAACATGAGCGATTTGCGAATGACTTCTGAACCGGACAATTCCAGCTTTCTGTCAGGCGTCGAGATTGTATGTAATTGTACACTGCAAAGTTAATAAGAATTTTAAAAAAGGTTTGCGGTGGACACGTGAGGCCTGCAGTAACCAGGTATCAAGAGTATGAGTGTCAAAACAATAGAAGTATTGGTATTTGTAATATAACATCCTAATTTTACGAAGAGGATCTTGAAACTTGCATGTACTTGGTATTCTGGTAAGATAGCTAAGATTGTTGACCTTTTCATAGTCATATAACAGGCCTTACATTTGATATGGTGTCTCATCGTGTCATTGAATCGTCTCAAAGTGCTTCAGAGGATCGACTGCAGCGCAGTAGTGACTGCATACTTTGTAGGTGAATATATAATATATGAAGCGTTGTGGGATGTTGGCAGCAAGTAGCCATCAAAACTTTCTTTTGTTTTTAGTGAAAATCGAGTGTCTCCCTAATAATCTAATGAATGAGGCCAATGAGTCTTGTGAGGGCTTGAACGCTTTATTCATGACGTCACATTCAAAACACCACATTGGACAAGGTGCGCAGAACACCGAGAACTTATCCCCTCAACCCTCAGGGAACGAGATGTAAATTCACACCAATGAACCTTAAATTTGATATTGAGCCCTATCACATCATTGAGACATCTCAAAGCCCTCTACAGGATTTGACTTGAAAGTGTAGTCACCGTGTATGTATGAAACAAAAACAGAATTTGCTGGGAATGCTCAGCAGGTCAGGCAGCATCGATGGAGAAAGGAAAAGTGAGTCAACGTTTCGGGTCCATGACCCTTCATCACACCTGAGGCATGTTGGGAGCGTGGGCCTCTAAAAGCCTCATCGATTATCGATGAGGGAAACATCGCGAAAAGCAGATGATCGTGCAAGTAATTTGTTCGACCCGTCAATAAAATGTGCATTAAAATCCAACTCATTTGTACATAAATCCTGCTTTCAAACCGACAAAATCCATAGTTGTGAGGTGTCTGAAGCCTCAACAATTTTCAGAACAATTAAGGTGCGTTTGCAGGCACTCTGGCAGAAATCCACTGCCCAGTGACAGCTGTCAATTAACAGCTAGTCTTCTCCATCCATTCAGGTACATGGCCTTTGTGTTACCTTGTGCTATTGAGGGAGACGCCTGCAAAAGGCTGAAAGACTTAAAAATTGTTGTCGGTCGATGCCCGTTGAAAATTTTGAAACCACAAAAAAATGTCCCTTTGAAAGTTGTTGCAAACATCTCTCCCCAAAACATGTGGTATTTAATGCTAAAATTTCAATGATTTGTGAAATGCAAAACTACACTTGTACAGCGCGTTTCACATCGGGAGGACGTCCCACACTGCTGGACTGTCAGGGATTTGGCCTCGAGCATGGGGGAGATTGGGAACAACGACGGAGAGAGGGTAGCGGTAGGAGAGTGGCTGAAGGCACGGTGGAAGCGCAGGGTCCTGAAACAGACATTGTAAAAGACAAGTGAGGCAAAGGGACTGTGGGATGGAGTTCCAAATTGTGGGGGATTTTAACCAAATATTGCTTCAAACCAAGTGTTTTCCTTTGGTGAAAAAAAATCCTTACATTTTATATTTCTCTTCCCCGGAAAGCGATCCGCCAATCAAACAGCAACTGGGTTCCTGCTTTCTCCTAAGTGCAGTACAATACACATTAGTATAGCGCTTTTCATGTTGAGAAGTTATCCCAAAGTGCTTATTGTCTCAACTCATCTACGACGCCAACAACTTGCACTTACGTGACGCCCGTCTCAGAGCGCTTAACACTGGCAGAGCCCGACTCCTAGCTGGGGTTTTGGGGGAAGTGGAGGCAAGCACTGTCAAAGAGGAAGGTTTTCAGGCGGGACTTAAAAAGGGGGAGAGAGGGGGCAAGGCAGGGGAACTGAGGGAATATGTTCCAGAGTATGGGGCTTAGTGGCTGAAAACGTGGCCTCCAATAGTGGGGCAAGCAGGAGGCCAGTGTTGGTTGAGCAGAGGAACTGAGCGGGTGGTGGATTGAGGAGTGAGGAGGTCGTAGAGGTAGGAAGGTGCCAGGGAGTGAAGGCATTTGGACACGAGTGTGGGCATCTTGAAGTCAATCCACCTCCCTCTTCATCATATCAACGTGGGCTTCAATTTGTCTCACTGACGGCAGCAATGACGGGCAGGATTTGCATCTGATTGTATTGTCAGTTGAAGGGAACAATATACCACCAGCTGCGCCTGCTTAAATCTGGCCAAAACAATTACCCTCAGATTTCCCCCGCTGAAGGTGACTGGAATAGTAATAATAATCCCTGCATTTGATACTGCGCCTTATCACCTCTTCGCGATGTCTTAAAGCGCTTCCCAGAATCTACTGCAAAGTGAATTGATTGTACATTTTATGGATGAACTAAAATACTTTGATTTCGCTGCTCACTCAATGCATTGTGGAGTCCTGTAGCTCAGTGGTTTGATCACTCGACTTACAAACGTGAGACCTGTGTTCGAATCTAGGCAGGTCAGGGCGAAACCTTGGCCAAGTTTCCTTAATCCACACAACTTATAATAATCCATCCCCAAAAAAACCTCAATAATACAATTGGTCATTTCAATCCACCACTGTTTGTGGGACACTGGTGTGCGCAACTGGCTGCTGCGTTTCACCTACAAATATACAGTCAATTCACTTTACAGTATATCCTGTGAAGCGCTCTGAGACATCTAGAAGATGGGTGGGGTGGGGGAGGGGGGCAATGAGATGAAGACGTTGAGGGAGGGAGTTCCAAAGTTTCGGAGCGTAGTGGCTGAAAGCACGGCTGCCAACGGTGGAGCAGAGGATCAGGGGACAAGCAGAGCGGAGGAAGTGGGCACTGCTGTGAGCAGAGAGGAGGTTAGAGAGGAAGGGGTGTGCCGAGGAGTGGAGGGATTTAAACACTAGAGTGAGGATACGATGCTGTTCAAGTGAACTCGCACATTCTATTAGTCATGATCCACCTGGGAAAAAAAAGCATTGGCCTAATCGGGAAAGGCAATGTTTTGAAAATCCGAATTTAGCATTTTTCAACTTGATTGAGATTTTATCTCTCTCCCCCTTTCTCCTTCCTTCATAAAGGTATTAAGTGCAGTCCTTCAAGCGTTTAGCTCAGGCTTCCTTAATGGTTTATTCATAATATCATGTGACGTACAGCAGGTAATGTTTGTCTTCAGTCCTGTGAAATACATTTGTTCAGGGTATTGGGTGAGGTTAACTAATTGACTGTGGTACATTTCCTTTCACTTTTATCTCCCTTCTCCCATTACCTTCGTCAATCTGCGCTGTAATGCAGGTTAACCATATTCACCCTCATTTCGTGAAACACATCTATCAAAGAAACGTTCTTCGCTGAGTCGGCTAGTAAACCACACTCGCTGATGCCAGCTTGTAAATATTCAGCAATTATCTCAAATTATACTGAGTCGGAGAGTGGATTGTTGGCATTTTGCTGGAACGCAAGCAATTGTTGAGCAAGCTTAACCAGCACGCTGTGCACCTAATCGCCTGGATATTCAAGTGTTCTGAGACACTATCCCTCCGTGAAGGGCGCGCGCTGTGTAAATGCAAGTTGTTGTTGTTGGAGTTGAATGTGGAAAGTAATTCTGTGGATTTTATATTGGCCTTCGGTCATTTGCATTGGAAAACACTCGCACACAATGGACCTATGTGACAAAAACCTCAACAGTTTGCCTGCATAGTGCCTTTCACATAAGATAACGTCTTCGATCGCTTCACGATTCGCTCCATGACTCTGCCCCACGTGAAGGCTGCCAGATAACCACAAGTGATTGTTGTTGCTAGATGTTGGACAAGGATGGGGGTGACAATAGGTGCAGTAGAAACAGCAGGTTTTAAGGCGATACATGTGGAGAAGAGAGTGAGACAGAGAGGAAAACACGGAGAGACTTCCAAAGCTTAGGGGCATAGTGTCAGAAATAGCAATACTATATATAAATTCTGTACTCAAAGAGACATAGAGACAATCTGAAACTCTTGTGAAAAAGGTAATCATTCGAAGGGGTGCAAAGGGAATTCCATCTCATTAACTATCCAGTTGCTTACTCATAGAATTATACAGAAGGAGGCCGTTCGGCTGCGCTGGCTCTTTGAAAAGAACTATCCATATCAATCTCACTCCCCAGCGCTCTCCCTACAGCCCTGCAAACTTGTCCTCCCCAAACCTTACCACATTGTTGAGACATCTCAAATCCTCTCGCCCATACTCTCGGTCACTGTCTGTCATCACATAAGATGCCAACTTTTTGTCTGATTTACTGCTGCCAAATAATCGTTCAACGCTTTCAAGTCAAGGACGAACAATTTTTCAGTTTTCAGCAAAAACAAACCTAACCAATTTTTCTCGTGACTTATTTCAGCTCAGAAGCTACTTGTTGCTCCCAGGTAGGAAAGGATTTGCTGCAAATTCACCGTTTCACGGGTGCGTTTGCGCTTAAAAACTGCAAAATTATTAAAAATATTTAATGAAGAGCAGCCGAGAAATGTGTTTGTTGAAGTATTTTTCGATTGCTTCAACACTCTATACTAATGAACCAACTCAAGTGCCTCGAGTCGTGCACCCATGTATTAAAGTAATATGCATGGATAGATTTTGTTACCGAGAGGCGAAACCTGTTGTGGGGAGAGGAGAAAGAAAATGAATCAGAGAGAATAATAATAATAATCCTTGCATTTTATATGGAGCTTTTCATGTCTTCTAGAAATCTCAAAGCGCTTCACAGAATATACTGTAAAGTGAATTAACTGTATATTTGGGGGCTAAATGCGGTAGCCAATTGCGCACAGCAATGCCCCACAAACAGTTGTGGATGGAAAAATGACCAATTTATTATTTTTCTGAGGGATTATTATTTGGCGTGTGTGTGGAGTCAGGAAACTTGCCCAAGGTTTTGCCTTAGATTTGAATACAGGTCTCACGCTTGTCAGGCGAGTGCTCTAACCACTGAGCTACATGACCGCGTAACATTAACTGGTTGGTGTTCACCAATACTTCTGACAGAGAGCCGTGAAGCGAATCATCGGTTTTATCTGGGGCCTTGTCAGCCAGGACACAGGGAGAATTTTCCCTTCTCTTTGTATGAATGGTGCAACTGGATCTTTTGTCAACCCACTGGTACCTTCAGGGGGCCTCCGATAATGCAATGCTTCCCCCCCCCACCCCCTCAACACTAAAGAGCCACAACCTTCTGACGCTGAGACAAGAGTGCAAACCGCTGAGGTGGGCTGACACACCAGAGTGACAAAGTAGGCGTAACATGTCCTTTCTTTTATACCGTAGAACGCAGCTGTCACCCAACACACTGTGGTGCGGGAGGTGGGGTGTAGTTTAAACCTTCAGCTTGTTCCAGGTGAACACACTTGATAATGTAAAACAGCCTCGAAATACGGCAGACGTTTATTTCAGCCCGCATTTTCTGACAACAAAGTAAGAATTGATTACAAGATACGCAGGATAATGTAACAGCCCGAATGGTTGAGTTTTGACAGGCGCTCGCTGACAGGCGGAGCTCGTAACAAGTGGCATTTTGAAATCAAATCACACTTCCAGGGTTTGTATTGTGTTAACCATTTACCGGCAGCGTCTGTGCTTGACACATGTCAATTGCGCACTGTAGTTCAGACTCCTGTTAATAGAGCGCATTAAAGATACATCATACGATCACAAGAGAGGTTTGTTCGCCTGAGAACAATCTCACTTTTCCCCCGATCTGTCCTGTCACTCTAGCCTGAACCACACCGTTTAATATCATTATAATTATCCTTCCATTTGATACAGTGCCTTATCTCAGGTTCGAGACATCTCAAAGAGCTTCGCAGCATATGCGGTGAAGTATAGCGACTGTATATTTTGTGGGCAAAATGCGGCAGCCAGTTGCGCGCAGTTGAAAACGCGCTGATTGCCCTCTTTGTAAAGAAATACTTCCTGGTGCCTGGTCAAAGACTTCCTGGTGCCGTTGGCGACCTTAAAGCAGTGCCCTCTTGGTGTACCTAGGTGCTGTTCTGGGGTTTGTGTCTCAAACCTGTTTAGCAACTTACATTGATCTCTCCACATCAATCAGTTGGCATCCCATCACTGGGAATAATACTAACGCACGCATTCGATGTAACGCCTTTCACATTGGACAGGTGATTCAAAGCGCTACACAGGATTCATCAGACCATGTAATTCTTAGCTGTTTCATACCCTATACACTCCACCACACGACTGCCCCATAATAAATGTGAAACTGGCCTTTAATCTGTGTTAATGAAACAAGCTGAATTAAAGTGGATCAGCCCGCAGTGAGGAGAGATCTGGCAGAACCTTCCGTTTACAGGGAAGGGTGTTAATTGTACTGTTCTACGTGATGGCACTGAACATGTCTGTCTAATTGACTAAGATAATCCAGTTTCACAGAAATCACTGTGAAACATGACTTTGTAAGCAACTGTGGAAGCCAATTTACGTAGAGCAACGTCCACAAACAGCCACGAGGTGAATGACCAATTGGATTTGGAGGATTGTCAGCCAGGACACCCAAGAGAGAGAGAAACTCCCTACTCTTTTCCAACATTAACCTGAGCAAACATCCAATGGGACTTTGGTTTAACATCTCATCCAAAGAACAATACAGTGTTTCCTCACAAAATACACTGGGGCCTTAGCCTAGACTGTGTGAGTTCAGGGACCTGAGGTGGGCCTTGAACCCACAATCTTCTGGCTCCAAAGCGTGAGTGCTACATGACTGAGGTACGGAGCCAGGGTGACACCGTACTCCCTTATAAACCACAGAATTCCCTAGAAGACTGAGAAAACACCACTTCCAACCCTAAAGTTTTGCCCACAAAATCTACAGTTAATTCACTTCACTAGAAGACGTGATAAGGTACTATATCAAATACAAGGATTATTATAAGAGTCTGTAATTAACAGTGCCCTTCTAGGCTGACATTTCTCACCTGTCACATGTATTTCAGGAGGTGAGATTCAGGTGAGCAATGTGACACTATTTGGTAACACATGGGCTAATGATCTCTGCTCAGAAATCTACTGCTGCTGTCAGCGTGAGGAAAAGCTTCAGTTGGAAACAAATGTTTAATTGTGCAGTGAATAAATAAAATCACTGCTGGGAACAAAGGGAGTTAAAGGCTGCGACCTTTCCAGAAGTGTTCCTGACGTTAATTATCACAAGGAACCCTGGCTTTCAAATGATACAGGTTTCCCTCCGAGGTAGCGGATAGAGCCCCGTGCAATAAATAGAAGTGGCTCGTAATCTTAAAATCTCCCGTTTTAGTCAGGCAGTAAATTATTAGGGTGAACGGTGCAGCATTAATTGTTTGCAAATGACTTGTAACCTCGTGAAAATGTAATTTGACAATGCATCGGAGAAAACTGGATCGCGCTGCGAGGAGTAATGATATTTTCAAAACGCATTTAATGTTTCTGCGCGCACACAAACAAACAGAGGCGGCAATGATTTGCTCTTGAAACCACCTTACCTGTTATGCCGGTGAAAAGTTATGGAATGTACTGTAATTTCAACAAGTTGGATCTGTAGGAATGTGAACGCATCCTTCACGTGAGGAGTCTGTGCCTGTTTAGGTGGAAACCAAACGGTCCCATGACACTATTCGAAAAGAGAAGGACCTTTTTCTCTCTCAGTATCCTGGCCAACAATTCCCCAGATAAAATTGGCCACTCGCTTCATGGCTGTGTTTGTAGAACATTGCTGTGTGCAAATTGCCTGCTGCGTTGACCTACAAATAAAAAATAAATACGTAATAATCCTTGCATTTGATGTAGGCTCCTTATCAAGTCTTTGAGAAGTCTCAAAGCGTGTCACAGAATATACTGTAAAGTGAATCGATTGTATATTTTGTGGATAAAGACACAGTCCCTACACTTTACAATACGCATCGAGTGAAGTGCTCTGAGTCCTCCTGATATGAAATCAAAACTGAAACCGAAATATCTTTTTGAGTTTTCTTACGATCGGAATTAAACACGAACAGCAACTCATGTTTGGGTTGTGAAACAAAAAACAGAAGTCGCGGGGAATGCCCTTCAGCAGGTCAGGCAGCATCTATGGAGCTCCTGTGGCTCAGTGGTTAGAGCACTTGTCTTGAAAGCTGGGGAGACCAAGCTGGGGAGACCTGTGTTCGAATCCAGGCAGGTCAGGGCGAAACCTTGGGCAAGTTTCCTTACTCCACATGCCTAATAATAATCCCTCCAAAAAACCCCACAATAATAAAATAGGTCATTTCAATCCACGACTGTGTGTGGGACACTGCTGTGCGCAATTGGCTGCCGCGATTTGCCCACAAATATATACAGTCAATTCACTTTACAGTATATTCTGTGAAGCGCTTTGGGACGTTGATAAGATGTGGAAAGCGCTATATCAAATGCAAGGATTATTATTATTATTATTATTATTATGGAGAAAGGAAAGTGAGTTAAATGTTTTCGTTTCAGATTTCCAGCAATTTGTGTTTATATTCACACTGGATAATGTCATTAAACGACACATGCTTGGAAGCAGCAAGTTTATACTCTGGTGCTTGTTGAACGGGAACGGCCGGGCGATCACAAACGGGATATGGGATTTATTTCCACAACAGCCTTGTGCGATGGTTAAATTGTGCCATTTTAAACTCGTTTCTGTTCCATTGTTCTCGAGCGAACGCCATCGCTGACATTTTGTGGAGGAGGGTGGAGGAGTTTGACCAAAGGTTTGTTCAAAGAAGTAGGTTTATTTTCTTTTCGTGAAAGGCGCTTTATAAGTTTAAATTGTTGTTGTTTCAAGGCGGAAATTAATAGCAGATAGAGGGACAGGTCTGCATTGCTCTCATCCCCAAAGATTGATTTATTGTGCAGCTTTGAAGTGCTTCCACTCACCAGCAAAACCTAAGGCTCGATTTAAGGCTAGTTCCTTTGCATCCTTGCCTCCTTCCTTGCCTCCTTCAAGACCCTCCTCTTTAACCGTGCCTTCTGTCGCCCTCCTACCCCTACTCTCCCCGCCCTCCACCCTTCCTGTTCCTAACCAGCAGCTCGGATGCGGATCCCTGACTGTCCAGCGCCTTGGGACGTCCTCCTGACGTGAAATGCGCTGTACAAATATAACGTGTTGCTGTTGTTGTTCTGTCTGACTGGATGAACCTCACAATTTCTCCATAGAGATTAAACACAGATACCAGGGAGGGTTAATCTGGCAGCCTTTGGGGATCTCCCATTATGAAAGTATGTGCTATTTAGACCCAAGCTGTAGAGATGGGTTTTTGGCTGGTTTTCACACTGGTGGTAACAGCCCTGTCTGATTGCATTGCGCGAGCATTGTCAGGAAGCAGCATTGCTGGCATCGAACATCAGCCACCTGTCTTAGCCTCTGCTGCAGGCTGCTGCGCTGGATACATTGTGCAATGCAATACTGTACAACTCAATGTGAAAGGCACTATACAAGTGTAATAATCCTTGCATTTGATATAGCGCTTTTCACATCTTGTGGATGTTTCAAAGCGCTTCACAGAACATACTGTAAAGTGAATTAACTATATTTTTGTGGGTGAAACGTGGCAGGCAATTGCGCACAGCAGTGTCCCACAAACAGTCGTGGTTTGATATGACCAATTGTATGATTGTGTTTTGTGTATCATTTTATATAGTGTTGAGTTGCGCAGCGATACTGTTTTACACTGGATTCTATCCCAGTGTTCTCAAGGCCAGTGCGGGGTCTGACGTTTCTTCAGGGGACGGGGGAGATGACCAAAGGCACAGTCAGAGAAGCAGGTTTTAAGATGGAATTTGAAGGTAGAGTGGGGATGAGGCCGAGAGAGAGAAGCAAGGTACAGATTCTACAGATTAGAGCACCCTCGTGCCCTCCATTCCACCATCGGTGGCTGGACTTTCAGCCAATGTGTTTCGAAACTCTAGAACACTCGTCCTCTCCTCCTCTACTTTGCCTCTTCCTTCCCCATCTTCAAATCCTGCCTGAAGACCTTCCTCTTCGACTGTGCCTACGGTCACCTTCCCCCAGGCTCACCACTGTGAAGCACTCAAGAGACGCTATCCTGCTTGAGAGACACTGTGTAAATGCAAGCTGTTGTTGTTAGAGGCATTGTGGCTGAAAGCTGAGCCGTTGATGGTGGAACAAATTGGGCAGGTCTGTGTTCAGCTCAGTCAGAGTTTGAATGTCGGACTGAAGTTTGGGAGAAAGCAGACTTGCAGCAGATAATGATATCAGCAAGTATTCAGCATGCGGAACGCCAAGAACACAAAAGCTCCTCTTTGATAATCATTTTGCTCGTAAATGAATGAAACCCTGTTTCTATTAATTCATTTGTAGAAGCATGAATTCATTTAACAGAGCCAGTTACCCACGTGTAACGTCTCTAACTCCTTTAACAGCAGAGGAACAAGGTTCCCTCCAAGACATGGTTGCGACACTTGGTGTCTCGGTGTCTTGTTTTGTCATGGCACATCAATTCTCGTCCTTTCCTCCGCTCCCAATTTTGTGTTACCCAGCCCGAGTGGCTGCTTAGCATTTTACACGTGAAAATAAAGGCTTGTTCAAATCGCTACGATGATTTCAGCGCAAGTCTGCCGCAAGCAAACTGATTTGCCGTTTGAAAGTCCGGGCTTACAGCCCCTTCAGGTTTCCAATTGAACACTTCATTCAAAGGCTTTTGAAGTGCGTGTTCTTGGACATCGAAGTGGAAGAAGTTACATTTCCTCAGACAGCTACCGTACAAATTGTCGTTTGCCGTTGCAAGGCCAAATAGATGTGACAATAACAACTTGTTATTTACGCAGCACCCGGCATGCGGGCGGCATCTCTGAGTGGAGCGATGCTGATGTGCCTGGATTTCCAGACCTCCTCTATCCCCAATCCAGTGAATATAATACCAATACTTACAGAACAATCACCCACTCAACAAAACCACAAACGTTTAACAGAACAATCAACCTTGGGGGCCACAAGAGGAGAAAGTGTTACTTCTAGTGTGAAATTCTGTCCCCCCACCGCACCCCAAATATACTTAGTCACTCGCTACATCAACAACAACAACAAAATTATATTTATCTAGCGCCTTTCACGTCAGGAGGATGTCTCAAGGCACTGAACAGTCAGGAGTCAGGACCCGAGCATGGGAGTGGGGCTGGGGAGGGAGAGAGGTGGGAGGGCGGCAGAAGGCACGATCGAACAGAAGGGTCTTGAGACCAGCCTTGAAGGAGGCAAGGGCGGAAGTGAGGCAAAGGGACTTGGAATGGAGTTCTAGAGTGTGGGGGCAGAGAAGCTGAAAGCCCAGCCACCAATGGTAGGGAGGGTCGGGCGGGAGACTTGGCAGTTTGCGGGACATTGCCTCACTCATCTACGAAACACAGTCACTGCACTTCACAGTAAATGCTCGTAAAGTGCTTTAAGGTGTCCTCCTGACAGGAAAGGTATTGCAGCGACTATACAATGGTTTATAATGAGTTGCTGACAAGGGAGCCCAGGAGTGCTGCGCGAGAGGCAACAGGGGGAGAATGGAAACCAGGCAATTTATAAACATCTTGTTTCTTAATTGGAAAAGTTGTTCCTTGCAATAAAATAACATGCTTTCACTCTAAGCAAATGGAAAGAGCCTGAGGCTTATCAAAGAGAGGGCGATTTTTTTCTTCAAGGTAGCCATCCGTGCATTGGCAGCTCAGCTGAGGAAGTGATTTGCAGTAATGTGTCGGATTCTGTAGATGAGCTAAAAATATGGATTGCTTGGGAACATGTTTCTCTTCCCAACCCGTGCCTGATACTCTCCGGAATTAGATAAGCAGGATCGGTCCCTTCAGGGAGAGAGTGCACATGTCACTCCGACAAGCTGTCTCTGGAATCTCCGTAATGGACGGAAACCTCAAGTTGCTTTCGGAGACTGTTAAGCACGGTGATGGGATTCCGCATGGGTCAGACACCCGGCTGACCAAATTTAAAAATATATGTATTTGTAATGAGCCTTTTAAAGGAGATTCAGAGAACCAGCTCACACGAACAGAATCCGATAGTGATTTTGATCTATATTAACGACCGCGAGTAATTGTAGCAGCACAAAAGATGGATGAATCCCAAGATTAAAATGCATCAAAACCATATTTTTTCAACTAATATTCGCCTCGCCGAAACCACCCTCGTCCACAAACAAAGTCACGCACATTTTAGTAGTGGAACTCTTCACTGTTAAATCCCTGTAGCAATTTGGTTCCTCCAGTAATGGTCCAATACCTATCTCCCGATTTTACAGTCACTGATACCTGTATCTAATTGTAGAGATTCCCTGTGGTGAACCATTTTGTGAACCTCATACATAATAAATTAAAACGCAAGCTTTCTCTCTCTCTCAAGTTAATATCTTCAACAGACTTCTGTTATCATTTGCTTATATTTCCTCGTATGCGATCAAATTTATGTGGAATTAGTTTCTGGCAAGAAAGAATGCCCTCACAGACGTTAATACACATTATTGTAACAGAAAAACAAGCTATTACATAATCACTATCTAACTAGTTCTGCCGAATTCATTTATCGCTTTGAGAAGATTGAAGAATCAAAGGAGGAAAATTCTATCTACTGTGTATGTATATGTGTCGCGCATCTTGGGACATTCTCCCAACGTGAAAGGCGTTACACGAATGTAATTTTGTGGTAACTGCGTGAAAATAATAATCCTCACATTTTGATACAGCGCTTTTCACGTCTTCTAGACGTCTCAAAGCACATCGCAGAATATACTGTAAAGTGAATTGACCGTACATACGTGATCGAAATGCGGCAGCCAATTCTGCACCGCAGTATTGCACAAACAGTCATGGATTGAAATGACCAATTTATTATTGTTGGAAACTTGCCCAAGGTTTCAACCTGCCTGGAATTGAACCAAGGTCTCTCGCTTGTAAGGCGAGTGCTCTAACCACTGAGCGACAGGATTCCACTGAATAATATACCTTTCAATCAAATGACCCCAGTGGATCAAACATAACCCTTTTTTTTTCTTTTAATGTGTGAAAAGACATTTGAATTGATTGCAATAACTTTATCACAGGACTGTGTAACCTTTGTGAACAAAAGTTTATAATAATTTTGCATTCATTTGGAGGGAGGGAGGGAGGGACCTCTGTACCATTGCTGTTTTTCAGGCACCAATATCTACAAAGCACAGTGTTGGCTGTTCACGGCATTGGTAGCTGGTAATGATTTGGACGAGCTACTTAGCCTCTCTCCATGAGGGAGCCTCGTGAAACGCTGAGTTAAAGGGGACAAATTGAAGAAGCACTTTCCGGGTTAATGATCGTTTTTTTGGATAATAATTCAGCCGCGCTCCTGGAGCAAAGCACCCCCTTCCAGTGAATCAGTCGCTCTGACAAAATCAAATCATTTGTTCACAGTGGTTTCTTGTCTCACACATTCGAGGTGAAGTTCCTGTCAGTCTTTGGTTCTTGACATTTGCTTGAGGGAGGAAAAAAAAGGTTCAACAGACCAGTTATTTTAGACATTACTCTCGTTTCCAAAAATCTGAACTGGTCAGAGCAGTGAGTGACAACAGCAACAACTTGCGCTTATATAGCACTGTTCACGCCGGGTAGCAATCCCGGAGTGTTTAACAGCCACGGAATCCAATCCCGAGCCAAGGGAGTGGTGGTGGAGGGGGGTGGGTGGGTGACCATAAGCACGATAAAAATAATAGGTGTTTAGGCGGGATTTGATAGTGGGGAGGTGGGGAACGAGGCGGAGGGATTGGGGGGAGAGAGCTCCAGAGTTTTGGGGTTGAAAACTGAAATATACAATTCACTTTACAGTATATTCTGTGAAGCTCTTCGAGGTGGCTAGAAGACATGAAAAGCACTGTATCAAATGCAAGGATTATTATTATTATAACGCACGGCCACTGACGGTGGAGCTGACGGGGGGGTGTGGGTGGGGGGTGCGGGTGGTCAAGTTGGGTTGAGCAAGTTGGAAAGGTAGGGAGGTGCGAGGACATGAAGGGATTTGAAATAAATAAGAAGTAAAATAATAACTAGTGTGAGAAATGGAGACCGAGAGGGACAATACCCAGCTGGATCTTTTATTGAATTAGCATTTTTAGAAGGCGGAGAATTTGGGAAGCATTGGAATGAAAGTGATCTTAACTCGGAAGCCTTTCTGCACTTCACAAAAAGACATTTGTGCCAAACCCGGCTTCGAGGCTAACGCTGAGTTTAAGGATTTGCTAAGTGTGCTCACTCTGGAAGCCTGAGAAAATACAGTGAATCTTCTTCCAGCTAGAAATCTTACCCTAGAGTTGGCAGAAGTAAAATCATTAAAAACAGACATGTTTCTGTCGCTGTCAGGATTAAGGCATTATGTTTAATCTGTGTCGTTTCTGTTCATTTCACAATAATAAGCGAACTCCGGCTACATTACTGCTTGTTTTTGTCATGCTGCGTGAGAGCTGAGAAGATATTGTGTACAGTATGTTTAATAATTATTTTAATAACAAGCAAAACAAGCCAGGTTGAGGAGCTAGTCATATGATGAAGTTGAATAGAAATATGTAACCCTCACTTCTCCATTAGTTTCTGTGTATCATTGTATTTTAAGACTCACAAAATGATGTGTTGTGAATATACCAGGCAACATTCCATTTAAAGGTGCATTTATTCCTGAGAATGTTCATCACAAGGTGCACATATCATAAATAATAATACTGTAATAATACTAATGCTTGCATTTGATACAGTGCCTTATCACATCATTGAGACATTTCAAAGCGCTTCACAGAATATACTGTCAAGTAAACTGACTGTGTGCTTTGTGTGCAAAACATGGCAGCCAAATGCAAACAAACATTGAGTGACCAAATTATATTTTTATTAAAAAGAATTGGAGGGATTATTATCCTGGAAAGCGATCTTCCAATCAACTAAAAAGTGGGTTCCTGCTTTCTGCTCAGTAAACAGTGGCATGTGGGGTAAGGAAACTTGACTAAGGCTTCGTCCTGCCCGGGAATCGAACCTGGGTCCTCTTGCTTGCGAAGCGAGAACTTTAGCTGAGCCAAAAATGCATGTAGGAAGGGTGAATGTATTATTTGAAAGATCTCATAATCCTATGTGCGTCATGTCAATTTACAGGGTGTTTCATTTGTTCTTAATCCCTCAGATCTTGAAAACTTCAAAGGGAAATTGAGAAGTGCCGTGTCCGTCCGAGAGGGACAGGGAGTTGTTCTGCTTTGTGGTCCTCCGCCTCATTCTACAGGTACTCACCCACTGCGCGGGGCACGAGACCAGAGTCTCAAAGGCGTTTAGTAGGGTCTGTCGATATGGAAATTTTCCGATTTAGATATACCGATGGGCTCATTATCGAGATATACCGAAATATCGATATTTTCGGGTTTTTCGTACTGCGCATGCGCGTGCAGGGCGCGCATTCAGAGTGCCGGAGTGCGCGCGCGTTCGGGGTGTGCGGGCATTCCGGGTGCGCGCGCATTCAGGGCCTATCTCCTCACGAGGTAAATATCTTTCTCTCTCTGTGTCTCTCACTCTCTCCATCTCTGTGTTTGTGTCTCTCTCCTCTCTCACATCCCCCAATCTCTATCTATCTGTATATTATCACATCCACCCCGTCTCTCCCCCTTCCCCCCCCCCGCCGCCACCATCCCTCTCTCTTCCCACCACTGTCCCTCTCTCACACCCCCCACCACCGTCGTCTCTCTCCGCTCCCCACCCCCCCCAGCCGTCTCTTTCCCCCTCCCCCCCCTGCCGTCTCTCTCTCCCTCCCCCCCCCCAGCCGTCTCTCTCCCCCCCCCCCAGCCGTCTCTCTCCCCACCCCAGCCGTCTCTCTCCCCCTCCCCCCAGCCGTCTCTCTCCCCCTCCCCCCAGCCGTCTCTCTCCCCCTACCCCCAGCCATCTCTCTCCCACTCACCCCCCCAGCCGTCTCTCCCCCCCACCACCCCTTGCATTCCTGTATATTGTGTTCTAGGACTATGAATACAATATGGCGGCTTTGCACCTCGGTCTGTGCATTGTGTATAGAGATGAGCATTCTGGGTCTTGTAGTTCAGTGTGCGCGCATTCCGACTTTTTCCCTCGATATTTTTGAAATGCCTATATCGGCATATCGATATGAAAATTATATCGGGTTTTAGCGCTATATCGATATATCACCAGACCCTAGCGTTTAGCACATTGACTCGTTTGCTTGTAAAAAACTCGTAAAAACTCTCCCTCTCGTAAAAAAATTGCAATATATACCTTGTGCAAGATTTTGTGCCTGTCCCGCAAAGATTTTGATGTCTTCGTGGGGCTCAGTGTGGAGGAGGTAAATTTTCCAGTGCCTTGGGATGTCCTCCTGACGTGAAAGGCGCTGTGCAAGTGTAATTGTGTTGTTATTGTTTGGAGTTAATGTGTACCTTGTTCTGACCGTCCGTACTCTGGCTTCCCGATGCTCACTAGCCCTGGAGTTATCAGAGTAATGAGCCTACCAACCAATGAACCAACTAACCAATCAACCAACCTCGCCTTCCTGAAACTGATCAAAATGTGCTGAAATTGTCCTTTGCAACTCCAAGCGCACATCCTCTCGATGTAACTGCCTTGGCGCTTCTGATAGCATTGTTCTTCAACCATAAACCGTTTAAATATAGCTTACATTTGGAGAAAAAAAAGCACTTGATGTATCCACCCATTGAGCTGTTAAAAGATAATCTTCTCCTCTCAAGAAAAGAAACGGGGTTTAATGCACACTCTCTTGGGCTTGCAGCAGTAAAGGTTTTGCATTGTGTGTCCCAGCCTGGTACCGAGCTGATAATGAGTTGCAGGATGACTGACGTCTTCAGATCACCGTGGGGGAATGGAAAGCACGGAGATATGTGCGGTGTCAGCAGAGGTGCATGTTGACTGATATAAGCCAAGTAGCTTTCCAGCACTTAGCCAGCCTGAGACACGAGGTCTCCGCTGAATGCGCGGCAGAAAGCGAACAGTTCTATTTTGACTCGAGAGGACATAAGTGCTTCCTCATTGAAAGTCACCCCATCCCCTCCACCATTTCCCCCACTCCCGGTTACTTCTCAGTGATATTCACAGTAACACGAGACAGCAATTTTTGACCCACCTCCTCAGACTTGCTTCTAGCTTTGAGTTGTTTGTCATTTTCAACGCCTTTGGACATCCTCGCAACGTGAAGGGCGCTTTACAAATGTAACATTGTTGTTGTTGTTGTTTGACGAATGTCTTTGCTGAGGGCTGCGCTTCTTTTAGCAAAGCAACGGGACTTGAGTATTCCCCCAGACACAGCAGTGAGAAGGTCATTGCTATCTGAAGGTCACCAACAACAACAATCACTCCTGTTCATACAGCATCTCACAGTGTTTCAGAGGGATTAAATGCCAAGTGAGAGAGAGAGAGAGAGAGAGTGAGGGGGGGGAAGGGGACAGTGATTTCAGACACAGCCAAAGAGGTCAATTTTAAGGCAAGCCTTGTTGGCTCATGGGTGTATGCCAGAGTGCTAATGCTCCACATTACTCATCTAGCCCTTTTCTAACTGAGCCGTTCTATCATTTATTTCAAGAAACCTCGGAAAAGTTTCACTTTATGGAGGCTTATTGTTCCATCGATTTCTGAAAGACAAGGAGACAGTTTATAATTAGAGTCTTTGGCTTGAGTCACTGTAATGCTTTTTCACTGCCAGCCTCGGTGATGATTTGATGTAATTTTTGTGTCAAATTGAGACTAAAAAGTGCCAACTGCATTGAGCTCTAGGCTGAGCTGCATTAATATTATTAACAATAATATTTTGCACGAACACCATTGCGTACAACAACAACGGCAACTTGCATTTCTATAGCGCCCTCCAGGCGGCGGGCGCGTCTCAGAGCGCTTCACAATGCCGGAGCCCGAGGCCGAGTCGAGAGGAAAGAGAAGGTGATCAAAAGCGAGGTCGACCTGAAGATGGGGAAGGAGTGGATGAGGTGAAGGGATTGAGGGAGGGAGTTCCAAAGTTTTGGGGCGTAGTGGATGAAAGCATGGCCACTGATGGTGCAGTGGAGTATTCAGGGACAAGGAGGAGGCTGGACCCGATAGAGTGGAGGCAGCGGGTACCGCTGTGAGGAGAGAGGAGGTTAGAGAGGTAGGGAGTGCCAAGCAGTGGAGGGATTTGAACACCAGAGTGAGGATCTTGAAGTTGATCTGCCCTCTCATAAGGAGCCAAAGTATGGTGCGGGTGAGAATGCGGGCGGCGGAGCTTTGGATGAGCTGGATTTTGCGAATGGTGGAGGAGGGGAGACCGGCGAGGTGGGAGTTAGAGTAGTCCAGCCGAGAGGTAGCAAAGGCATGGACGAGGGTTTCGGCAGCTTTTGGGACAGATGACATTGACGGGAGCTAAAGAGTATGACTTTCAACTTCTTGGCATCTAACTGAGTACCCCCTCCCCCTCGCCCCCCCCTTCACTGGATCATGCTTGACTTCATCCGTTAAAAGTTCAGAAAGAAATAAAATTGCTGATTGAAGCTTAAACCTCCCACCACCGCACAGTGCCACTGATTATATGCCAAGCCTAATTAAGCTGTAACAAATTAAGCTAATAGCCAGACTTTTGGTATTCTGTTCATTTTTTAACCTTGACACGATGCAGTTGTTGAACACGTGACAAGACAGTGAAGGATTTAGCCTTTCGGTTAATTTTTACAGATCAGTAATTTGAAGTCAAGGCTTACTACACAAGCCTTGCCTGGGTGCTTGACTTTGAAAAATTGCTTTTTAATCAGAAACAATTTTCCCATTATTTTCGCTCGAATCAAACAGCAGAATAGAGCAGGCCAGTGTTAACTGAAGATACAATAGTTCAGAGATGCAGCAATGAATTCCCCTCGGTTGCTCAAAGCACCGGAAGCATTTTGAGGTAGTCCGCATTA
Source organism: Hydrolagus colliei (assembly GCA_035084275.1). Classification (NCBI taxonomy): domain Eukaryota; kingdom Metazoa; phylum Chordata; class Chondrichthyes; order Chimaeriformes; family Chimaeridae; genus Hydrolagus; species Hydrolagus colliei. The sequence continues at coordinate 11,567,178 of CM068753.1, forward strand.
CCTACATATATAAGTCAAGCCACAAGATCCCCTTCAAACACACATTTCTCGGCATAAATGCCCAGCAGTGAAATAGCGTTCTGAAATATTGTGCAAAAGGTGACTTTACCTAAACAAACAGGAATGCAAAGGAAAATCAAAACTGCCCAGTCTCTAAATTTTGATTCACTTAATAATACGAAACATTTAAAAAGTAAATGTATAGAATAGTAACAATGATGCATTTGGGACAGTGCCCTTATTGCGTTGTTGAGGTATCTCAAAGCGCTACCCAGGATTTTACTGTGAACTGTGGTGACTGTGTATCCGCAGGTGAACAAGGCAGACAATTTGCCACCAGCAATGTCGCACAAACAACTGTGAAGTAAATGATCATTTTTATCTGGGGGATTGTTGGTCAGGACATAAACTCCCTTCTCTTTTTAAATAGTGCCATTTAATGTCCACCTGAACAGGCAGATCGGGCCTTCTGGTGGTAAATTCTCAATGTGAAAAGCAATGAGTGCTTGATATTTCTTGCACAGTTGGTCATTTTGGTATCTAGGAATCTCTGCCAGCCATGCAAATACTGCACAGACTTGCCATCGACCAAGCCAGGTGCTTCAGCCAAGGAAAAATCGTTGACCTTTGCGTTAATGGAACCCATCGCCTTTCATTCAGCCTATGTATTTTCTTCCTTGTTCCGAGGAGAAATAGAGGATTCATTTCTTATTTGTAATAATACGCCTTGGGACGTCCTCCCGACGTGAAAGGCGCTATATAAATGTAAATTGTTGTTGTTGTTGTTGTTGTAATGTTACAGAACAACAGCAAATCCAGATTGCTGAGGGCAGGAGCTACCCAAAGTGAAAATGGACGTTTGTCAGAATTCACAGCTGTCTTGTATTAATCCCTCGAACTGTTTCAGCAACAGGGAACAGATCTCTCATCTCACCTGAATGATTGTCACTTGTTTGATGTTTACCGAGGGTGGATATATGTTACATTTACAGTAGAAGACCAGAGACCATGCTCACTGTTTACATCCCTAGGAAAATGCTCAGTGTTGTTTATCAGTCAGTGGGAAAGGACTCTGATAACCCTAATAATCCTTGCATTTGGTTTAGCACCTTTCACGTCGGGAGGACATCCCAAAGCCCATCACAGGATATCCTGTAAAGTGCCATCGATGTGTGTTTTGTGAGTGAATGCCGCAGCCAAATTGATTCGGGCACAGCAGTGCCCCACAAATTGCCATCAAGTGAATGATAGATATTATCTGTGCCATTATTGGCCAGGATACTAATTCCTTTCTCTTTCTAAGGTCTTTTACATCCACCTGTACAGGCAGAAGGGATTTTGGTTTTATCTGAAGGACAGCGTCTCTGACAATGCGGTGCTTCCCCCAGCACTGCATTGGAGTGTCAGCTTAGCCTTTCTAAGTTCTGAGTCCCGAAATGGAGCTTGAACTCGCAACCTTCTGACTCGGGCGAAAGGGCTACCAACTGAGCCAAGCTGACAGGTCAAATCAGCTGAACCTCTTAGGAATGAGGAATGAGTGCCATTTGACAACATGACAAGAGCTCATTTCTGCTGTTTAATGGTCTAACACTGTACAACACAGGGTTGACTCAAACACTTCTGTGGAGACTAATAGCTACTGGGATTCATTAAAATATATGTCGGGATCTTGTGTTGTGTGCTTGGATTGTCTTGCTAATGAAAAAGTGTAACCTATATTGAAGCAAGCTGTCCACACACTGACGTGCCATTATTCATTGTTACTGAAATTGGTCTCGATGTAGCACATATTTTCGTGTAGGTTGGTACCCTGTTAATATACAGCAGTCTTCAGTTCAGTTCAAATAATTTTTTTGCATTTTTGTGGGGGATGGATGCTGACAGTAAAAGTGAAGACAAATGCCCTTTAAATACTGAATCAGAGTGGAGCTTGAAAACGAGATTGCCAAACTTAATTCACTTAAGTGTTCATCACTTTTACTTCTGCCTCAATAAAAAAACACACTATAAATACATGTCCTGTCAATCTCCGTCAGGCGCAATTCCCACTTCGGAAAAAATGAGGCACTCGCTGCGACCGGGACTTAATGCCACGCGTAAAATCACCGCAACACAATGCAATGTTGAGTGGCTCTAATAATGGCAGCAGTTAGTAGCCACAAGAGAAAAACATTGGCAGCTTTTAGAGAGACATGTGCTTCACCTGCAAAGGCTGGTCAGGGAATCTTGCCAGAAGGAATAACAGAAGTCTGCTTTGTATGGATTGAAACACTTCCACGTCTGTTCAAGGACATAAGAGAGAGAGAGAGATGCCAGGTATTTGGATGGTACTCATAAAAACCTTCAAGATTTCTCTGTGTCCTGGCCAACAGCCCCTCCTCCCCACGATAAAATTGGGTGTTTGCTTCAAGGCTGTTTGAGGGACATTGGTGTCCCTCAAATTGACCATGACATTCACCTACAACATACACAGTGTCCTTTACTGTAAAACCTGTAGCAGATCTTTTAATCCCATTTCCGTGCCCTTTCTTCATACCCCGTTAATACTCTTAACACACTGACTGCACTTCACATCCCGTGAAGTGCTTTGGAACATCCTCTTGACCTGAAAGCGCAGCACTAAGTGTACAGATAATTATTATTGTTTTATTCCACAGGTATCTGTCTCGCCCATCCGTCTCTCTTTTGCACATTACAGTTGATTCTGCCTGCAAAGCCTTCTTTGGCATTGTGTTCCATATGCTCACAAGACTTGGTGAAAAGACATGTTTTCCAGTCTCCCTTCTAAGCATATTAATATGAGTATTAAGACCATCTGTTTTGGATCCCTCCGGGTTGGTACGAGATTCTCAGGAGATGTTGATCAGAGACTGAATCGCAGCAGTGTATATTTAAGGAGAGATGCAGGTAATAATCCTAGCCCTTGATAAAGCACCTTATCACATAATTGATGCGTCTCAAATTGCTTCACAGAATAGAGTGTAAAGTGAATTGAATTCACAAACAGTCGTGGATTGAGTGACCCAAGTTAATGTTTTGTTAAGGGATTATTACCCCCAGTAAGCGATGCACCAATTGAATAACAACTGGGTTCCTACTTACTGCTAATTAAACAGAGGCGTGTGAAGTAAGGAAATTTGCCTAAAGTTTTGCCCTGCCTGAGAATTCAACCTGGGTCCTATCGCTTGCAAGGCAAGTGCTCCCACCAATACACTAGAAGACTCCAATAGCAATAAAAAGTCATTGCGAGTCAGAAGTAAATTCCAGATAAGTACCAAATAGCCTTCACCTCCATTGTTCACATTGAAGCATTCACTCATCCACCTCCCCTTGTCTTCACATAGTTGCTTGAACCGAGGAAGGAAATGTTTGATACGTAAACAAAACCCGTAGAACAATGTAGTTCAACAAAGAAATAGCTTCCACCAGAATTCCAAATTTATGTTCATGTGCAATAGGTTTGGTCCTTCAAGTTGAATTGAATGCGGAGCGGTGTTGGATGACTGTAATGAAAGGGGACAGATCGCAAATCCATTTTGTTGGGCTTTGTGACAGAGCACGTCAGAGACAGTGAGAAGACCATTGCTTGTTCATCTGACAATGCAGTAGGTAGAGTCTATGTGTTGTATATGAGCAGCACTGGCTTTGAATGATTTATAGCATTCTTGTCGCTTTGGATTTTTGCCAAAGAGGTCTTGTGGAGCATAATTATTTTAACTGTGCAAATCAATTCAGTGCATATATTACCCTCTCGCTGATGGCCCTAGTATTAGTTTTAAATTGTGATCATAGAAACGGGGCTTCAATAGAAGCACGTTAATAGTACCTTAATGGATCGCGCTCTAATTCTTCTCAAAACTGATATTGTTTTCCCTCTGTTTAGGTGATTTAGTGGGTTGTTAATGAGTTGGATTCATTCCAAGTCCAATGTATAGGGTGAAATCAATTAGGTAGTGTCACAAGTGAGGAAAGCGTTACAGTTTTGAGGTGCAAAAAGGAAATGATTGTTAAAGAACGCGAATAGCAATTCCACTGCCTTTCGAACAAAATGCTCTGAGATGTGAGTTCAAACGTTCTAGTAAATGGACAAGCACTTCAGTTATTCTCAGTCCGTCATCCTTGCACAATCAGTGCATCAAACTGAATAGGGGTTATACATAGCGCCGTCCACACTAGTAGCATCTCAGAGTACTTAACAGCCTGACTCCGAGCCGGTGGGGGGCTAGGGGGGGGGAGGTGGGGTTAGGTGCATTGCACTGACAGACGCCCTCGTAAACTAGTTTTTTTTACTCTTGATAATTATGTTGCACACTGTTCAGAACTCTGGAGTTATCAGGTTTGGAACCACTGAGATTTTCACTGTGTTGGCACCAGCCCAAGGTAGAGTGAATTAGAGGAAAGGGATTTCAGATAGAACTGATTCACTTTGTTCTGCTGGTTAATGATGGTCCTATATCTTTCACCTTTAATATCTCCATTTTACGTATCTTCCTGGAGCAGAAAAATATAGCGTTAAAATGTCACTTTAAACTGTAAAGCTCACTTGGTGGACAAAAAGTGCAGTTGCCATCATTGCATCGTAGCCTGTACAGGAATAATAATAATAATCCTTGCATTTGATATAGCGCTTTTCACATTTTCTAGTCATCTCAAAGCATTTCACAGAATATACTGTAAAGTGAATTGTCATGGTTTAAATGACCAATTTATTATACTTTTCTTTTGGATGGATTATTATTAGGCATGTGGCGTAAGGAAACTTGCCCAAGGTTTTGCCCTGAATCCTTGGATTCGAAACACAGGTTCTCACGCTGGTAAGGCGAGTGCTCTAACCACTGAGCTATTCCACTTCCAGAGAGCCGAGGGAGTATATATTCCTGCTTCCACTGGCAACAAATCTGGCAAGGCAGAAGGTTAGTAACATTTCTAATGTGCTGTGCGCTATATTCATCCCCTTTGTTCCAGTGTTCAGTGACTGCTGTCTTCACAGTGCCTCTGACAGGTTGAACTAATGGAGCTTTGTGCAACACAGAGTTTGCGCTCCGTCTCAAGGCATTCTAACCTCCTTCCTCGGAGAACGATGTTTACTGATTATATGTTAAACAAGACGCAAATCCTCAGTAGTGGGACGGTGGGGGGTGGAGGGCGGAGGGAGCGAGGGAGGGAGTGAAAGGAAAAAAATAACCCACTTATTCTTATCTCATTTCACCAGCCAAAGCGACCTGGGTTTTATTTACTCAGCGATCAGTTTTGTTGAGCATATCAGCTGGCTGCCACCCTAACCTGTTCGCCTCGCCCAGCTGGAAACCCAGCCATCTACAAGAAAAGGGCATGTTACCTTTGGTGGGCGGTGGCCCTAGAATGAAGATGTGCTGCGACTGGGGGTGAAGCCATTGCAACAGCAATAATAATATTAATAATCGTTGCATTTGATATAGCGCTTTTCACGCCTTCTGGATGTCTCAAAGCGCTTCACAGAATATACTGTAAAGTGAATTGACTGTATATTTGTGGGAGAATGCAGCAGCCAATTGCGCACAGCAGCGTCCCACAAACAGTCGCAGATTGAAATGACCAATTTATTATTGGGTGTTTTAGGGATTATTAGGCATGTGGAATAAGGAAACTTGCCCAGGGTTTCACCCTGCTTGGAATCAAGAACACAAGTTTCTCACTTGTAAAGTGAGTGCGCTAACCACTGAGCTACAGCACTCTACGAATAAATAAAACCGGTGACTGGCTTCACGGCTGCCTGTGGGACGTCGCTGTGTGCAAACCGGCTGCTGAGTTTTGCCCCCAAAACACACAGCCAAAACCGCCTTACAGCATATTTTGTGGTTGTTGTTGTCCACTGTGACTGCCAGAGCCAGACAAACAACACCAAACAAAATTACATTTGTATAGGCGGGAGGCACTGGAAAGTCAGTGTTTCGGACCCCTGAATCGAGTGGAGGGGGCGGGGGGGTGACCGATGGACTGTCGAAGAGGAGGGTTTTGAGGTGGAACTTGAAGGAGGCTACAGAGGGGGCGAGGCAGAGGGATTGCGGGATGGAATTCCAAAGGTTGGGAAGAGAGTGGCTGAGGGTTGGAGCCTGCTGAGCGGAGGGAGCGGGCAGGATGGTAGAGGGTTAAGAGGTCATAGAGGTGAGGACCACGATCTTGAATTGACTTCAGTAACACACACGTCGCTTGTGAATGTTTGCTTCTGAGAAACTTGGCAGCACCATCAAAGTGAGCAGTACTCTGACTTGGATTATTTATTAGCAATGATATAATGACGATAGTTCTAATAATAATGATAATAATCCTTGCATTTGATCTAACTTCCCGCTATCACATCATGAAAACGTTCTCAAAGCTTTTCACCGGAGTTTACTGCAAAGGAAGGGAAGTTTTTGGGGGAACTGCCTAGTTCTGACTCCCACGAACTTTAGACACAATCAGAAAACTGTGGTCATGTCTCAATGGACGCCAGACTACCCTTTTATTCTCTGTCCCTTTCCTCTCCCCCCCCAATTGATTTGTAGGAGGCCTGTAATTCAGTGGTTAGAGCACTCGCCTCACAAGGAGAGAACGTGAGTTTGATTCCCGTTCAGGACGAAACATTGGGCAAGTTTCCTTACTCCACACGCTTCTGTTTACCTAGCAGGTTGCAAGTTGAACTGTAGATCACTTTTCCAGGAGAAATAATTCCTTAAAAGAAAATGTGGGTCACTTAATCCACGACTGTTTGCGGGACATTGCCGTGCGTAATTGGTTGTCGCGTTTCGCCCACAAATATACAGTCGATTTGCTTTACAGTATATTCTGCTAAGCGCTTTTAAACGTCTCGAAGTCATGATGAGGCACTACATCAAGTGCAAGGATTATAAAGTTAGAATGATTATTTTTTATCGGCAAAAGCAGCAGCCAATTTGAACACTGCCAAAAACCAATATGTCATGACATAAAGACGCCAAACGTGGGAGAGGAAACACTCAGTATTGCATTGGTTTTCACATGGAAAAAATGGTAGATAGTTAAGACTTTCAGACTGCTTGAATCTAAATGCCAAAAATTATAGTGTCCAACATTATCCTTCCTAATAATAATAATCCTTGCATCTAATCTGGCATCTCATCACATCTTCAAGACGACTCAAAGCGTTTCACAGAATGTATTGTAAAGTGAATTGATTGTGTATTTTTATTGCTGAAAGGCCCTTTCTTTACATTTCTTTATATTTCAACCCAAATAATAATAATCCCTGCATTTGATACAGCACCTTATCACGTCTTCGAGACGCCTTACAGAATTTACTGTAAAGTGAATCGACTGTATATTGTGTGGGCGAAACGTGGCGGCCAAATGCACACAGGCAAATTGACATTTCTTTTGCATATATATTAACAAGTTAAAGAATCTGAAGAAGAAACCTAGAGTGACATTGTACTGTTTAACCTCAGTTCTCAATTGCAGTGAGAAAAACTAACATCCTTCCCTGCGTATCTGTCATGGAAAGTGAACTATGTGTGGTATCATTCATTCATTCATCCCTAACTAGTATAGCAGGAGCTACTGGGTTAGACATAGAGCGGTCAGTAACTTCTCCGCATGATTAAGGCTCCCTTAATACCAAACGATATCTGTTGCCTTGGCACTGTGTCAGTTAGTGTAAGTGCTTTGCCTTGCATTTTCTTGATTTAAATCTATTGCATTCGCCCACAAAATAAGCACTTCAACAATAAATCCTGTGAAGTGATTCAAGATAAATATGAAAAGTCTCTCTCTAAAGAATATAATATAATATAACCATGGGTATGTCCAGGCCCTGGTTAAGTGGCTGACAGGAGGATTTGGACTGTGGATGTTACAGAGGGGATCCTTGAATTTAATCCTTGTATTTTGATATGGCGCTTTTCACATCTTATCGACATCTCAAAGCGCTTCACAGAATATACTGTAAAGTGAATCGACTGTGTATTTGTGGGTGCAACACAATGTCGGCTGGTTCTAGTCGGAGTTGCTGGATCCAATAAATTTAAGATTATTTATGTTTGGTATGTGTGACCCTGCTGTGATGAGCATAAATCATTAGAATCCCTGGGAAATAAATCTTGGGAAGATCATCATAAATCTGTATTAATAAATTCTACAGGGACTGGCGATCATACAGAAGAGCTTCATCTGACAGTAACCTTGAAGGCACGAATGCCAAGAACACAGGAAAATATATTTGTTTTCATTACCAGATCTGTGTGATATACGTTGCTTATTCTGTCTGTAGTAATCTTTTGGGAACTCTGTTTCACTGAGTTAATGTTGTATATCTCTTAACTGGTAAATCAATAACAATGCACGTATTTTTTTCCCCTCTCTCTCTATCTCTCGCATTTAAAAGGAAGCCAGGAAAGAGTATCTGAAAGATTGTCAGCAAAGATTGTCTCTCGTTCTCTGTCCTAATCCTCCTACCCTTTGATTTAGCTGCAAAGTTAATATCTTAATATCAAATTAATATCTGTGAGTCCTCACTCACCAAATTGATGTTCCAAGTTGATGGCAGTCATTTGTCAAAAGAGATTGTCCCAACAAAAAGATCCTTTCCTCTCCTCCTCCCAACTCCTCCTCGTCATTGCTCCTTGTGTGTCAGCCTGGCTCAGCCAATAGCATTATTGTCTGAGTCAAGCGGTTGTGGGTTCAGGTCGTATATTGTGACTTTGAACTTACATCGTCTAGGCTGACACTCCAGTGCAGTGCTGGGAGAGTGGTGCGTCATTGGAGGGATGGTGAAACAGTCTGCCTGATGTAATGGACGTTAAAGATCCCATGCCACTGCTTCGAAAAGAGAATAGAGTTACCTCCAGAGTCCTGGTCAGTAATCCCTAGATTACATCAATCATTCACTCCAAGGCTGTTTGTGGGACATTGCTGTCTGCAAATGTACTGGGAAGTCACTCCACCTTCACAGTGAAGACACTTGTGGAGCTCCTGTAGCTCAGTGGTTAGAGCACTCGCTTTACAAGCTTGAGACCTGTGTTTCGAATCCAGGCAGGTCAGGGCGAAACCTTGGGGAAGTTTCCTTACTCCACACACACACCTAATAATAATCCCTCAGAAAAAAACACAATAATAAAATTGATCATTTCAATCCACGGCTGTTTGTGGGACACTGCTGTGCGCAATTGGCTGCTGCGTTTCACCCATAAAATATACAGTTTATATACTATACAAGGTAGTAGATATGCTACACTTTACAGTATATTCTGTGAAGTGCTTTGAGAGCTTGAGACGTGAAAAGCGCTATAACAAATGCAAGGATTATTATTACTATATTGATAATAAACGTTGCAGTTGATATTATGCCTTATCATGTCTTCGGGACGTCGCAAAGCGCTTTGCAGAATATACTGTAAAGTGTAGTATGTTTACTACACTCTGTATAGTATATTTTGTGGGTGAAACAGCAGCCAATTGCACAAAGGAGTCTCCTACAAACAGTGGTAGATCGAGAGTCCAAATGATCAATTGCCTTTGTGTTTTCTGAAGGGACAATTCAAAGCGCTTTGAGCAGTTATCAGGCCTGCACCAAACGCATGCTTAATTATTATTTCATTAGTAAAGCTGAGCAATAACTGAGTACTTAATAGCAGTTGCGTTTCTTGCTAATAAATTTGGTCAGCTCAGTGAGAACATTCTGGTTCCAAATGACTGATCTCCCTTTCTGTGCGGACACCGCACATTTCATTTTATTTTAGTTGCTTTTCGTTCATGCCTGCTCTGCCCAGATGAGAAGTATGTTAATACTAAATACACCCATATATATCACTGCCTACACCTGTATATGTTACGTATACATATAATTGACTGCAATGTGTCAGGTTTAGAAAGTTTTCCAGCTTCCTATAGTTATTTTTTGCTGTGATAAATTCAACAGTGGCGTAAGCTTCTGTTATAAGCAGCCAGATCCTTGAATGGTTATTATATTAGCTCCAGGCTACTCTGCATATTCAGGAAACAAGGGAACTCATTTGTTTAAAATGTTTTACTCACATTCACAATAAAATGCAGGAGGAGTGGTGGCGATGGGGGTGGGAGTGGGGTAGGGAATTTGTCACATAGCTTCAATTTGAATTCAGGTGGAAATCTGCTAAAAGATTTATTATTGCTATCAAAAAATGCAATAATAGAGGTCAAGGGAGACAAAGTTGTAAAATTCTGCCTCGCTTTTTCTCAAGATTGCCGCTCTGTAGGGCTTTTGAAGAGACAAGCAAACTTAACTTTATTCTTGCATTTGATATAGCACATTATTATGTCTGTGAGACGTCTCAAAGCGCTTCACAGACATAATAACTACTATAAATTGTAGTGACTGTGTAATTTGTGGATGAAATGTGGCAGGCCAATTGCGCATAACAGTGTCTCACGACCAGTCCCAGGATTGAGTGTCCAAATTATGATTATTATTTTCGGAGGGATTATTACCCCCGGAAAGTGATCCCCAAACAACTAACAAGCGACTTCCCAATTACTGATAGGTAAACGGAGGCAAGTAAGGAAACTTGCCTAAGTTTTCACCCCGCCTGCTCGGCCGGGAATCGAACCTGGGTTCTCTTGCTTTGATGCAAGCTTGTGGAAAAGCGTTGGGTTTCCTCATGAGTCTGTTGTGCTAATTATCACCCAGGGATACGTTATGTAATGTTGCATTTTTCTACCTGTGCGTTTCGATCTGTCGCAGCAGGTTTGTGAAATCACTTCTCTTGCACCGCGTGAGAGTGCAGCCCAGACAGCAAGTCTGTCTGTGCTTTCAAGTTCTGCAAGCGTGAGCTCAGGTTTGATCCACGTGGCAAGCTTTTAAGATGAAATAAAAGGTTTGCTCTTAAGTGAAGGAAAAGGACTGCACGGGGGGGAAAGCAGGACGGGAGTAAATAAAGCAGCCAAAGGAAAAATATCTACATCAGACAAGAGGCACAGGAGTGCTAGGAGATTAGTATTAATAATACTATTAATAATAATAATCCTCACATTTGGTATAGTGCCTTTCATTGTCAGAGAGAACGGTTCAAAGTTCTACACAGCAAAGTATACTAACGCGCCAGCCAGTTTGCACACAGCGATGCCCCACAAAGAAGCCATGATGTGAATGGACGATTTTGTCTTTGGAAATGTCGACTAGGACAACGGGAGAGAGGAACTGGCTTCTTCCGGTGGAAGTGTGGAGCTGAGGACTGAATGCTACACAATAAAGAACATCGCAGTCAAAGTCAGCAGCCATACAAATGTGAGAGACTGAAAATTCCACCGAGCAAGATTTCATTAATTAAAAGGAGCGTCTGCAGCTCAGTGGTTAGAGCACTCGCCTTATAAGTGTGATACCTGTGCTTGAATTCAGGCAGATCAGGGCAAATCCTTGGGCAAGTTTCCTTACTCCACACGCCAAATAACAATCTGTCCCAAAAAAAACACAATAATAAAAATTGGTCATTTTCAAACCAAGACTGTTTGTTGGATGCTGCTGTGCGCAATTGGCTTCCGTGTTTCGCCCACAAATATACAGTCAATTCACTTTACAGTATATTCTGTGAAGCACTTTGAGACATCGATAAGATGTGACAAGTGCTATATCAAATGCAAGGATTATTATTATTTATTATATTATTATATAATCGCGCAGATTAATGCCACATTCTTCAATCCAGTGTTAATTCGGACTGAGACTGAAGTTAGGTTTTATCCACAAAATACACATTCACTGCGCTTTACGATATTTTCTGTGAAGGGCTTTTTGACATCTCAACGACATGATAAAGCACTATATCAAACGCAAGGATTATTATTATTGTTATTATTAAGAATGTGTTCCAAAGTTTGCGGCAATCTTCTTATTCTGAGGTGAAATTTCAGGCTTTGGGCTGATAGTTTTTACTCTGAGACACGGCTGGTGAAATCTAAATTACCTGCATCAATTTTTCTCTCTCTCTCCTTCTGAGAACGTTCCCTGCAGTTATCCACACCAGGAAACCTATGATAGCACAGCCCTCAGCCGCTTGACTTGGCAATTCTCGGCAAGTAAAGCACTGAGGGAGATGATCGCCCAGTTAACGTCCTGTCACCTCAAGGGACAGTGTTTGGAAAAACAAAGAAACATTCCTCCCATACATGAGCTGTTTCTCCCCCTGACATTATAAATTCCCCTTGAAATCGTTGTTTATTCATGCATATAAACTTCCCGTGTAGGTTTCCCATCACCTACAACAACTTGCATGTATATCGTGAACCTTGTGGTAGCGTCCCCACAGCACCGAGAACAATACCTGTAGTGTTCTATATTGAACACTGCATATCCAGCCACTCTCGGCACTCTCTGCTTGCTTTCCTGTTCCTGCAGCTCAGTGTTAGTGATTAGAGCAGTCGCCTTGCAAGCAAGAGGACCTGGGTTCGATTCCCGACAGGGTGAAACGTTGGGCGAGTTTCCTTACGCCACACACCTCTGTTTACCGAGCAGTAAGTAGATTGATCGATTGGCGGATCGCTTTTCCAGGGGTAACGATACCTTTTTTAAAAAAAAGTTTGCTTCCATCCACGACTGTTTGTGGGACACTGCTGTGCGCAATTGGCTGCCGCGTTTCGCCTGCAAAATATACTGTCAATTCACTTTACAGTGCGTTCTGTGAAGCGCTTGGAGACACGCGGAAGGCGTGAATAAGGCTTTCCATCGATTGCAAGGGTTATTATAATTGTGATCCGCTGCCTGTCTCTCTTGATTTTTTCCCGCTGATGCCTGTGTGTGATTCCGACTAGCACAGAGCAGCGAGCAGCCCCGACATTAACATTTGAATTTGCGCACAAACCCTTTTGCGACCCAGCTGCTCCAGACGCAGAAAACATCAACTATTCGGTGTCGCAACCAGAGAAAACATGTTCCGTAATTGCATCTCTTTTCCCATTTCCCTTGATCTTTCTGCTCGTCCTGTGTGACTCCTCCCTTCACGCCGATCGCGCTCCTCTCTTCTATAAGCTGCTTCCCGGGCTCTCTTGGCTCCGATCATTACTGAGCCACGTTTTGGCAGGTGTCACACTATGACAGCCATTCCCTTTGTTCCGACTCGCAACAGATGCTTCTCTTCTTGCTGGCTGGGCTTCAGGTTGACACAGGGCACATGGACTATTCATGAGATACAAACAGGCAGCGGCAGGAAGAGACTGTGAGGTTGCGGCAGCGGAGGGGGGGAGGTGGTGGGGGGGGGAAGAGAGAGAGAGAGAGCCTTGCAATGCTTCTTATCTCCAAAGGAATGTAATTGTTTACTGTGAAGTATCTAAACTCTGCGGGAGAAAAAAGATGTTGAAAGGAAGACACTCGCATGAGGTCTGTGAGCCATGGCAAGGATGGTTCCCTCAGCCTGTGGTTTGATAGAGAATCTACAAGGTGACCTTGATATCCTGGCATCTGACAAGTAAACCAAGTGCTGCCTCAGAGCATCTCTCAGAGCATTGTCTTAGCTCCGCAGGTTACCTCCCCCCCCCCCCCCCCCTCCCCCCCCCACAACCGGTAGCGATGATAGTGATGATGTTCCGGAAGCTAAGCTCAAATTAGGTTAAGGTCTCATGGCGCATTGCCAGTGGGATCTCAGAAAATCGGAGATTTAAACGTTTCAATTTTAACTGAGTTAAAATTCCCCGATTCAGTTAGAATTTAGTGACTGGGCCTTTTTTTTTGAAGAGCAGCTGGAGGAACCTGGCTTTGAAATTTCGAATGAAGTTTATGAACTTTTCGCCTTTAATATGATAAAATACCTCTGGTGTTCTCGAGCCGAACACTTATTCTCAGTCTTCACATTTTCTCATCACGGAGCCATTTGGAAAATGGTTTCAAAATATTCCGCCCAGTTTGGGAGCTTAGTTTGGCGGACAAGCCTTCAGCCACTCTGGCCCCAACCTCTGGAACTCCATCCTGCAGTCCCTCCCCCTCGCCCCTCCCTGGTCTCCTTTAAGTCTCGCCTCAAGACTCTCCTCTTCGATGGACCGATCGGCAACTCCTAACTCCTCCCCACTTCCCTGTCCTCAGCTCGGATATGATGCAATGACTGTCCTCCTGACGTGAAAGGCGCAATACAAGTGTAATTCTGTGGTTGTTGTTAGTTTCCTCAAAGGGCCTACAAATCTCAGAAGAAAACAAACAAAGGCAGGCAAAATCCTTGCCCACAAATATACAGTCAATTCAATTTACAGTACATTCTGCGAAGCACTTTGAGACATCTAGAAGACTGGAAAAATGCTACATCAAATGCAAGGTTTATTATTATTATTATTATTAATATTGCCTTCAATGGAAAACCATTTAAGCCAACACATAATGCAGAGGGAGAGAACCTTAGCCATGGGGAAGAGGTTCTTTATTATTTTTCTCCCCCCAAAAAAATATTTTAGCCACATGACACCCACAAGTAGTCATTGAAAAGTGTTGGCCTTCAAGCTTTAAATTCAGACCTAAAGTTAACCCTAAAGTTTGGAGATTATCTCCCCCATGGAATCGTGCATCTGTGAAATAGACGTTCAATCAAAACTAGTTAATGCTTTGTCAGCCAACTCCTTTGTAGAGAAACTGGATGAATATCCAGTTAAGAATGGATGGAAGGTTATAAATAGAGAGATAGATGATCGAATGAGTGCTCTGTGGAATAGTACACTGGGACCATAGAAATGTTACCCATGAAATAGGCCTGGTTGGAGCTGTATAATGTAAGATTGAAAGGTTAGACTGATTTCCTTGGGTTTGAATTTTTTTAAAAACTTACTTGCCATTTGAGGTCATTGAAACATTCACACAAAATAAAACCACCGCTTTTTATGAAATTCTATCACGTTTGATCTCCTGCAGGAGGTGAGAGGATTGTGGATATTATCTGTGATAATTCAGACATTTGCACAGTCGATCGAGGAAAGGGAAAGTGGTGGGGGGCAAAGAAAGGGGACTTAATAAGGTTGGTAGGCTTTCTCCTTCCAAACCGATAGATGTTCAATCAATCAATCAATCAATCAATCAAAGCTTACATTTATATAGCACCTTTCACGTCAAGAGGATGTCCCAAGGTGCTGTACAGTTAGGTAGAGACAAGAGCAGGGGGAGGGGTCAGGGCAGGATGAAGAAGATATTGTATAAAAAGGGGCAGAAGGACAAGCCTGGTAACTACAGACCAGTCAGTCTAACGTCGGTAGTGGGCAAACTCCCATAATCAGGGACAAGGTAGATCTTCACTTAGAAAGATATAGGCTAATAAAGGACAGTCAACATGGATTTGTTGAAGGCAAATCTTGCCTTACAAATCTGATAGAATTTTTTGATGAGGTAACGGAATGGGTGGATAATGGTAGCGCAGTTGATGTAGTTTACATGGACTTTCAAAAGGCATTTGACAAAGTGCCACATGAGAGACTTATTATGAAATTAAAGGCCCATGGCGTAAAAGGGACAGTGGCAGCGTGGATCCACAACTGGCTGCGAGACAGAAAGCAGAGAGTTGTAGTGAGCGGCTGTTTTTCAGATTGGAGGGAAGTGAGCAGTGGTGTGCCACAGGAATCAGTTTTGGGACCATTGCTGTTTGTAATCTACATCAATGATCTGGACTTGGGTGTACGGAGTACAGTTTCCAAGTTTGCAGATGACACTAAGTTAGGGAGAATAGTAAATAGTGAGGAGGATAGTAGCCATCTGCAAGAGGATATAGACAAATTGGTAAAGTGGGCAGACACATGGCAGATGAAGTTTAACGCAGAGAAGCATTTTGGGAGAAGAAATGAAGGGAGGCAATATAGGCTAGATAGTACAATTTTAAATGGTGTGAAGGAACAGAGAGACCTGGGGATTTGTGTTAGTGACTCGTTGAAGGTGGCAGGACAGGTAGACAAGGCTGTTAAGAAGGCATATGGGATACTAGGCTTTATAAATAGGGGTATAGAGTACAAAAGTCAGGAAGTGCTGACTAACCTCTATAAGACTTTGGTGAGGCCTCAGCTGGAATACTGTGTTCAATTGTGGTCACCACACTACAGAAAGGATGTGAAGGCATTGGAAAGGGTACAACGAAGATTTACTAGGATGGTGCCAGGATTGAGGGACTTCAGCTATGAGGAGAGGCTAGATAGGCTAGGGTTATTCTCTCTGGAGCAGAGAAGATTGAGGGGAGACCTAATAGAAGGTTTATAAGATCATGAGGGGTTTCGACAGGGCAAATAGAGAAAAACTATTTCCACTCGTGGGTGAATCTGTGACTCGTGGTCACAGATTTAAAATAGTTTCAAGGCGAAGTAGAGGGGAGCTGAGGAGAAATTTTTTCACTCAGCGAGTTGTTCGAATCTGGAATGCATTGCCTGAAAAGCTGGTGGAGGCTGATTCGATAACAACTTTTAAAAGTGAATTAGATCTTTATTTAGGGAGAACAGGTCTATTAGGCTATGGGGAGCGGGCAGGGCAGTGGGATTGAATCGCTCTTTTCAAAGAGCCAGCACAGACTAGATGGGCCGAATGGCCTCCTTTTGTGCCGTAAAATTCTATGAATCTATGAATCTATAAGAGTAGGAAAATTGACTGTATATTTGTGGGTGAAACGGGGCAGCCAAATTACGCACAGCAGTGTCCCACAAACAGTCATGGAAGTGGGATTAGGAGAAAAGGGGGGAAAAGATGGCAACAACAACAAACAACAACAAAATTGCACTTATGTAGCGCCTTTCACATCGGAAGGACGTCCCAAAGCGCTGAACAGTCAGGTTGGGACCCGAGCGGGGGGACGAGGGAGGGTCGGGAGTAGGGGGAAGAAGAGGGGTAAGAGTTTGTTGGGGAGCCGAAGGTGCAGTCGAAGAGGAAGGTCTTGAGACCGGCCATGAAGGAGGAAAGGGAGGAAGTGAGGCAGAGGCGCTGCGAGATGGAGTTCCACAGTGGAGAGGGGGAAGGAGAGCAGGAAAGCTGACTGTATATTTGTGGGCGAAATGCTCGAAAGGTGAGTTGCATTTCTTCTGGGAAATAGAAATGCGAGGCGAGCATTGCGCTTCATATAAAATTTACGGACTAATTAGAATGGCAACATAGCAACATGCCCTCCTTAAACGTACAAACTGTACACTGAGTGAGCTAGATGTTTCCTAGCTTTAAAATCATTATAGCAAGCCAGAGGCCTGGGATGGACTCCCCGGCAGGCTGTCACCGTAGGCAAGTTTCCTTACTCCATACACCTCTGTTTACTGAGAAGGAATCCGCTTGTTGGTGGATTGGTGGATCTCTTTTTCAGGGGTTCTAACCATTTTCAAAAATAATAGTAGTAATAATTTGATTACTCAAACCACAACTGTATTGCTGTGCATATTTGGTTGGCGCGTTTCACCCACAATGTACACAATCAATACAATTTACACTATATTCTGTAAAGCTCATTGAAACATCTCAACAGCCTGAATTGGAGTCCTGTAGCTCAGTGGTTAGAGCACTCGCCTTACAAGCGAGAAACCTGGGTTCAATTCCAGGCAGGGAGAAACTTTGGGCAAGTTTCCTTATTCCACACACTTAATAAACCCTCAAAAAAAAAAGCCAATAACAAATTGGATGTTTCAATCCTCGACTGTTTGTAGGACACTGCTGTGCGCAATTGGCTGCCACAATTTGCCCACATATAAATACACGGTCAATTCACTTTATAATATATTCTGTGAACCTCTTTGAGATGTCCAGAAGACGTGAAAAGCGCTATATCATGCAAGGATTATTTTTATTCTCAACAGAATGGCTTCCCGTTTGAAAACAGCTCAATGCATAACTACATCTGTTCTGTCAGAAAGGTAATTTGAGAGTTGATGAACAAAGAATCTAGATTTTGAAAGTGGTTGCTAAATTATAATAACCTTTTATTTCCAGTGAATGTGTAAGTGTGTCCCCAGCTGGTTTCAAAGTTGTCTGAAATCACTGGCATTTATTATTGCTTAAATGGAAGTTTGTCGAGCGATTTTATCTCACGCCGTTCATTGCCAACAGGTACAAATTGTACACATATACACCTATGCTTGTGTTGAATTTTTAGCGTCCTCCCATTTGCCTTCCGTTAAACTCTGCAAACCAAAGCTCTAACATTAGGGTGATTCTGAAGTGCTTTCAGAGGTACATGCAATGGTTTAATCCCAGCGTTCACCACAATACTTGCTCTGGAGTCTGCAAACAACAACAACAACAAAATTACATTTGTAGAGTGCCTTTCACATCGGGAGGATGTCACAAGGCACTGGAAAGCCTGAGCTCTAGCTAAACTGTTTCTAATACTAAAAGAAAATGTCAAAAACAAGATGCCGCAGGTGCTGGAAATCCGAAATAAAAACAGAAACATCTGGGAAAACTCAACAGGTCAGGCAGCAACAATGGGGAAAGTGGGTCAGTGTTTCAGGACATGGACCAGAAACGTTGACCCACTTCCCTTTCTCCATAGATGCTGCCCGACCTGCCGAGTGTTCCTATTGATCTCTGCTCCTAATACTGCACTAACCTGTCGTAGAGAGGTCAGGTATATCCCTCCTGGGAGAGAGTGCGCCTTCCATTCCTGAGCTGGTACAGTCTCGATGTGCCGAATAGCGTCCTTTTGTGCTGAAAAAATTCTGTGGGGACATTTTGACACGTAGGTGGAATTCTCAGTCTTGTTTGGATACTCTGGAGCGAGGTGATGGGTTTGCGAGGTGATGGGTTTGTGAGGTGATGGGTTTGCGAGTGGTTTTGTGACCCAGCTGACCGTAAAAGTAGCTGGAATAGTTAAACCTGCAGTTTTTGTTCCAATTTGGATCACACCACAACAAAAGCATTAACATGCCGCCCACTTCACACAAAGTAGCGTCTTGGAGTGCAAACGGTGGAGCCAGTGTGGAGAAGCTTTGCTCCTCAAACCACCCGGTGAAGATGTCAATCATGGGGGGTTGGGGGAAGGAGGGGATCGAGCTTGCGAACCATTGTGTAAACATCTGTCCTGGCCCCAAATTCCACCTTGTCTTAACACCTGTGCCAATTTAGATTTATGAGTTAAGCGAGTCACATTGACTCGAATATGGTTTTAGAAAATAGCATCAGTCCTGTACAGCTTGTTTGATTCTGGAATACAATGCCTGAAAGGGTGGTGGAGACCGATTCGATAACAACTTTTAAAGGAGAGGTGGATGCTTATTTGGGGACGACGGGTTTGTGGGGTATTGGGAGTGGGATTGACTTTGAATTGCTCTTTTCAAAGAATAGCCTCCGTTCGTGCTGAAAAATTCTACGATTCCATGATTCTATGAGCAGAGGAGGGAATAAAATCCAAAAAGGTTTGCGAGTAAAATGAGGCAAAGCAAAAAATAAAGGTTTGAGTGGATCTCGCTGAATGGGAAAAACGGATTAAAGGATTATCCGAGAGGTTAGAGCTGTACAGATGATAATGAAATCAGGATTTTTCCTCCCTTCCTCCTCCGTCAAAGTAATCTTCTGGTTGTTTAAAGCCAAACTAGGTGTGAAATGATTTGAATTTGTTTGCCTGTAAATGCAGTGCTTTTTTTTGTTTCTGTCTAATGCGGTTAAAAGCTGAGACAAATGTAGCTTCAATTGACTCATCACGAAGCCGGCTAAATGACACTAAAACACAAAGACTCGGAAGTGATCTGAGTGTTTTGGAATTTTTAATGTGGCGTTTGATTTCAAAGCAAGCCAATTGTTTTGCACCTGATTTATACAGTTGAAAGAATTTCAACACTAATGAAACTTAACTTTGAGCCACTTTTATTAGATTAAAATACATTATCCCGCGCGAAGGGCATGGGATATAACAATAACGTTTGCGATTCATGCAGCGTTTTATTGCGTAATGTCGAGACTTCACAGAGAACTTGGGGGTGAGCGGGGGCATACGCAGGGTCGCGGAGGAAGCTTATCGGATGAAACAGGAGGCCTGTGCCAGTCGAGCTGTTTGGTGAGTGAAGAGGTTGGAGGGAGGGAGGTGCCAGGGAGTAAAGGGATTTGAACACGAGCGTGAGGATCTTGAAATCGATCCTTTTCGTGAATGGAGCCAGTGGAGCCTGGCCAGCGCTGGTTGTGATGTGGGCACGGGTTAGTGTGCAGGCGGCAGGGTTCACAGTGAGCTCGATCATTTGAATAGTGGAGCTGACCCGACGAGGAATGCGTTTGAGTAATCCAAATCAAAAAGCTAACCGATAGGTCAGTAACAGATTGCCAAACGCTGTAGAGAGTGATGTGCAAGAGACTAGAGTAGATAAGACCCTTGCCCTCAACTCTCATTCAGCCAGGCTCCACATCCATCATTCCCGACGCATTACAGTAACTTGTTTCTAGCACCAGAATTGTCTTCTCCTCCCCCTCCCTGTGGGCTTCTCACTTACTCCTCCTCCATCGCCTCCGTAACCAATTGCACCATCTGCAGGCAGCCTCGTATATTGAACATTTTGTTTGGATGCTCCTCTGCACTCGTCATAGCCGCCCGCCGTCCTCTGCATGAGTGAGACGTTAAACTGAGATCCTGTCTGGCTGTTCGGGCGGACGTTAAACATCCCGTGGCACTATCCGAAAAGAGATGAGTGTTTCTCTCTCCTGGTGTTCCAGCCAACAATTTCCCCAAATAACATTGGTCATTTGTTCCATGGCTGTTTGTGGGATGTGGCTGTCCGCAACTGTGCTGCAACATTTGCCTACAAATAACAGTCCACTCCACTCCATTTCCTGGGAAGCGCTCTGAGACGTCTTTCTGATGTGATGAGGTGCTGTAAAAAGAACAAGGATTACGATGGTTTTGTTTTGATCACACAGAAATACAGTCAATTCACTTCACAGTATATTCTGTGAAGAGCTTCGAGATGTCTAGAAGACATGAGAAGCGCTATAACAAATGCAGGGATGATAATTTATTAATTAATAGCTGCCTTCCTAATGTCATTATTACCCCCAGTTCTGCTGCCCTCTATCGTATTAATGAGGCAAACCAATAATGCTGGCAGTATCTGACTTGCTTATTCTTTTGGTGTTAAATGACCGAAAATGTTGGACAGCTAATGTTTGCACAACAACAACAGCGTTGCACTTGTATTGCGCCTTTCGCATCGGGAGGACATACCAAGATGTTGGAGGGTGGAGGGTGGAGGGGAGGGTGGTGACCGATGGGACCATCGAAGAGGGGGGTTCTTGACGCGGGACACAAAGGAGGCCAGGGAGGGGTCAAGGAGGAGGGTTTGCAGGATGGAATTCCAAACACAAGCAAGTTGAATTCATTGAACTCAGCCTTGATGGGGTTAATACATCACTGAAGCGCTGTTATTGACCTGTTGTCAGTTTTGTTAGACATAATTACGTAATCAGTTGGATTTATGCTGCAGTCACTTGACATAGGGAGATTTTGCAAAACAAATACATCTCAAAAAATCCATTGATGGAGTCCTGTAGCTCAGTGGCTATAGAGCACTTGCCTTACAAGAAGTGTGTGTGTTTGAATCCAGGCAGGTCGGGGCAAAACCTTGGGCAAGTTTCTTTATTCCACATGCCTAATAATAATCCCCCAACAACAAAAACAACAACAAAATTGCACTTGTATAGCGCCTTTCACGTCGGGAGGACATCCCAAAGCGCTGAGACATCTTAGAAAACGTGAAAAGCGCTGAATCACATGCACACTGCTTATCTTTCTTGTTCTACTGGCTTAAGAACATAAGAATTGCTCGACGAAAAACTGGACCAAGGTTCATCCAATTTGCCTTTCACTCTCCTGGCAGTTGCATGCACATGTCATGTCCCAAACTATACGCGGTACCTCAAGATATCCAAAATAAATCTTTTCGAATTTTCTTTTGAAAGAATCGACACTTTCTGCTTCCACAGTCTCCTGAGGGAGCCTTTCCATAAATTTACTACTCGCTCACTGAAATAGACTTTCCGCAGATTTGAATTAGAATTTTCAATTAAACCCCATCCTTCAGTCGTAGCCCGTGTCCTTTGCCTTGACATATCTTACATGGTCAGTTGAAGGAGCTTTGTATTTTCTGTCTGAGCATCTTGGTGTAAGGCTTTGTCACCTTAACCATTTTGCTTGAAAATAACTTTGTGGGGGACGATAATTCATGAGATAACAGAGGGAGCCAGAGAGACGATTCACTTAACTTGGAATAAAACGTATTTTCTTGTTTTACGTACCTATAGCTGCTGACAGAAATTTATTCAGAAGTGATGAATATAGGGCCCGAAGGGAAACAATCTATCTTTTTTTAGTTTAACTGCAGCAGAACAGGGAGCAATATTTTTTTATATACACTGTCATAACCGTGCAATTCGTTCACAATAAATTAATTGCAATAAGATGTACTACGGCTTAAATGCCACTACCTGCTTTATTCCATTCATCCACGCAGACGATTCAAGCAGCCTTGGTGCTTTGAGAACTCTCAATTAGAGTGCAAGCATTTAATGAACTGAATGCCACCTCTTTATTGTGTCGCATTTCACATTAATCAGGTTTTCCAAGGCGTGCTACAAAGACGCTATATCAAAGCAAGGGCTATTGTTACTCGAATGCAACTGGGGAGAAATTCTCTCTGGGAAATAGAATCATTCAATTTTCGTGCCCAAACAGAATCTAGCTAATTGTTGAATTCAGCCTTGAGTGTGAAGTCCGTTTGTTGTCTTTCTTTAAGGAATCTTAGAGGAACAAAGGTTTTAAAATTAAGGCTGAGTTGACCAATTTCTGGATGCTCTGAAATAGAATCAAATCCCTCCACTCCTCTTCACACCCTACCTTTCTGACCTCCTCTCTCCTCACAACAGTACCATTTGCCTTCGCTCCACTGGGACTGGCCTCCTCCTTTTCCCCCGAATCCTCCGTTCCACCATCGGCAGCCGTGCCTTCAGCCACTACCCCCTGAGGCTCTGGAACTCCCTCCCTCACTCCCTTCGCCTCGGCCCCTCCTTTCCTATTTTCAGGTCGCGCCTGAAGACTTTTCTTTTCGACTGCGCTTTTGGTCACTTTTTCCCCCCTTCCCTCGGCTCGGCCCCGAGATCTGCTTTGTAAAGCGCTCTGAGGCGCCATCCGGCATGGAGAGCACTCGAAAATTCAGGTTGTTTTTGATACATAAATAGACTAAATCTTGACCCAGGTGAAATGTTGGTACTGTTTATTAATAATTATAAAGCCTTAATCTATTCACCAATATTTTGTGAATTGAAAGACTTACAATCCCCCACTTTCCCCCTGCCTTCCCCCCCTCCATCCTCCGATACAATCGTAGAGTCTTGTAGCTCGGTGGTTAGAGCTCTCACCTTACAAGTGAGAGACCTGGGTTCAATTCCAGGCAGGGCGAAGCCTTGGGCAAGTTTCCATACTCCACACACCTGACAATAATCCCTCAAAAAGACAATAAGAAACAAAAAAATGGTAATTTCAATCCATGACTGTTTTGGGACCCTGCTGTGCACAATTGGCTGCTGCATTTCACCCACATATAATAATAATCCTTGCATTTGATATCGCACTTTTCACATCTTCTAGACGTCTCAAAGCACTTCACAGAATATACTGTAAAGTGAATTGACTGCATATTTGTGGGCGAAACATATTGACTTTACAGTATATTCAGTGAAGCGCTTTGATGTGACAAGCGCTATATCAAATGCAAGGATTGTTATTATGATTATTATTATTAATTGTTCGCTCCTTAATTGTGGCATGTTACTTGGCTGCCACGTATCACCAACAATGAACCTTAACTGACTCATATCCTATGACGTGCTTTGAGACGTCGTCCCTATGTGAAAGGCGCTTTACCAAATATGAGACTTATTTGTTTTTATTCAGATGAGATTTTAAAAGTATAGTTGGTATAAAAAAAGTATAGACCACGACAGACATTAAACTACTCTTTCAAGAATCAATAGACCTGTGACAATCTCTGTGTGGAGAGAAGGATGACTTCACCTACAAAATGTTTTGAACCTTCCCCCTTCCGAGTGTCGGATTATTCCTGCGTGAAAATGACAGTGAGGAACGTTGAGCCTGCTTGACAAACACTTTGTCTCTGGGATCATTACCAGAATGATATGAAGATATTCAGCCGTTGCTTGATGGTTTCATTGCAGCAACGCCACAAGCCCAATAATAACCTGAAATATGGACTGACCCTAATAACTCCTATTACACTCGGCTACTGGATGTTGCAATCATTCTTAATCAGCGAGTGGGTCCCACGTGCTTAAACTGCGTGATGGCTTCCTGCTGCTTTGTTGTCTGTTGCGTGGCTGTTTCCTTTGCTAATCTATCAATGTCTGTTCCTCACGGCTCGAGTTGCATTGCATTTTATTACGGGCCCAGGGAAAGCCTGCTAGCATTTTCAGTCGCAATGTGTGTGCACTGCCTTTCCAACCATTACCAGTTGACTACAGCACCAACAACATTTATACAGCCCCTTCAACTAGCATAACATCTCAAGTGTACTTTGCAGTGGTAGGGTTGGATGCTGAGGCTAGGAAGTAGGGGGAGAGTTGACCATAGCCGCGGTTGCGGAAGTAATTCCGAGCGCAATACAGTTATTCGTGTCACCCGACCCCCTGCCTTTTCCCGGTTTCAACACCGTGGTCTTGTAATCCCAATATTTCACCCTCCCCGTCGTCAGCCAGCAGAGAAGGTGCTTGGCATTCATAACACGGTGTGGAGGCTGCTTAAGTGGTTCAGATATGACAGCCCTGTTATTGTTACTGGTTTGTTTGCATGTTTGCAAATTGACTTGGAATCTCCAATCGCATGCAGAAGCTTCGGCCACTGTTCATTAATATTTCATGTCTTCCAACAAACTGGCAGCAGGCGTTTTGTCTCCCGGCTTCAGCGGGAACTTTTTTCGAACATTAATATTCATCCTTGCATTTCATACAGAGCTTTTCACAACTAGACGTTTCAAAGTGCTTCACAGAGTATATTGTAAAGTGAATCGACTGCATATTTGTGGGCAGCAGCAGCCAATTGCGCACAGCAGTGTCCCACTAACCGTCGTGGATTGAAGTGACCAATTTATTATTGTGTTTTTTTGATGGATTATTATCAGGCGTCAGAGTAACGAAACCTGCCCAAGGTTTCACCCTGACCTGCCTGGAATCAAACCCAGCTTGCATGGCGAGTGCTCTAACCACTGAGCTACAGGATTCCAATACTTCAGTGGCTTAATGTTTATTGGAAAAAGGCACAGAAGTGACCCTATCATGTATTTCCAAGAAGGATTTGTATCTTCACTTACCTGAGATGGAAGTTTATGGGGTTCCATGCAGGGTGGTTGAGGCGAGGATCCTGAACTCTTATGATAAAGTTTGGTGTAGGAACAAGACTGTTGTGGAAGGTTGAGATCAAATTGGCCAAAGAAATTTCTGCATCCAAGCCTCTCTTGTGATTTTGCAGGGAGAAAAACTATTATGTCTTACAATGCATCTTTCACCTCGGGAGAACATATCAAAGTGTTTCGCAAAGCCAGAGAGGGAGTCTGAGTTGGGAGGAAGATAAGGATTCGGAGGGAGAGGTGACTGGAGGCATAGTTAAAGAGAGGATCATTAAACGTTTTTCAGAAGCAGAGAGAGAGAGTGAGTCAGAGGGAGAGAGAGAAAGGAAGGAAGGAATCCTCTGGGCTTTTTGCTGCTTTGTACAATTGTTGATTTTGTGGCTGTTGCCGATTTCCAATTGTGAACCTCCACATCATCTTCAGAGCAAGTGTTTCAGTCTGTCTTGCAAGAGCCGCTTTGAAACAGCTCAAAACACTCAGAGGGCCGAGGAAATCATTGTGAACTTGTTTTAACGTGCTAAATGGAAACAAGCAGTCCCGTCTGTCACTTGAAACCATAAAGCTTTATCAGCAAAACCTTCCAGGCGAAGCATGCAAGACATATTTCAGCTTGGACATTACTGACAAAACCAATTGCGCTGTTGCATATAGTTTGGCCAGTACGGGAAATGTTGAGCTCTTATTTATCCAACAGGAAATGTATTGCTGCACAGTACTTTAACAGTTGGATTGTCATGAAATGCTAAAATGTTTGAACTCAACAGTTTTATCCCGAAGCTCACAGCCATTGAAATGGCCCTGCCGTTTTCCCAAGCTGTCGGCCCCTGAACCCCATACGAATGGGGGTGGGGGGGGGGGGGGGGGGGGGGGTTGGATTCTCAATCCCGCGACACAATTGGAGGCAGGGAAGGATGTTCCTTTTAGCCTGCGGCCTCCCCCCCCCCCACACAGATTAATCGGCCGTTCACATTATAGCTGTTTGTGGGCTGCCCTGTTTGTAGCCCGCAAAAGACTGCCATGATACCTGACAATAAATAATCGAGACATCTCAATGCCGATCGGGCGCTCCAAAATTTTTTCTCTCTTTCGCTCACTCTCTTTCACTTTAAGCTAAAAGGGCTTTGTTATTGATTTAGCTTTCTGGCTTAGCATGCGGCAAATTGCATGTTATTCGATTCCGGAAGGTTTGCGCGTGGTCTCTTGGCAAAGCAAAGACTTGGGTGGACAATGGAAATCATAGGAGAAAAGGTCATTGCCATCAATCTGCGAGTGTGTTACTTGCACTGAGGAGAGCATCGGTGTCCAAGGTTAGGTTGGTAGTTATTGCCTGTCGCTATTGACTGTTGACTTTTTCTTCGGCTAAATACTGTTTGCAGAGCGCCACTTTGCCATCCCACACACACACACGTAGCCTATGGTTGAATCCAGAGCAATAGCGTTTTGAGGGCATCATCCGAACTTTCTCGACAGTCACTCACTGACCCGATTGGACAAACATCATTTACGTTCCAGCTTCACGCCTTCCAGCACTCAGTGAGACCTGACCGACTCATACGCAGCCAGTGGGGGCGAAAACAGCAAATAAATGAGACAGAAAGGTTTGCTCGTTTTAAAAAAAAATCCTCCCGATGAGCCAGGCTGACTGTGCAGTCATCAGCAGGGTTCTCAGGAACCAGACTAGCAGCCCACAAAACACTGGCTCACTCAATTGTGTCATTCCGTTCCCAAGCATGTCATTTAGGAGCTTGTTTAGCTCCTTCAAGAGGATATAGAAAAACAGAGCAAGGACAGACATGATGGGCCGAATATTCGTTTCCGCGTGCGGTCATTTTTTAGGCTTCTATGTTGTCGCCTTGTGAGAGTTGATTAAAAGCAATGCATCAAAAAGAAAGCTAAGAGTCGCTGCTAATCCCTTCTCAAACCCCAGAACAATATCTACATTTGATTCAACACCTTTCATGGTTTGTCTCAAAGTGCTTTTGCTGTAAAGTGTCGAGTCTGTGTATTTTGTAGGCGAACGCGGCAGCCAATTTTGCACGCATTTCATGTATTGCACTTTCACTTTGGGAGCACGTCCCAAGGCATCTGGACAGACAGTATTTCGGACCCGAGCTGAGGGTGGGGATTGGGGAAGATGGGGGCACAGTCGAAAAGGAGGGCCTTGTGGTGGGTCTTGAAGGAGGTGAGGGATGGGGCGAGGTGGAAGGACTGTGGGGTGTAGTTCCAGAGGGTGGTTGAAAGCTCACCAGCTAATGGACGATGAAGTGAATGACCACAATGTGCAACTAAATGCATTCTCGGGCAAAGAACGGCTTATCAGATGGAGAGAGTGTGTTTGGACACTGCTGCTCCTCAGTCAAAGTATACAGGTCACCAACATCCATGTGTTTGTTTTGTGTAAGCCGAAGGCTTTTGGGTTGCAAAGTGACTCTCCAAATGGAAGGTATTCTGGAAGCTCTAATGAAAGCACCCGCCACCACACGGCTTCTCATGAATAGTCATCAACATATTCCAATAATTAGCAGCTGATTTGTTGCTTCAAAAGGAGTAATTAACAAAAAAAAACTGTGGAGTTTATGTGCTTGGTTCTCAACAGAGGACAAAACATATCATGTTTAATTGGGTGCTGTGCTTCCTTCTCATTAAACTACATTGAACATGAATGGAATTAATCGACACAGGTAATGCTTTCAGCTTCCTGACAGCTGAAAGGAGCCAATCTCAAAATAATAATAATAATAATCCTTGCATTTTGTTACAGCGCTTTTCACATCTTATCGACGTCCCAAAGCACTTCACAGAGTGTACTGTAAAGTGAATTTGACTGTACATTTGCGGGGGCTTGCGAAACCCGGCAGCCAATCGCGCACAGCAGTGTATTCTGTGAAGTGCTTTAGATGACGTGAAGAGCACTAGGATCAAAATGCAGGAATCATTGTTGATTTATTTTTCATAAATGAACCCACCGAATTAGGAGACAATAATTTTAAATGGTGGATGATGTAATTGTAAACGTTCCAACTCGTCGACCAGCTATTTATACCTCTATGGGGCACTCTGAGACATCCTTCGAATATGATGGGTGCTGCATCAAATGCAAATTTGTGGTTGTTTTGGGACGGTGAGTCAGGTGAAACCTTTATTGCTGCCATGGATGTGTCTCGTGGATTGTTGAACATATTGGTGATTTACTTGACGAATTCTGAGCTACGCGCGGCTTTGTTGCAGAGACCCACAGCTCGTAACAAGGCAATTGTAAAGCCACACACAGTGATAGTTTAGCTTGCTTGTCTCCGATCACTATTCTGAGCAGATCTCCCAGTAAAAATTAAAGTGAAAAATGACAGACATTCGAGTATTTGTGGCATAGCAAATCCAGCTGGGCTTACCTAATAAAGGCCATTTTGCCGTAAAACTGTTAAGAACAACAGCCAGAGAGCGGGTGGCTCAGAGAACATACAATGCAGCATTCTCTTTGAAGGTCATTTAATCCTCAAATATTGAACAGCTGTCAATCTTTTGAGATTTTTGCAAATTGTATCGGTTGACATTTCCAGGACAGATACCGAAATCCCCGCAAACAATGGAAACGCTGGACGGAAACAGAGGCAGCAACAGAGAGAAAGCAAAGTCCGGGTGGGATTCCGACTGAGGAGAACAGAGGGTGAGGCAGCCAAAGGGAATCAGAGCGGAGGGAGGGATGAAGAAATTTGCTGATGACGGGTCATATGGAAATCTCGTTTTCTATTCCCCTCTCCCATCCCATATAGGATGCTATATAAATGCAAGTCGTGGCTCTTGTGAGACATACAAACTACACTATTGAAAGTGTCCTTTGATTCCGGTCCACTGTACGGAAGGGGTTTCTGTTAAAAGTAAAACTAATAATAATAAATTGGTCACTTCAGTCCACGACTGTTTGTGGGAACACTGCTGTGTGCAATTGGCTGCCGCGTTTTGCCCACAAATATACAGTCAATTCACCTTACAGTAAATTCTGTGAAGCGCTTTGAGACGTCTAGAAGTTGCGATGAGGTGCTTTATCAAATTCAAGGATGATTGTGATTGCAACCGAGCTATAACTGCACCCGACTTGAAAGGCATCTCATAAATTTGTGTTGTAAACTGCAGAGGTGGGTGGGAGCCGGTGGGGAGTGCGGGGGGGGGGGGGGTGGGTGGGGGGGGGGGGGGTGGTTTACTGGTAGTCTGGGCCTGCAAGTATCACCTACCTGCTGATTGATGTGCTGGAGGTTTCCAGCATGTCGACTTTAATCTGCAAGCGGTTAAAGAAACGTACATCTCTCCCTTTTCCAAATGGCAGCAACTCAGCGTGGTTAAAGCCTTGGTTAAAAAAGATTGGCTCTTTGAGTCAGAATAATCTCCCGGCATTAGTCTGTCATCTTAACATAATACCGGTGGTTCAAAAATATGCGATGAGCTATAAGCCATCTTTCAGCGTAAGTGAATGGCGTTGTTAATTGAGAGATCAGTCGGCAACATGTTAGCAGTAAACAAGATCAAATATTGCTTGCAGTTGTTCAGCGTAAACTCCTAAAATCCTTACATTTTGTTCAACGCCTCTGAGACACCGTCCGGCGTGGAGCGTGCTATATAAATCAAAGTTGTTGTTGCTGTTGTTGTGTCAGAGGACGCCTCAAAGTACTTCACAGGATCAACTTGAAGTGTAGTAATTGGGAATTCTGCAGGCATACGCAGCAGCCAATTTGTGCACTGCAATGTCCCACACACAACCAGAGATCGGTCATTTGCTTTGAAGGGGTTTGTTGGCCAGGACACCGGGAGAAACTCCCTTCTCTTCGAGAATAGCGCCTGAACAGGTTTAACATCTCACCTGAAGGACAACACCAATAATGTTGCCCCTACTCGCCTCTCCCCTCCCAAGGACTACACTGAAGCATCAGCCTAGACTGCGAGCGAGCTCAGGCGTTGGGCCTGAACCCCCTGCCTTCTGACTCGGGAGGAGGGAATGCTACCAACTCAGCCAGGCTGACGACTGTAACGGGTTTAAAAATATAATCCCAGCAGCTTCAAGATTGACCGTGTTTATCTTGGTCAAGGAATTTGTCAAATTGTTGAACTCGGAAGTTGGCTTCCCGTAGCTCTCGTGTTCTGATTAGAGACTGAGTTTCTGCCCCGCTCGAAACACTTTGATTTTGCCAAGAGAAACACTCCTCATCAACACCCCAAGAGCGCACAGGGTCAACGCACCCAATGGCATGTCAGCGCTGGCTGTCATACTTTATTAGCGAATTGAGACAAAACCTTCATTGAGGTGTCAAGCCACGGTGGGTTTTATATGCGAGTTGATAAATTGTTCAATCTGCTCACAATTAAATGGGCTCAGGTAAACGCTGTAATTTACGTTTCTCATGAGTGTTGTCTGCAGTGAATAAAGCTGATTGAACAGTTCATCAAAGCATCAAACTACAGAAAGCCAATTTAGCGACTACCTTGGCGAAGTTATACTCTCGGTGCGGTTAATGAACCTTGAAGGTTTTTTAATCTCATAATATGGCCGGTTAAATGAATCTGTAGCTTTGATGGGAGCACCAGGATGAATAATTTTCCCAGAATGTGACTGGATTAATTAGCCCGTGAGCACACGGGGTTGGAAGCCTGACATCATTTTCAAGAGCTGAATGCTCCGTCGTTCTCTATTGACAAATTCTCTCCCTTTCGCAAAGACACTTAGTTGAACGCTGAATCTTTCATTGTTTTTCACATTTCATTTTTGATAAGGCTTCTGCTTTCGTAGGCATAAACTTGGTCGGGCAAGGAGGTGGGAATGCTACCAGCCGAGAGGGGCTTGTGGGGTAGGGAAGTGTGATAGTGTAAATGTGAAAAGGGATTTCAGTAACAGTAGCTTTAATAGTAATAATAATAATAATCCTTGCGTTTGATATAGTGCCTCAACACGTTGTTGATACATCTCAAAGCACTTCACAGGATGTGGAGTCCTGTAGCTCAGTGTTTAGAGTACTCGCCTTACGAGTGTGAGACCCATGTTCGAATCCAGGCAGGTCAGGGCGAAATCTTGGGCAAGTTTCCTTACTCCACACGCCTAATAATAATCCCTCAAAAAAAACACAATCATAAAATTGGTCATTTCAGTCCACGATTGTTTTTAGGGACACTGCTTGTGTGCAATTGGCTGCTGCGTTTCGCCCACAAATATACAGTCAATTCACTTGACAGTACATTCTGTGAACCATTTTGAGACGTTCAGAAGATGTGAAAAGGCGCTTTCTCAAATGCAATGATTATTATTGTTATTATTACACTGTACAGTGTAGTGATTGTGTATTTTATGGACGAAACACGGCAGCCAATTGTGTACTGCAGCGTCCCACTAATAGCTGTGCTTTAATGAACTTTGGAAAGTTGAGAAGATGTGGTAGACTCAACCTGAGATGAATAGCAGACTTCTCAATTACGTTTGGTTGTGTATATACATTCAGGAAGCGTAGCATTCGGAAGCAATGCAAATATTAGGTTATACAACAATATGCATTTCTGAAATCTGCACTGCAAACATTATGGAGTGCTATATAGGGTGCAGTGAGATGAAACCTTACAGCTCATTACTGACTGCCTGCAATAGGAACAGAATTGATGTGATAGTTTTCACTGCCAGTCAGCTCACTGCAATCATTCTAGCCACTTCAGCATGCTATGAATGCTCCTCTAAAGAGGATGGAGAATGTTCTCATTGCAGAGATATAACAATACAAAATAATAATAATAATCCCTGAAAACAAATAGTAATAAATTGGTCATTTCAATCCACGACTGTTTGTGGGACTCTGCTGTGCGCAATTGGCTGCCGCGTCTCGCCCACAAAATATACAGTCAATTCACTTTACAGTATGTTCTGTGAAGCGTTTTGAGACGTCTAGAAGATGTGAAAAGCGCTATATCAAATGCAAGGATTTCTTTTTATAATACGACTAATAATAATGGAATAAATCCTTGCATTTGATTTGAAGCCTTATTGATTTAATCACATTCGTTTTCAAATCTCTTCATGCTCTGGCATCTCCTTACCTCTCTGACCTGCTCACCCCCCACAGTTGACTCCGGCCTTTTGCATGTCCCCTGTTGCCTCCATTCCACCATTAGTGGCCGCGCTTTCAGCCATGATGCCCTGAAACTCTGGAACACTCTTCATCTACTCCTCCACCTCACTCCCTCCTTCCCCACCTCACTCCCTCCTTCCCCACCTCACTCCCTCCTTCCCCACCTCACTCCCTCCTTCCCCACCTCCAGTCAATTTAACTTTACAGTTTATGGTGTGAAGCGCTTTGAGACGTCTCGAAGATGTGATACAGCGCTGTATCAAATACTGTACAAGGATTAAGAGGATCATGTAAATTAATGGATCTGTTCATTCTTGTTTGAGGGGGATGAGTTATGATGATAGGTTGATTAATTAGAGCCTATATTCTCTGGAATATAGAAGAATTAGAGGGGATTTTATAGAAACCTATAAGGTTATTAAGGGGTAAGACAAAGTAGATAGTGGGAAATTGTTTCCCCTGGTTGGAGAAACTAAAACCAGGGGTCACAGTCTTAAAGTTAGGGGTCAGCCCTTTCGCACTGAGTTGAGAAAAAACTTCTTCACTCAGAGGGTGGTGAATGTATGGAATTCTTTACCCCAAAGGGCTGTTGATGCTCAGTCCTTGAACATATTCAAGACTGAGTTAGACAGATTTCTCATTTATAATGGGATTAAGGGCTGTGGGGATAAGGCAGGTAGCTGGAGTAGAATATCAGCCATGATTGAATGGCGGGGCAGGCTCGATGGGCTGAATGGCCTACTCCTGCTCCTACTTCTTATGTTCTTATGTTTGCCTGCAATTTGAATCCGATGTTAAAAAGTGAATTATTATCATGGCAAAGTTTCCCCGATTGTTCATTGGTAGTTTTCACACGAGTGCCATAACCGTAAGAGATATTGGACAAGCTGTATGCTATATGCTCTATTAAAGTGATCATCCATACAGCTGATGATCTGTGCTTTAAAGTACTTTTCAACGGTACAACAATGAGCCATTAGACCAGGGATTGCAGGTGAAATTGATGTCAACTCCAGCATACGGAAATCTAACAGGATTCATCCCTGCCAGCTCAAAGTCTCAGAGCTTCGGTGTGATCTAAGACTGGAGAGAAAACATTTAATGGCAGAAAGCAATGTGGATCACATGCACAAAAAGTCAACACAATCTAAAGCAATCAAAAAACCATCTTATTTCTCTCCATCTTCATCCGATCAGCATCTTACATTTACTGTGTTCCACCTTTCAACCTCACTGTGTGCTCCAGTGAAGCCTCATTTGTTATATAAAATTAGTTTGGGTCTTTCCTTTCAACCCCTAATTTATTGACCAGCACTGGCCTCCACGCAATGAACTGTTAGCAAAATGAGGTTCATCTCCTTTCTCTCCCGGGTGAATGTCGCCCGCTAAATATAGCAGGGGGTCATTGTGCGAGTCTGCGGTGGGATGGCAGGTGACACGGAAGAGAACTGATGGTTTTCTAACCATTTCTCAAATCGGATGAGCTTTTTTCTTCGACCTGCTGTTGCCAGCCGTCGGGAGATGACGGATGTTTGTGCAGAGAGTTTAATTGGAAGCTAACCAGTTGCTTGCCTTGCCACAAGTGGGCCACGGAATGAGTATTTTCCCCCCTCTTTATTACTGTAAGCGTCGTGGAAATCCGCAGCGCGGACGGAGGCCATTTGGCTCACGGAACAAACCATTGCGGAAACAGTGGACCATCAACAAATTCAGCCCAGCTGTCATGCACAGTGCCACTGGATCTTTGACGTCTGTTTAAACAGTGCGACCGATTGAAAACTGCATCACTCTAACCATCAGCTCTGGGTGAAGGATCTCGCTGTGTGAGCGGACTGCATAACCGTGCTAAGCAATAACGATACTCAGCTCTGGGGGCGAGTTTGCCCTGTGAAATTCTGTCACCTCTGAGTCCGATGCTCAACAGGGAGAGCTGAGCAGTCAGAGCCACTCAAGGTATAAGGCCTCCTTGAACATGAACCTGCCCAGCAGGTGTTGAGATTCCGCTGG
Organism: Hydrolagus colliei; assembly: GCA_035084275.1. Taxonomy (NCBI): domain Eukaryota; kingdom Metazoa; phylum Chordata; class Chondrichthyes; order Chimaeriformes; family Chimaeridae; genus Hydrolagus; species Hydrolagus colliei. The sequence goes on from CM068753.1 coordinate 11,601,569, forward strand.
GTTTGTCTCGCTGGGAGACGGCTTGACAATCTGCCTCGCTCTCCCTGTTGACACCATATGGGAAATTGACTCGTCGACCTTAGGCTGAAGCAAGATTGCTCAACCACCTTGAGGAGGTGAATTGCTCACCATCATCCATCTGAGCTGAAGGAGATTGGAAGGTGGTGGTGGGTGGGTGGGGGGGGGGGACTTGGGGGAGGGAGTGAGAGAGATGGTGGGAGAGGGAAGAGACACTGGGAAAACTAAATAATAAATAAAACTAATTAACCTTGCATTTGATACAGCGCTTTTCATATTTTCTGGACTTCTCAAAGCATTTCACAGAATATACTGTAAAGTGAATTGACTGTATATTTGTGGGTGAAACGCAACAGCCAATTGCGGACAGCAATGTCACATAGATAGTCATAGATTGAAGTGAGCAATTTTTTTTTCTCTCTCTCTTGAGGGATAATTGTCAAGCGTGTGGAGTAAAAAAACTTGCTCAAAGCAAGTTTTTACCCAGCCGGTAATCAAACCCAGGTCTCTCACTTGTGAGGCGAGTGATCTAACCACTCAGCTGCAGGACTCCTCTACTACTTTACTAGTGGTGGTAAATCTACTAATACGTGACTGAAATCTCCTATTTTTCGACTGGTTAAAAACTAAAACTTAACAGAAGTTAAGTGAGAGGTTCAAGCAAATCGATATACTGTCTAGTGATAGGAAAGAAAGAGGGTTTAATAGAGATAAATGGAACTAAAGGAGTAAGTGAGGAAACAGGAAATTTTGTATCCTTTTCGACGTCCAGGAAATTGCATTCTGATTTATCATTAATTTTCGCACCATGCCTCCAAATAAAAAAAACTTTACACAGTATTTATTATAGCGCCTTTCACGTCAGGGGGATGTTTCAATGCGCTTCACATCATTCACTGTGAAGTGTAATAAGAATAATAATCCTTGCATTTGACGAAGCGTTTTTCACCTCTTCTAGACGTCTCAAAGCGCTTCACAGAATATACTGTAAAGTGAATTGACTGTATATTTGTGGGCAAAACGCGGCAGCCAATTGCGCACAGCAGTGTCCCACAAACAGTTGTGGATTGAAATGAACAAGTTATAGATTTTGGGGGGAGGGATTATTATTAGGCGTGTGGAGTAAGGAAACTTGCCCAAGGTTTCGCCCTGACCTGCCTGGATTCGAAACACAGGTCTCATGCTTGCAAAAAAAAGTGCTCTAACCACTGAGCTACAGGATTCCACTGTAGCCTTCATGTATTTCACAAATGCCACAAAATACGCAGTCACTACATTTTACAGTCAAACCAGTGATTGACAAATTGGCAAGGCACTGTACAAAGGTATTATTATTTACTATTATTATTAATTTTCCATAAACCTGCACCATAAATTTTAAAAATTGGGTCACTCAATCCATGTTGGCGAGACACTGTTCTGCACAATTGGCTGCTGTGTTTTGCCCACAGAATACACTTTAAATTCACTTTCCAGTCTCAAAGACGTGATAAGGTACTGTATCAAATGCAAGGATTATTATTACAGTATTATTATTATTTTACAAGCAAAGTGACTTGTGGAATTTCACGCCTCCAGGTAAATGAGGCAAAGAGAGCAGGAAGATAAAACTGCACTGTGGAAATGTCTTAGTGTTCAAAGTAAAAGACTGTAGAATCGTTTTCTTGTCAGCATGTCTCTCCCCAAGGCGAGAGCTCTCTCCTGTCTCCCTGAGAGTTATCTCTCAGTCAATCTTCCTGCCTCAGTGGTAGAGGCATTGTTCAAGGTCAGACCTGCAGGCTTACCTATCACACAGTTGTGTACACGTCACACTGTAGATGTGTGTCGTTGAAAGAGACAGGAGCATTTCATTTGCATGAACCACTATTATTAAATTTGGTGCACAGGAATGGAAATTGTTGAATTATTTTTTATTGATTTCGAAGGAATTATTAGCCCCCGAATAGCAATGCACTAATTTAAAGCGCTCTGAGACGCCGTCCGGCGTGGAGGGCGCTATATAAATCAAAGTTGTTGTTGTTGTTGACTAACAACCTGGTTCCTTACTTACTGTTCGGTAAACAGAGGTGCATGGAGTAAGGAAACTTGGCCATAGTTTCGCCCTGAGAGAAATCAAGCCCGGGTCCTCTAGCTTACGGGGCGGGTGGCTCTATCCACTGACTTACAGGACTCCTAGTTATAAAAGAACAGTTTTTCCTGTGCTACAGGGGGAATGACGGAAGTTCAACTGCACAAATGCAGCCTCGGTGCGTTTATTGAGCAATTGATGGCGGTTTGAGCCTCAACATCTGAAATGCCGCGATTTGTGGATTTGCCAAAGTGGGTAACCGGCACTTCTGGGGTTAAATTGTGATTAATTTATTAGTCTGGCCGCTGACATTTTAATCAGAAGCTCAATGGCTTCCTTCATGGCAAATATACCCAAGCGTGCCGCTGATTGGGAATATCCAGGAGCGAGTGTGTGTTGTCTTACGATGTAAAGTAATAACATTCAGCTCTGAGCTTCTCAATGCTTGGATTTCATACCTACAGAGAGAGAGAGAGAGAGAGAGAGGGCTGACATTTACACGAGTGAGATCTGGAGAGGGAAAACAGACCCTGCGATTAGCAAAGGCATTGAAATATACAGAGTGCTGTTTATTTTTCTATATAGATATACAGTAGATATATATAAACAGCATTCCGTTCATTCTATATATATATATATATAAAAATTATATTTAACCTTGAGACACTCAAGGCTAGTTGCATTTCATTGCGAACTGTCATCTGTTCATGCTGAAGTTCAGTATGACTTGACAGTTCCGTGTGTGTGTGTGTGTGTGTGGTTTTCCCATTGTGTTATATTGAAAGCTTTTCACAGGAGACGCTTATATGAGTCCGATCGAGATCCTAGTGCAACGGTTCAAAAACCCGCTTGTTTCTGTTTTTGTTTGCGTTCGGGTTGGCAGAACAATTTATGAGTGTCCGTCAAATGGAAGTAAAACTCCTCCCGGTTCCAAGTGAATATTCGAACTCCGCTTCGAAACCTCGCCCCTCCCTTGCAAATGCGAGGAAATTTGCACTGTTGCGTTTGCCGTTACGTGCAAAGTCTCCGGTGTAAAGAATCTTAGATTAAGATAAATTGGCGAGTAATTCTGCATAATTTGGTATTAAAAAAGGCACCATCTTGTTGCTGTAGCACTGGGGGGCTGTAACTCAAGTGTAAATTGGCACATGGATCTGCCGTGTTTTGGAGAAACTACTCTCGCCGGACCACTTATTACAGGAACACCTACACGTTTTTGGAATTGCAACAAACATTGTGATCGAGACTGAGAGGAGCCAAGTGAACCAAAGTACCGGTGCATTAAATCATTGCATCTAATTATACTTCTCGTGGTGCTTAGTTAATGCAAATCAACACCGCACTAATTAAAGACACTGCTTTTCCTCTTGCTCGCTTCTCCCTCCGTTGCGAAGGAAATCACAAGAGAGGTTTAATAGACGAAGAAGGTTCTTCAGTTTGTTTGAGTTTCAGTTTGTTCCATCTTTCTGGAATCCTTTCTTCCTATCCCAGGACATCCAAGCACCCACCCAATGGTTGAGATCAGGTGGGCCAAAGGGGAGTTTTTTTTTAATGATCTTACGACATCTTTGAATTGAGCGGATAGCTGCTGCGTGTCAGGGTGCCACATGTTGCTGTAAGGAAAGCACTTGCACGGACGATAAGTTTGCGTAACAAAAGCGCTCACCCAGATGCAATAATAATAATAATCTTTGCATTTGATATAGTGCCCTCCACTTCATTGAGATGTTTCAAAGCGCTTCACAGAATATACTGTAAAGTGCAGGGACTGGGCGTTATGTGGGCGAAACCATCCTGATGTTCAACAACAACAACAACAAGTTGCACTTATGCAGCTCCCTCCAAGCTGGGTAGAGTCTCAGAGCCCTTAACAGTAGAGGAGCTGTGGGAAGGGCATGGTTGATGAGGAAGGTTTTCATGACGGACTCGAAAAGGGGGAGAGAGGGGGGGCAAGGTGGAGGGATTGAGGGAGAGAGGTCCAGAGTTTGGGGGCGTAATGGCTGAAATGGCGACCTCCAGTGGTGGGGCGGAGAGTGCGAGGGACGGGCAGGACGCCAGTGCCAGCCGAGCGGAGGATTGGGGAGTGAGCAGGTCGGAGAGGTAGGGAGGTGCCAAAGGGAGTGAGTGGATTTGGACAAGAGCGTGAGGATCTTGAAGTCGATGCTCAATAAGAAAACTGATATTGAAATGGCAGCCGAGCAACAGAGCCTGACGCTGACACTGACCGCTGCACACTCAGGATTTGGAGGCTGTTAATTTGAGTTTTGCACTGTCTTGGTGCCTGTCACTTTGAGGTTCTTGATTACACACAAAACAAGCTCACTGTCAGCTGCCATAAATATTCATCTGACGCAGCTCTTTTTTTTTTTACACAAAAAAAACAAACGCAAGTGCTACAAATTGCTGAGGGGACAGAACTCTCTGTTTCGTTCGCAGCCAGCAAGAGCCGAGCTCGGAGACAAGAAAAACACAAAATCAATCAAACCGAGGTGACCGCAGTTGTGGCGAGCAGCCGCTATATAGTGACATTAGAAGAAGAAGGGTTCTGCTGGCAGAAATGTGCGCTCCCTCCTCTCCTCGTAGCAAACTGCAGACCTTTAACACCCATCCCCACTTCACAAATACCCAAACGTTTCTTGGTGTTGGTTTCAAATGCAAAATAACGATACAGCGTCTTTGTGGTGTCCTGTAGCTCAGTGATCAGAGCACTCGCCTTACAAGCATGAGACCTGTGTTTCGAATTCAGGCAGGTCAGGGTGAAACCTTGGGTACGTTTCCTTACTCCACACGCCTAATAATAACCCTTCCAAATAAAAACAATAATAAAAGTGGTCCTTTCAATCCACGACTGTTTGTGGCTGTCGCATTTCGCACAGAAATAGACAGTCAATTAATTTTACAGGATTTCATTTCACATATTCCGTGAAGCACTTTGAGACGTCGATAAGATGTGAAAAGCGCTATATCAAATGCAAGGATAATTATTATTAAACGTTTCTTGGTTTTGGTTTCAAATGCAAAATAACGAACCCTTGCGTTCGATACAGTGCCTTTCATGTCAGGTGGACGCCTCGAAGGCCTTCACAGGACATACTGCAAAGGTCCCAGCTAGTGTCCGGCGATATATCGATATATAGGTTATAAATTTTCATATCGATATACCGATATCGGAATTTTGAATATATCGGTATATCGAAAAATTTGGTATGAAAAAAAATATCGGGATATCGTCAACAGATGCCACGTTACAGCAGACAGAAAATATACAACCAAAGGTTCAAATGCCCATTACGCTCCATTAAACTAACAAAAAACCATAGATAGCATTTAACTGACCTTGTCGCTGGCATCGCAAACCTCCTGGGCCTAGAGTACACATACTGAATGCGCACGCATCCCCCTACCACCAAACACAATCAGACATGCGCAGACCGGTCATTCCCCCTCCTCCCGCTAATTACCATTTCTGCGCATGCGCACAAGATAAAAAACCCGGTGATACCGATATATCGATATTGGAAAAATTCCATATTGACGGACTCTAGTCCCAGCCAGAGAACGGCACCTCACATTCCCAGCTTAGCACTGGAATATCAACCTAGTTTAGTCTCGCTGTCTTTTGGTTGAAGCAAACTCAAACTCCCCGTCAAAGCACCGTGTGCAGAAAACTAGGCAGTCAACACTGTGAGTCGGAACCCATTCATCAAGCCCCGTGTCGTCCGTCAGCTATTTCTGATCTGGTGTGACACAAAGTCTCGTAACATGCAGTCCAAAGCAATCCGAGCGGTTTGGTCATCTATTAAATTTAATGGTGTGATTATTATTACCGTATGCAGCTGCAGAGAGCTCGAGACAAAGCACATTGACCTACATATTATTATATGTGTCACGGACCAAGACTTGACGATCAGCTTCAGCGACATTGCGAATACAGCACTGTGCAGGCACATCATTATATTAACAGAGATTTATTATTCTGTCCAAATGCTCCTGACGACAATGCGGCCTTGCTCCCATGTAATACATGGCTGTCGGCTGTTAAAAGGTGCCTCGGAAGCCGGCTCGCCTATCCATTGGGTTAGGATTAAGGTTTGGGGAAGATCTGACTGCGTTACATTTCTCCTAATCTCTACAGTTGTATTGTTTATAGGACAATACTGTGCGCAATTAGCGGCAGCTTTTCGCCCACAAAATACACAGTCAATTCACCTTAAAGTATATTCTGTGAAGCGCTTTGAGATGTCTCAAAGATGTGATAAGGTATCAAATGAAATGGTTATTTTTTTAAAATTGTTCTAAACTTTACTTAATATTCGGATTATTAATTATCATTATTACGCCGCCTATTTTGTAATAACATAACAAAATATCAGAGGTGCTGTCCTTTGGACATTATACCTAAGTCGTGTCAGCCTCTTCAGGTTCCGTGGACGCCTCTACAACATGATAAGACGTTACATCAAAATACAAGGATTATATTATTATTGTTATTATTATACAAGTTTTTCAACTGTACGCGGGTAGGAAGGTAAATTTCTATGGCCGGCCAGTTTCTGTCAAATGCAGGGGATTAAAGAGAGATTACATTGTTCAAGGCAATTCCTGCTCCCAAACCATCATTTATTTTTCATTTCACAAGGCAGATAGATCAAATGAATTTTTTTAAAAAGTCACCTTTGCACTAGAGATGATATTAGTGCCTCATTAAAAAAAATTATTTTGTTTTGCATCGTTTTGCAACTTGGTATTGTTCAGTCAGTCAGTCGTAATTACGTTAAGTAATTACTGATGATTATTCACTGCTGCTGTAGCACATCACTCTGCTGAGTTTGAAATCGTACCAAGTTGCAAAACTCTTCCACAAATAGAAATTGCTGAGCCTTCCCCTTACTCCACGCTCCCCACTAACCCCCATGCCCTCCAAATCACTCAATTAATAACTCATTTTGTAGTCAAATGTGATTAAGGAATGAAAATGACTATTGTTTTGTTTGATGCTTGAGGGCACACGATGATCATTGCCAACCAAGGTGTTGAAGTAAATCTGTTCATGTTTCAAAAGCCTTTCCGTGCGTCACATCATCTCGTCCACACACTTTTCCGCCATCGGTCTCCCTTTCCAGCCCCTCATTGTGTCGTACGGTGCAAATGAGCAAAAGGCGTTCGTTTTGAACAGTCGTGTGAAACTTTGGAACTCTCTCCCTCGCTCCCTCTGCCTTGCCCACTCCATCTCCAATTTTCAGATCAGCCCTGAAGACTTTCCTCTTTGAGGAAAGTCACCTCCCCCCCTCCCTCCCACCTTGGCGTCAGATTCCGCCACTGTTAAGCACTTCAAGACGATATCCTGCTTGAAGGGCGCTATATATATGCAAGTTGTTGTTGTAATTCAGGCCTTGGTGTATTCACACACACGCAAATTTGTTTCTGTGTCAGTCTATCGAATGTCTTTGGTCCATTTAATGTTAAGAGCCAAATGCAAGAGTGACAAATCTTCTAGATCTTTAGATGACAATGAATTTAAGTGAAATCAAGAATGCTAGTAACTGGCCATTCACTCAACATGTTCTGCTTCCTTAATGCAGTTTTCAAAAGAAGTAGTTAACATCTCCCTGTTCCATTTCCATCTGCCCCAGGCCCCCCTAGTCCATATAATTATTTGGACTGGCCTTTGCCTCTTCCTCCTCATATTTCTCTCACACGATTGCCACTAGCTGCTATAACTGCTCGCTGCTGTGTCCGTTGCTTACTTGCTCTCCTTCCCCTTCCTTATTGGTTTCCCTTCCTTTCCAGCTGATGAGATAAAGTCTTGACACTCAGATTAATAATAGTAATCCTTGTATTTGATATAGGGCCTTTTCACGTCTCTTCTAGACGTCTCAAAGCACTTCACTTCACACAATATAAAGTGAATTGACTATATTTGTGGGTGAAATGTGGCAGTCAATTGTGCACAGCAGTGTTCCACAAAATATCGTGGATTGACCAATCTATTATTTTTTTCTTGAGGGATTGTTGTCAGTCGTGTGGAGTAAGGAAACTTGACAAGGGTTTCGACGCCAAGAATCAAACCCAGTCTCTCGCTTGTGAGACGAGTGCTCTAACCACTCAGCTACAGGACTCCAGATTGGTGTGAAATCACAGCTTCATCCTTTGTTTACATATGATTCCCTGCCTAATTAGCTTCAACCGATCGTCCCCAGATTGAATAACAGAGCGGAGAGATAATGCAAAGCTATTGGAAAGGACATGTATACCACTTTCTATAGTGTATATATATTCTTTATATATATAGAACAACTAATAATAATAATAATAATAATAATAATCATTTGCATTTGATATGGTACCTTATTATGTCTTCGAGATTCTCAAAACCACTTCACAAAATATACTGTAAGGTGAATTGACTGTATATTTTGTGAGCGAAATTTAACTGATGCTCTTCCTTTGCTAAATTGAGTAAGTCCTTAAGTTAGATAAATCGAAGACAACATCTGTCATTGTGCCAATTGGAAGATTTGGTCGAACGCTTGACTACCCCCTGTGACTTTACATCAGAGGCAACCATCACTCATCTCCAGAAGAGTTTGTGCGACCAAAGCAGTATGAGGAGACACTGCTGAAATGTACAAATTGGTCTGTTTTGTTGCACAGAGAGCAACGTTCACTTTCAAGTAATTCCCACAGAAAGCCAAGTGAGAAATATCTAATCAAGTCAAAGTCTCTAAATATGTGGGTTTACTGGGAAGCCCTCCAACACCCTATCTGGCGTGAAGGACGCTATATAAATGCAGGATGGTGGTGTTGTTGAATCCAGCCTTCGGACGTGATGTTAAATCGAGGTTCTGATTTCAAGTGGATATTAAAGATTCACTGCCGTCACTCAGCAGCAGCCAATTTGCTCGCAGCTGAGTGGGTTAGGTGTGAAAGACTGTGGCACCAAATATGTTAACATTTACATAACAATGACCTTTTGCTTTCTTGCAGAACTTCAGTATAACTGGATCTTTAATGAGCTCCCAACCTACGTGGAACAAGACAACCGGCGCTTTGTGTCTCAGGAGACTGGGAACCTGTACATATCAAAAGTGGAGACATCAGATGTCGGGTCTTACATCTGTATGGTAGAAAACACAGTCACCAACAGAAGAGTCCTCAGTCCACCCACCCCGCTGGTGCTACGAACTGATGGTAAGCTTCATTTCACATCTCCGGCAAAGATAATTAGACCCTTTCAGTTCCTTAACCAACCAACCAACCAACAACCAACGTGCAGCATTGAGTTACTGATTCCCCTCAGATTATGAGATCACAACAACAACAACTTGGATTTATATTTGTATAGTGTCTGGTAGCATCCCAGAGCGCTTTGTCTAGATGTCAAAATTGGTCCAGATGAAAAAGGCCCTTCAGCTCATCTGATCTCAGAGGACACACCCCATCATTCTCCCACCACGACACCCAGTTGCTTTTGTTATTAAAAAGAATCCCAGCATCCCAGCCCCAACCACACACACGTTCCTGGTGACCCTGTTCAAGTTGTTTATCATCCTCGGGGGTGGGGGGATGATAGAGTTCAGCTGACTGTTTGAACAAAGCCTCAATTAATTTCCCAAATTAGCCAGGCAAACTGCTTCAACCGCTGTGAAGGAGTGCAGCGCCCCTATAAATATGGAGGAAGAAATCAGTCTGGCTGTGAGTTGCACATCGGGTGAGATCTGACACATTGTTGAATGCCTCCGTGGGGGTGGGGGGGAGGGAGAGGTAGGGGTAGAGAGGGTGGGGTGGGCCTTGATCCGCGCTGTACTGTTGTAACCGTTACTCTACCAGTACGTTTGAACTCCCAGAGTTGCTTTGCCCGGCTTTGTCGAGCCTCTAACACACATTTGCTTGCCCTGTGAAATTTGCAATTGGCCCCCACCATTAGCAGATTCCTGTAACCTTCAGATCAGCGTCGTACAGCAGCCGTCAGCATAGATTCTGTTCAGGCTCTTTTGAGACCGTGGGTATTTGGCTTCAGTGACACCAATTTCCTAGCTGGCAGAACAAATTGCAAGCACGAACCTCAGAGCACAAAAGGTTACCTGACTGAGGAAACTACCCACCCAAGAAAGGATTGTTAGCGATGGTGTGCTCGAGGCCAGAAGATTTCAAACTCTTAAAACATGGGAGTGCTCAAAAGAACATCCAGTGCCGTGAAACGGCAACACATCAGTCCTCGATAATTAACTTTCCACAAATCGAATGCGTGATTCAATCCAAAGGCTCCATCACCTTCTCCCCATTACCCCCACTCCTGCCATTTGAAAGCACAATCAATGCCTGAACCACATTGCCCCAGATATTAGCCTCATAATGACTGGAAAAATGACTTTAAAACATTACAGATAGGGCAAATTTGTTATTCATTTGTCCTCTCCCCAAAGATTGGTTGCAATCAATGGTTATGGAATTTAATTGAGGGATGTAATCTGTATTATGGTTCAAGATTTAAACTTTTTAAACCCTCCCCCTCCCCCCTCAAATTGTTTTCCACATACCGTTGAACAGTCGGAAGCTGTTTTATTTGACAGTGGGTATCAATCTGATGTGGGAGTGTGCAGCGTATTATAAGCGTATTAGTTTTGCAAAGAGATCGGTATCTTGGTGAGGCAAGTTAAGGTTGAGAATAATAATAAGTGATAATCCTTACATTTGATGTAGTGCCTTTCATATCGAGAGGTCATCTCAAGAGATAGACAATAAAGGGCAGTGGAACTTGCAGGTAAATTGCGAGACACAGCAACATCTCACATACGGGCACAAAGCGAATGACCAATTTTATTTGGAGGAGATTGTTGGCCAAGAAACTGAGAGAAACTCCCATTTTCTTTTCAAATAGTGCCATAGGATTCTTTAACGTCCACCGAGCAGGGAGACAGGACCTCAGTTTAACATCTCAGCCAAAGCACAGCACATCCTCCAATGCAGAATCACCCCAGTACTACATTTGAGCATCAGCCTGGAACATTTAGGTTCAAAGTCCCTTCATGTTTCCCTTCAATTCTCCCCGAATTGGGAGAAAGGAGCACAAATATGAAATGACTAAGAATGTAACTGTAAATTAGAATGTTAAATATTACTCTATGACTATACTGTATTACTATTCATTATTAACAATCATTACTGCAGAAGTGATTAAGAAAAAATATTCTTTGGTGCGTCCACAGGGGTCATGGGTGAATACGAGCCAAAGATTGAAATTCGCTTTCCAGAAACAGTTTCTGCAGCAAAAGGAACAACAGTGAAGCTGGAATGCTTTGCTCTGGGAAAGTAAGTATATGGGTTATATCATAGCTAAAAGCAAATGGCAGTGTTGCTTTGGGATGCTTTAGTCGAACGACAGTAGGTTTTATATGTGAAACAACTGTTTACGAAAAGTGGGTCGCATTGATAAGACCATTTAAAGACCTTGGAGGTGGGTGAAATCCTCGTGTTTAATTATGTATTCCCCGTGAAATAACCGAAACAGCAACAACTTGCATTTACATAGCACCCCTCACAAGGGTAGCATCTCTCAGAGTGTTTAAAAACATGTTCACCTTCTGTGCAGGAGACTTAAATGCAACGGCATTTCTTTCTTTATTGCTTTGCTGGCCTGTAGTATAAGGAACTTTGAGCCTTGAGTTGAATCTTGTTCTCAACTGTCATTGGAAACAAAAGTTACGCTTCCATTCAGGCTTGCGCTTTCAGCTTTGTCTCCTGGTGTCGGAGCGAGCAGGGCAGAAATCTCACCCGGAAATTGTTCGAAGGAACTTAAAATATCCTATTTCGGTTCATTGAGAATAAAGCAAATGTCAACACACTGTTTAGAACCGAGATCCTTTTCATAGTCCATTTAACACAATGCTGAGGGCATTTGATGTAACTGATCCATTTGTGAACAAAAGTCATCTGCAAAGTAGAAGGACGCGGATGTCTTTTGAGCTAGGAGAAAGGGACGCAAATATGAAGTGACTAAGAATGTGACTGTAAATCAGAACATTAATTACAATGGTATTAGATATTGAGACACAGCTTAATCATTCTCCAGTCACAGTGCATCCTTCTGAATGAGAATAATCCTTACTTTTGACACAGCCTCTTATCATGTTGAAACATCTCAAAAAACACTTGGCAGAGGATTAGTGTCCATGTATTGGCGAATCTGGCAATTTATTTATACACAGCTGTGAAATGAATGACCGTTTGTTTATTTGGGGGAAATGTTAACGAGGACACCAGGAGAAACTTGCTTCTCTTGCAAAGCAAATGGGATCTCGGTTTAAAAGTCTTGCGCAAAGCAAGGCACCTCCAACAATGTAGCTGTCGCCCAGCACTGCACTGCAGCATCAGTCTGCACTTTAAGCATAAAGTCCCGGGGCTTTGAATGGGTTCGCCTTGATTTTGCGTTTCCAAAGAATGGCCTCGATCTGCCGTTTGTGGCCCTTCCCATTGATTTTCTTTTGCTCTCGGCGTTTCAGTCCGGTGCCTACCATCAGCTGGAGGAGAAATGGCAGAGGCGAGTTCCCTGACAAGGTCAAAGTCAACAAGACAAACGGCGTCCTCGAAATCCCAAACGTCCAGCAGAGAGATGCCAGTCAGTACGAGTGCATCGCTGAGAACTCGAGGGGCAAGAACACAGTGAAAGGACAGCTGATTTTTTATGGTATGTCTTTCATGCTTTCTCGATCGTTTCCCCGTGACACATTTCGCAAACAATGGCGAACACCAAGAGTATTATTGGGAAGGAAACTCGCGATGAAATCCTGCCCTTCTTACACCTATTTTTGATCTCAGCGCACTGCGATCCTAAGCATTCTGATCTGCAGCACAAGACCTGTGGTGGTGTTAAGTGCAGGATGAGACAGATTATCCGGGTTCAGTCATGTGATAAACAGATGGATGTAGGGCTTGGTGGAATTTGTGTCCCAATTATACTTGTCGGCTGAGCCACCAGGAGAAACCCGCTTCGCTCTCCCGGATAGCAACATCGGATCTTGAACGTCAATTCACTTTACAGTGTGTTCTGCAAAGTGCTTTGAGACGTTTCGAAGATGTCAAACTAGCTATACCCCCGCGTATCATACGCGGCCTAGTATTTTTGCACGCGTTTATTCATATATTTTGGAACTTTTAAAAAATAATGTATTTGTTGTTCACAAAAAAAAGGGAGCTTTAATCACTGGGTTGTTTTTTGTTGGGGGTTTTTTGTTTTTAAGCTGTATTGGTTTTTGTTTTCCTTTTGGAAGTTCATTGTTACAATTGCAGAAACGTACCTAAGGCTTTTATATATATATATAGATGCAGAGAATATTATTATTATTATTATTTAACGGCCACCGAAACAGGCACAGACAGGAGCTTGGTTTGAAATCACAACCAAAGAAAGGTGCCTCCAGCAATGCAGTGTTTCCCCCTCATCTTCCTCCCACCAAAAAAAACCATGCCCTCCCCACCCCACCCCACCCAGAACGGGAGCCTGAACCACACATACAAAGACCTATTAATATGAGACTTGAATGTTCCCAGTTTCAACCTTGTCTGTAAATAACCAGACAGGTCTGGCCTCTGCCAGGATCTCTCAAAACCCTTTGTAATTGTTGTTGTGATTTTACATTCATTGAAGTATTGATTTTGATCAGCTTTCTGCAAATTAATGCCTTTCTGCTCCTGACTACCCGATATATGTTTTTATTGAAGAACTCGTCTCTAGTTACTTTTGTTTTACGCTTCAGTTGAGAGTTACTAGTGCCCCACACATCCAGCAACTGTTACTGGAATGCAAATACAATTTGGTTACAATTGTTTCAGCCAGTGTCTTCAGATTTTTCTCTGCCTCATAGCAAAACCGCACACCAATAACAGATGTGATGGCAAATAATAGACAGTGATTGACACACACTCTCTTGGCTTTAATCAATAAAACGTGTTTGGAACTGCAGAAGAGGAGTCAAGGGCATAATTTAAAGTCTGCGTACACAAACACACAAAGGAAAGGCATGCTATTTGCTGTATGCAGTGTTACAGTGCTCCATTCGGAGAATTAGATCGGCCTAAAAAGCACTCATTAAGAGTGCAAACCTGTTATAACCTGTTAGAACATGCTTCATTATCGCGCCGATCCTATTAAAATGGTCATTTCAATCCGCGACTGTGTGTGGGACGCTGCTGTGCGCAATTGGCTGCCGTGATTCGCCCACAAATATACAGTCAATTCACTTTACAGTATATTCTGTGAAGCGCTTTGAGATGTCGATAAGATATCAAATGCAAGGATTATTATTATTATTATCATTATCTTGCAAGTGAATGCGGCAGCCAATTTGCACCCAGCAAAGTCTCGCAAGGCAGCCGTGAGGTAAACAACCGATTTTTTACCTGGTGATTGTCAACCAGGACATCGGGGGAGAGAAATAATCTCCCTTCTTTTATCGAGCAGTGCCGTGGGATGTTTTAACATCCACCAGAGCAGGTAGAGAGATAGGGAGCTCGATTTCATATCTCAACCACTGGAGGACAGAATCTCCGACAATGTAGCACTGCATTGGAGGGTACCATGTGAGTTCAAAGTCCCCAGACTATACAAGATCAGAATAGATCTACATCAAAACACCTCGACTTCCTGACCTCCCGTTGGTATAGTGCACCAACATGCCTTTTGATAATTCTACATTAAAAAAAAGATTGTCGGTGGCGAGGAATCCTCTGGGGCGAGGAGGTCAGTCACGGCGCTGACACTCTTTTCTGCCTCGCTCCGCCATTAGAAAAGCAGGGGAGAAGTCTATTTAAATTAGGTTATGAATATTGATCGAGCGGAGCGCCGTGCCGTGTTCAACAGAACAGCTGAAGCAGTGCCTTGAGGCACACTGTGTCAGCACAGGCATGGAGAGAAGCGTTCAGAAGCAAAACTTAACCCCCAATAATTCTATCCACATGAGTTCCCAAGTAGGAACGCGTTCATCTAAGAATTTCTCCCTGCATAATAATAATAACAAGAATAATAATAAAAATAAAAATAATAATCCTTGCATTTGATATAGCGCTTTTAACATCTTCTAGACGTCTCAAAGCGTTTCACAGGATATACAGTACTGTAAAGTGAATTGACTGTATATTTGTGGGCAAAACGCGGCAGCCGATTGTGCACAACTTTGTCCCACAAACAGTCTTCGATTGAAGTGACCAATTTATTGGAGTTTTTCTTCAAGGGATTATTATTAGGCGTGTGTGTGGAGTAAGGAAACTTGCCCAAGGTTTCGCCCTGACCTGCCTGGATTCAAACACAGGTTTCATGCTTGTAAGGCGAGTGCTCTAACCACTGAGTTGTAGGACTCCACCATAATTGTGCAGAGCACACACAAGCGCTCTCCTTTTATTTGAAGTAATCATATTCACCAAGCACTGAGCTGGGTAGCTTACAACAACAAGGACAACAACAAATTAGATTTACACAGTGTCTTTCACGTTGGGAGGACATCCCAAGGCGCTGGACAGTCAGGGATCTGGACCCAAGCTGGGGCCTGGATCAGAAGGGGTGGAGGGCACCTCGGGTACGGGTAGCAGGGAGGCCGAATGTGCGGTCGAAGAGGAGGGACTTGAGACGTGCCTTGAAGGAGGCAAGGGAGGGAGCGAGGTGAAGGCAATGTGGGATGTAGGTCCAAAAAGTGGGGGCAGAAAGGTTGAAGGTCTGATCGCCCACCGATGGTGGGGTGGGCCGGGCGGAGGGCATGGAGCAGATTGGAGCCTGCGAAGTGGAGGGAGCGGACAGGTTGAGGCCACAGAGATAGGAAGGAACGTGGCTGGGGACGGCTTTGAAGCCAAGGACAAGGATTTTGAATTCTATCCTCTCTATCTTCGATGTGCGGTGGAGAGGATTTTTTCTGTGTGTATGACTCGGTAATGCTCAGTGAGACTGCGCTGCTAGTTGTGACTCAGTCAGCCAGTGCCAGGGCTGTTAGCCAAGATGTGCCTGATAAAATTAAATGAGAAAATCACAAAGCAAGACACAGTTGTTAAACAGACCTGTCGCCTGCTGCAGAGAAGCTCAGCATTGTTAACTGCACAAACGCTTGTCAAGACTCACAAAAGTCTTGAGGTTTTTTGTGTTCAATTAATGAAATAAATTAAAATATGGTCACTCACTCAAAGCGATACTGGTTCCCCACTTGACTAGGCGTGTCAATGGGAGCACATCGCTTTTTTTTAAATATCCCACAGTATTACACTTGCTTCTGATTAGGTGGGCTTGAGATGAGTGTAAGAGAGAGCTGGTGGTAGATGCAGTGGGGGAGATTAGAAGGAACTACTTGATGCAGAGAGTGGGGAGGAGCTTTTCCCCAAAACTGTGGTTAAAGCAGAAAGCAACAATATATTTAAGAGGCAAAGTGACGCATACACGAGAGAGAGAGAAGGAAATAGAGGAGTGGGGGCGATAGGAGGGGTGGGGGCATCTAAACGCCAGCTGCGAAAAATACACAGTCACCTCACCTGACAAGCTGTGACGCGTTTTGTGAAGTTTGGACTTGAAAAAGGTGCTAAAAGCAACGAAAGTCCAGCGCTCCCCCACGTGGGTTGGGGGTGTGGGGGGGTGGGGGGGTGGGGGGCGTGGGGGTGGGGGGGGTGGGGAGGGAGGGGGGCGCGATATAAATGCAAGTTGTTGTTGACGTTGTTGTCCTATATCCGAAACTGGCAAATTGTCCTCACGATTTGCGGACATTTTGCACCAGCGGGTAAAGACAGGCTGACTTCCGAGCAGAAGATGTTCTCTCGGCAGGGGTTTTGCAGCACAGAGAGAGGAGACTAATATAGAAGCAAATCGGGCGTTTACATTCGATACGCTCCCTGCAAGGGAAAACGGAATTGCGCACCGGAGAGAGAACACAGAACGCAACCAGCCGTTAAAATAGATCGGGGATTCCCAGTTACATTCAGATGACTTCCGTTTTCCTTCATCAATCTTGCGGAGGTTTGAACGGGATTTTGCTGGTGTCTGCAGTGGTCACGGTCCAGATCGTATCACGTTGCGCTTTTGTTGTGTTCCACAGTCCGGGATCCCTTGCTGGTGTTCATTGATTGTTCTGCTTTGTTAATTATCCCGCTATCCTGATCCACCCACTGCTTTTCAGCATTATTTTCCCAACCTTATTCATTCTTCGCCCCCACACTCTGGTACTCCATCCCACCGTCCCTTCACCTCGCTCCCTCCCTTGCCTCCTTCAAGGCCGGTCTCAATACCCACCTCTTTGACCGCGCCTTCTGCCACCCCCCCAACTCTCCCTCCTGTCCTAACTCTCTCCCTCCCGTTCCCCCTTACCCTGCCCCTCTCCCTTGCTCGGGTCCCCACCTCACTGTTCAGTGCCTTGGGACGTCCTCCCGATGTTAAAGACACTCTATAAATGTAATTTTGTTGTTGTTTGTTGTTGTTGATTCCCTTCCTGCACTCACTCGACTATGTTCCTCATTACCAACCTCACGTGTTCTGCTACCTTTGCCCATTGCTGTCATCCCCTCTCTCCCTCCTATCCCACAACACTTATTAAGTCGCCTCCCTTCCCTTGCCCACATCTGCTATTCCCCTGAACCTGCTGAGAACATTCACGTTTCTGTCGCAAATTAAACTGCTACATATTGCCGCAGTTTCATAGTCATTAACGAGCTTAAGCAAAAGTTAAAGATCCCACTGCGCTGTTTGAAAAGACAAGTAAGTTTCTCCCGGTGACCTGCCCAGCATTTCCTCAGCTGAGTAGGCAGATAGGAACTCATTCCATCCGAAGACTGGCACCTCCAACAATGCCTCACACTCCGTCCCCATTCTTCTCCCATTGCGTTGTCAGCCTAGACTGTCGTGAGTTCAAAGTCTTGACATTGGCCTTGAACCCAAAAGGCTTCTGACTCCGATGCGAAAGTGCTGCCAACTGAGACAGGCTGACGCGCTGGCACTATCTGAAAAGTACCCTCTCGCCAACAGTCTTCCAGATAAATTGATCGTTCATCTCGGGATTCTTTTGTGAGGAATTATGGTTTACCGGCAAAAGGAAAGGTCTAGACACGGCACTTGAATCACATTTATTTACAAAGTGCTTTGAAGACGCGTTAAGATGCTGTCGAAAAGTGCGTCCTTTCCTATTTAATTTTCCATCTTGTCTTAATACCTGCTGTTAAAAGTGGCAAGTAACCTTGCGGAGAGCAATAACTGCTCCCTGTTCAACCGCCCCCCGATTTAAAGGCCAGTTAACCACTTTCAGCCATTTAGGTAAGCAATGCTCTCAGCGTCCAAGAGTTAAAAGTTGCCAGCTGTGTGTTTTTCAAAGTACTTTGTGCTGTGCCCTTGCATTGACTCCTCAAGGTGTATAAACATGCCACTGATTAATATTCAAATGAGGGGATAATGATGTGAATCTCATCGACACAGGGGATTTAAGAAATATGTTACACATTACGGATGACACTGCTGCCCAATGCCATTGATAGATTTATATTTGCAGTCGCCCGGGTCTGCGCCTGGCTTGACTTGCATCAGAAACAAAGCTATTTTTATGGGATGAGCTTTCAAAAGGTCTCCCTACGGGAGGCTCAAAAACAAACAAACACGCACGAAAATGCTGTCCGCCACATCTGAGCCCCGGAAGCCATGCGGAATTGTGCATTGGCTAGGTAATGTCGCTTGCGAACAGGCTGGCACATAAGGATGTTAACTTGGAGAAATAGTGCAGAGCGGAGCTCCTGTAGCTCAGTGGTTACAGCAAATCGCGTTACTAGCGTGAGACCCGTGTTCGAATCCAGGCAGATCAGGGCGAAACGCTGGGCAAGTTTCCTTACTCCACACACACGCCTAATAATAATCCGTCCAAAAAAAAAACAGAATAATGAAATTGGTCACTTCAATCTACGACTGTTTGTGGGACGCTGCTGTGCGCAATTGGCTGCCGCGCTTCGCCCACAAATATATAGTCAATTCACTTTACAGTATATTCTGTGAAGTGCTTTGAGATGTCGATCAGATGTGAAAAGCACCATATCAAAATGCAAGGATCATTAGTATTATTATTATTTTAGCCTGGCTCAAGTCGGTAGCTTTCCCGCTTCTGTGTGGGTTTCGGCTTCGAGACGTCCCTCAGAGGTGAAAGGCGCTGTGTAAAATACAAAGGATTATTAATTGTGTCATTGGAATTGCATAGAAAGGTCAGACCAGGCAGCTCCGGGGCTTCAGGGCAGGAAGTCCTTGTCTTGAGTCTCTTAGTCCTTCGGAGAGAGAGTACTGTCTCCTTGGAGATGGCTGAATCCCAGAGAGACACAATTTTTTATCTTTTTGCGGAAGGTTTGTCTTCAAAACGTGGGATTGAGCCTCACAGAAAAATTATTGGTGTCAGGCCTCTGTGGACCGAACTGTGTGTGCCTACGAAAGGCCAATGGCAGATGCCAGAACACATCTGTTTGGAAAAGAAGTTTGCTCGCTTGATTCAAATGAAAGGTACCTCCTCGAGAGTTGCTTTTCCATTCGATTGAACATAATCCTTGCGTTTGCTTGCTGAAACACTTATAAGGTCAGAGTCCCAAAGCTCTTCTCTTCCAGAGAAATTCCACCCGGGTCGAGATTGAATCTATTTACTGAGCATTTTAAGAGGGTTTCGCATTTAGGCAAATTCTTGAATGCAGCCTTAATTTTGAAGCAGTTTTTTCTTTTAAAGAAAACTAGCTTCAAAGTCAAGGTTGAATCAGACAATTTGCCATATTCTGACTGTTCCCGATCTCAACTATTTGCTCGGGTGTGGATCCCTGGCAGTCCAGTGCTTTGGGACAATCGATAAGATGTGAAAAGCTCTATATCAAATGCAAGGGTTATTATATTGACGTGAAAGGCGCACTATGAATGGAATTTGTTGTTGTTGCTGTTGCGCTGAAATGGTACTTAAAGGGAGTCAAAGTAAACCTGGGTGTAATGCCTCTTCACTGATTTGTATTCCAGTGATCTGTGCTTTTCTCTTAATGATTCAAAAATGTAGTCAGCATTGATATGTGTGTGTGTGTTTGTGCAAGAGAAAGTGTGGTATGATGGAATGGTAGAATAGTCCTTGCATTTGTTATAGTGTAAAGTGTAGTGTAAAGTGAATTGACTAGAGATATGGGTGAGACGCAGCAAACGAATGTGTACAGCAGTGTCCCACAATCAGTCGTGGATTGAAATAACCGATTTATTATTGTTTTTCTTTCAAGGGATTAGTATTAGGCATGTGGAGCAAGGAAACCTGCCCAAGGTTTCACCCTGACTGCCTGGAATTGAATCCAGGTTTCTCACTTGTAAGGCGAGTGCTCTAACCACTGAGCTGCAGGACTCTGGATAGAGGCAGATATACATTGTATAACCCATGCTGTCACTCTGTTGTACAGCGCAGTTTGCCCACCCTCAACCCCCAACCTCTTACATCACTTTTTGCACTCAGTGCAATGGGGGAAATTAAAGAAGAAAGGATTCAAAGCTGCTCTTGCTTAACTTGGTTAAGTGCGCTTCGTTGCTTTCACTTGGCTAAGTGCCTCTCTCACTTAAGCTACTTTTATTTAGACGACTATAATTATCCCCTGAGGGGGGGAATGAAAGGCACGACACACAGCAAAACGGAATGGGACACACTGTCGCATCACGGTAACAGCACCATGGATAAAGAATCCTGTTTGCATATTATAAAATTTCAGATCCAATTTTAATGAAGTTCATTTTACGCGATATCCAAGATTACCAATTAAGTGGGAAATCTGCTATGTTGCAGGAATCTTAATTGATTAATTATGCTGTTTATTTCATGAGTACTCTATCCCCCCAATGTGCTGAGAACTACTTCTTTAAAACGAGCCTGCTGTCTATAAATCATGCAGCTCACAGTTGCTATCAGTAATTTTATTTCTTAGGTTACCTAGCGTTTTCTATATCTCTCCTGAAAAAAGTCCTGCTGAGTGACAACAGTTAAGTCTTCTTTCAGAAGTTTCGAGTATCGCACAGGAGAAAAAATCCTTGCATTTGATGTAGCGCTTGATCAAGTCGTTGAGCTGTCTCGAAACTTTTCATGGGATTTACTCGAAAGCGTAGCAATCAATTTGCACACTGCAATGACCCGAAAATAACCAATTTTATCTGGGGGAGATTGTTGGCCAGAACACCAGGAGAAACTAGCGCCATGGGATCTTTAACATCCACGGGAACGCGGTTTAACGTTTCATCTGAAAGACACCCACTCTCTCACCCCACCCCAACACTGAATTAGACTGTCCCATGTCCCATGTATGTTAAATACAGGTTAAAATCTTTTTCATTCCTTAGCCCATTCTGTACGTTTGTTATCACATTAACGCAGAAATCCTTTACTTTGAATCCTGGCTCCGAATGGGTTAAAGAAAATGTAACATATGCCTGTCCAGGCCTTAATTTTGGAGCTAGTTTTCCGTAAGTTTCTATTTTTAAGAATCTATATTAAAAAAAGCTAGCTTTCAAGATACGACTGAATTGAAACTCTGAAATGCTGCACTTATAGAATAAATCTAGACAAGGGTGGAATTTTACTGTGATAGAGCATTTTCTGAAACAAATCCAAACCCCACTTCTCCCACACACCCCACACACCCAACCCACTCATAAGCCTCATATCGAAGTAGCCTTTCACTGTTTAGATTAGTAACATCCAGGGGACTCGGACTGAACGCTGAAATTATCTGATTCATCAACTCATAAGAGCACCTTTGTAAATGCTAAGAAG
Source organism: Hydrolagus colliei (assembly GCA_035084275.1). Classification (NCBI taxonomy): domain Eukaryota; kingdom Metazoa; phylum Chordata; class Chondrichthyes; order Chimaeriformes; family Chimaeridae; genus Hydrolagus; species Hydrolagus colliei. Next base: position 11,623,421 of record CM068753.1, read on the forward strand.
ATCCCTGGAGTGGGATGAAAGTGGCAGGCAAAGAATAGCTCTTATTTTAGAATTACCTTAATTTCCCCCCACTGCGATAACAGTAGTTTGGAGAATTGACGATTGTTTTTGTGTCTTTCTGAAAGAGTTTTCTTTTTAATGTTGCTGTAAGACGACAACGTACGCGCCTGGTACTGTACTTGTCCAGGGAAGGTCACCGAATCCTAGAGTAGCCGGCAGACACGTCAGGAGAAAAAACGTCGGGAAGACGTCTCAAAGCACTTTGCGGGAATTTTTGCGTTAAAGCCTGGCTCAGTGGGTAGCACTCTTGCCTCCAAAATCAGACGGTTGGTGGGTTCAAGCCCCATGTCAGGACTTTGAACACCAAGGTGAGCTGCGAGGTGAAAGATACGCTTATCAAACGTAATATTAAAGGATAAGTGTTGTTCTAAGGTTCCTCAACCAAGTGGCATTTTATTCACGTGCAAAGCCTGACAGTGTCAGAAGGATGTTTTGATATTCAAAACACTTTTGCCGGAGGAAGGGAAGAATATTGGTGAGAGTAAAGGGATGAAAGAGTATGGTGTGAAGGCAGGAACTGTGATGCATTAAAAGGAGCATTATCTCGTCCACGCAGTAGATTGGTGAGGAGCTGCAGAAATCACTGTTCCAGGGATGGGGCTCCATTTCACATATTAAACTGTCAATGTGTGCAGGGTCGAATCCTGATAAACACACGACAAGGTGGCCAAGAAATTATAAAACTCGAATTTGAATTGTGCTCAGTTCAGGGGCTTGTCGGAACAAGAGATAACGGAGCCAATAGAAAACTCATTGTGTTGAGACTAACCCGTTCACTCAGCAAAGCCAGAGTGCACAGGAGCAATAAACAACTCATCTCTACAAACACAAATTTTAAAGATGTAATTTTGTTGTTGTTGTTGTTGACTGCCTCCCTGTCTCCCTCCCTGTTGTTGTCTCCGGGTGAGCTTTAGCTTATTTAGCAACATTGAATACTCTGAGATGTGTACATTTGTTCTTGTTGTTGTTGGAATTAGGATTTATCCCTTAATTCGACCGTCTGTGATAATAATCATCGACATAATAGTAATGCTTTTATTTGATGTAGTGCTTTTCAAGCCTCCTAGACGTCTCAATATATAATTATCCTTACAAAAACAAATAACAGACGCTAGAAATTTAAACCCCAAACAGTAACGGCTGGGAATACTCAGCAGGTCAGGCAGCATCTATGGAGAAAGGAAAAGTGAGTCAGCGTTTAGGGTCCAGTGGGTCCACCACCCTTTGTCAGATCTGATGCCCCAGTTCTGACGATGGGTCGTGGACCCGAAATGTTGACTCACTTTTCCTTTCTCCATAGATAAGTACCCTTACATTTGATACAGCCCTTTTCATGCCGGGAGGACATCTCATAGCAGGATTTTACTATTTCTATTCGATAGAAACCGTACGCAATAGCTTTGCCAGGAGTCAGTAGAGGGGGTTTGTAGAGTGTAGTGACTGGGAGGTTTGTACACCTATTTTGATATTGTCCTATACGTGGGTTGGGATTGTTCTATTCTATTTGAAGGGAATTCCTACTCAATAAAGTGAAAGTGTTTTGGTCCGTTGAAATGGTTTGGGTGGAATCAGTCAGGGTACGTTGCTGTGTGTAAATTGGTTGCTATGTCAGTAGATTTTACAGTAAACCTTGTGACGAGATGTACAAAGTCCTTTCAAGGAGCTGTATCAAATGTAGGGATTATTATTATTATAATCCTGTGTGCAAAGTGGAAGGAAAGTGGGTTCAAGCAGATCGAAATAAGTGGTCCCTGAGCTAAATGCTTCTTTGTGTCATTGTAGAACTGAATTGAGACAGTGGCAGCAATATAGAGACGGCAGCCTGCAAATGCTCATGTCTGTCTCCCTCCCTTCTAACCACCACTACTGTGTTCCGTTGTTTTGTTCCTCGGCACATTGTGAGCAATCCATCTCTCCCATTTATATAGTGGCCTTCACGCAGGGCAGTGTCTCAAAGCTCCTAACAGTGGACGGAGCTTGAGGGAGGGAGGGAGTGAAGGAGGGAGGGAGGGAGCGAAGGAGGGAGGGAGCGAAGGAGGGAGGGAGGGAGGGAATAAGAGGGGATAAGGAGTGAAGGGACGGGGAAGGGAAGTGTTGCTCATGGCAAGTGTTCTCTTCCTCATTCCCAACAGAAGGTTTGGCGGTTTCGTCCTTGCAGAGAACACTCTCCTCACAGGGAGTGGGGGCTGGCGTGGCAAGAAACAATTTTCACAGCCAACCGCAAGTCAGCCTTTGGAGAGGCAGCCAGCCAGCTACACTGAGCCAGTCGGCTGACGGTTCGGGGACTGAAACACACCTCCGCGCAGGTTCCCTCCAGGCCTGTGAGGCTGCCTCAGGGACAAACAGTTTCACACCTCGCTCGACTAAGTAGCTGGCTTGCCTTGCCTCTCCTCTCCTCTCCTCTCCTCCTGGGGATCTCTGACTCGCTCGACCACAGCGCAGCTCGTTGGCGGCACATATCCCGCAGCTATCTCCGTCTTTCACTTTTGAGAAAGCCGAGAAAGTTCTGGGAATTGTACTGCTTGTTTTCCTGTAATTATCCTTGCTGTGGCTGCAGTGTCCTACGCCATTGAAGCATCTCGAAGCGCTTCACAGGCAATCGCCGGCTGGTTTAACGTGCGCAGACTTCCCTCTTCCCCCCTCCCGTACACATGGAAGGCATACACACATACACACACTCGGGCATACAAATACACATACACACACAGAATAACATTGTCTGTCTCACATGCGCATACGAACACACACACAAATCTTTTCTTTCGGAAAATACTTAGTACATACACTCACGCATGCATACTTTCACATACACACCCTCTCACAAACTCTCACATGCACACACAGCCACTCTCTGTCTATCTCTCACGCACTCTTTCTCTCCCACGCACAGAGACGGACTGACACGAACACACACAGACACACACACACAAATACATCTTTGTATTGGTTTGGTATCCTGGGTTCGTGTCACACTCTCCCGCTCCTCTCCTTGAACCTCATGGCTTCCCGTGACTTGAGTTCAGTTTGGCTTCACACCTTCACACTAACATTGTCTCTGTGTGAGTGCCAGAGAGCGCTCGCTCTCACACCCTGGCTGCTCGTGGTGCTCGCTCTCCTTCTCTGGGCTGGTGCTGGTGCAACGGTTGGCAAGGCAGCCACTTTGCCATCTGCAAAGCTACATTGGTGGAGAGAGGCCAACCGATCAAGGGAGTTTTGCGACTGTAGCTTCATTGGGTAATTGTGTGCCCGCAGACAGGTGATCCTGCCTGCAACGCAGTCACCGGAGTCGCTTGCGTGTCGCTGGTGAACACAGCTCTGTTGATTGGCTTGAGAAAGCGGAGGTATTGGCTGTCACACACACACCTGCAGATGGCAGAACTCCTCAACCGGGCTCTTCGGTATCCCCAAGAGGGACTAGTTCAATGATAATCCTCACCTTCGTTTACAGTGCCTCGTAATAATAATCCTTGCATTTGATATTGCGCCTCATTGCGTCTTCGAGACGTCTCAAAAGTCTTCACACTATACACTGTAACGTGCAGTGGGTGTATATTTTATGATGACGGGAGTACGTATCAAAGCACTTCACTTTCTGCACGGGCCAAACTCCCTTTGTGCCACAAATGTCTTGACTGCTGGGCAGTCAGGTAGATTTTGCAAGTCTCTTCCTGTTTTGTGAGCGTCCCACAAACAGCTGCGAAGAGAGTGACCAATTTTATTTTGGGGGGGGGTATTGTTAACAAGGACACCAGGAGAAATTCCCTCCTCTATCCCACACCTCCGTGGGATTTTCAATGTTCACTTGAACAGGCAGACGAAATGTCAGTTTAATGGCTTCATCCAGTGGCTTGGCCCGGCTCAGCTGCATTTCCTGGCAATCTATTCCAACCGTTAATCATCCTCTGGTTAAGAAATGCATCCCAGAGTCCGTCCTAAAATTGCCCTTTAAAACCCAGATCTCTGTACCTTTGGTTTATCCAAAATTTATGTTCTGCATTGGTGTGTGTGTGTGTGTGTGTGTTATTTATGGAGCGACATCATGAATTGCAAATGCGTATATTTTGCATAGAAGAATAGATTAAAGCAACAGGGATAACGTGAGCATTACACGATATCACAGGAGCAGAGGACAATATTCTGTTGGTCACACTCGCACTTTGCAAGCTCAGCAATTCCCCCTTGCAAACAGATGCCCGCGTTCAAGCCGTGGGCTGAAACCGACCGAGATATTTTGATTGATCTCCTGCCTGAGCTCCCAGAACGGTCCGAGGTGAGAGACATTAATTAACCACAACATTTGTCAAAGTCTCCAGGCAGCAGGAAGATTCTTATAAGACAAACAAATATCGGAATGATCTGGTCAAATTGTTGCTGCCTGGCAGCCAGCCCCGATATTGCGAGCTTCAAAACTCTGCGGGTAACGCACTTTGAACCATTCCACTCCCCCAGAAATCTCTCTTCTTTCTTTCTCACCATCACCACCCCCCAAAATTTTTTTTTTTTTTGTACTGTAATTTTGGTAATTTCCTCCCTCCCTGCCCCAGTTTCTCCATCTGATGCAGCAACAACTTGCATTTACAGAGCGACCTTCGTGCAGGGTAGTGTCCCAGAGTGCTTGACAGTGGCGGAGGGACAGGGGAGGTGACCATGAGAACAATTAAAACGGAAAGTCTTCAGATGGGATTTGAAAGCGGTGAGGGATTGAGGGAGAAAGTTCCAGAGTTTTGGGGCATAGTGGCTGAAATGGTGGAACGGATTTCAACCCTGCAGAGCACCCACCCTAAAATCTTCTCATCGCAGTATCAAAGCTGCTTTTTAAATAAATCCGCATGACCTGGCCACATCCACCCTTCCTGCCAATGATTATTGCGGTCGTTCATTGACCTCTGAGTGAAGAAAATACATACTGATGCTTTTAATAATAATAATTATTGCATTTTCACATTCTTCTAGACGTCTCAAAGTGCTTCACAGAATGTACTGTTAAAGTGAATTGACTATATTTTTTGTGAGCGAAACACGACAGCCAATTGCACACCGCAGTGTCCCACAAACAGGCGTGGATTGAAATAACCAATTTTATTATTGTAGTTGTTTTGGGAGGGATTATGATTAGGCGTGTGTTCTAAGGAAACTTGCTCAAGGTATCGCCGTGACCTTCCTGGATTCGAACACAGGTTTCACATTTGTAAGGCAAATGCGCTAACCACTGAGCTACAGGACTTTTCCTGAAAAGGCATCCTGAAATTGCCCTTCACCACTTTAAACCTGTGGCCTCTTGTTCTCCTGTGTTGGTGCTTCCTGAAGTATTGTTCTGGGTTTACTTTAACCCATCCTATATTTAAGATCAGATACAACAAAAACAAATTGCATTTGGCTAGCGCCTTTCACGCAATGTGAACCATTGAAGATGCTGCTTTCGGACTAACGCTCTACAGTTTAATCAGAAACCAATCATTATAATAGCATGATAATAATAATAATTCTTGCATTTGATATATCTTGCGCTTATCACATCTTGCAGACTTCTCAAAGTGCTTCTCTGCTTCATATACTGTAAAGTGAATTGACTGTATATTTGTGGGCAAAATGTGGCAGCCAACTGTGCACACTGTCCCAAAAACAGTCGTGGATTGAGTGACCGAATTTTTGTTTTTTACCTTGGTTCCCATCACTGTGCTGAAAGGAAAGAACTTAACCACTCTGGAATATTGAAGACAAAATGGCCTTTGCCGAGGGAATATTTCAATCCTCCATAAATTGCGGAAACTAATTCCAGCCTCTCAAGATTATTGGCATAACAGGCGAGCAGTTTCCACTGTAGCGGAGTGCGTGCGAGCTGTCAGAGAGAAATTAAGCCTTTAGATCTAAACTCTGATAGAGTTTGCACTGCGCAGAACACAAGATATGACTGGCTGTGCTGCAGCAGAGCCTTGTTGGCTTTCATCATTTGCTTACAAACTATTGCTTCTCCAGCATTCGTGTCAGACTGTTGGTCTCTGCATTACCGCTGTGGACTTATAAAATCAGGAGTGTTAATGCAAATGCTGATTAAAGCCAAGGTCCATTCATAAATCTTTAAGCTTTTAAAGAAACCTGCAAACGCAGCAACACTCCGCAACTTGTTCTTTTTTAAACTCTGATAAAGTCTCTCTTTTGAATTTTTATACTGCAGACACAGCAAATGTGGGATTAAAGGTACATTATCATCAGGCTTGTCTGTGCAGAACAGATAGACTTAACTGTGAGCGTTAGCCGCCCGTAACAGTGAGTCTATGCTTGGTCTGGGAGGATCCAAAGCAAACCGGCAAACATGCCACCTACACGTGGAAATCCCCCCCATGTCGGCAATGGAACGCGCGCTCACACTCGCCCGCACAGGCTCACACACTCTGTTTACTGAATCCCGGAGACGACTTAGCCCAGGTTGGCAAGAGCCGAGGCTCGTGACCAGCCCAAGGTTTGTAATCGCTAGAGTTTAACCAGATAAAACTGTCTATTCCCTTTGTTGCTTCCAATGTTCTCTCGCTCCCTCGACCCCAGAGGTTATTGTGGAGTCCTGTTCAGTGGTTAGAACACTCGCCTTACAAGCGTGAGACCTGGGTTTCGAATCCAGGCAGGTCAGGGCAAAACCTTGGGCAAGTTTCTTTACTCCACACGCCTAATAATAATCCCTTCCCCGAAAAATACAATAATAAAATTGGTCATTTCAATCCACGGCTGTTTGTGGGGACGCTGCTGAGTGCAACTGGCTGCTGCATTTCGCCCACATTGTATTCTGTGAAATCCTTTGAGACGTCTAGAAGATATGAAAAGCGCAATATCAAATGCAAGGATTATTATTATTATATCTTGCCATAGCCTTCAGGAAATGAAACATAGAATCATAGAATTTTACGGCACAAAAGGAGGCCATTTGGCCCCTCTAGTCTGTGCCGGCTCTTTGAAAAGAGCAACTCAATCCCACTGCCCAGCTCTCTCCCCATAGTCTAACAGACCTGTTCTCCCTGAATAAAGATCTAATTCTCTTTTAAAAGCTGTTATCAGCCTCCACCACCTTTTCAGGCAATGCATTCCAGATTCGAACAACCTGCTGAGTGAAAAAAAATTCTCCTCAGCTCCCCTCTGCTTCATTTTGAAGCTATTTTAAATCTGTGACCACGAGTCACAGATTCGCCCACCAGTGGAAACAGGTTTTCCTTATTCATCCTGTCGAATCCCCTCATGATTGTATAAACCTCTATTAAGTCTCCTCTCAACCTTCCCTGTTCCAAAGAGAATAAACCTAGCCTATCTAGCGTTTCCCCATAACTGAAGTCCCTTAATCCTGGTACCATTCTAGTAAACCTGGAATTTACTGGAACATAGGAACCAGGCCATTCAGCCTCACGGGTCTGTTCTGCGATTCTGTTAGATCATCTGTACCTCAAAATCTACCTGCTTTTGCTCTATATCTCATGGAGTTTCTTTATCTGCTTAATCCACCATCCCCTTTGTCTTTTCGCTATATGCTGCAATGCTCTTAAATTCCAGGTGCCAGTCCGCCTCCTTTTCACATACCTCCATCAGCTCTGCATCTCTCTCTCGCTTTCGGCAGCAGTTTATTCAATATCATCCAAACCTCTTTTGTGTAGAGAATTGTTTGGTGAATTTGCTTTCAAAGCATTCAAAGCATCCTGGCTCTTATTCTAGGCTTGTGCATTATTCTTTTGAAGAAGCGACACAAAGGGCATAGCGGCTTTCAGAAGCCTTGTTTCGTTGCTAGTGCGTTTAATACCCTAACCCCAGGAATCACGTCCGTCTATTCAGTCCCGAGCTGTGCAGCGCGGCACAGTGGATGCAGAATCATGTTCTCTACATGCTTGCACTAATGTATAACCACTTGCATTTACACAGCGTCCTTCATGTACGTTAGTGTCTCGCAGTGCTGGACAGTAATCATAATAATGATAATCCTTGCATTTATTATAGCGCTTTTCACATCTTATCGGCCGTCTCAAAACACTTCACAGAATATACTGTAAAGTGAATTACTATAGCGTGGTCACCAAGTAAGAGCTAAAAAATAATAATAATTTGGTCACACAATCCATGGCGGTTGGTTTGTGGGACACCACTGTGTTTCCACCACACACAAAAAAAGTCGATTTACTTTTTTATATATTCTGTGAAGCGCTTTGAGACACCTCGAAGACCTCAAATGCAAGGATTATTATTATTATTATTATTAAGATTGAGTGGGAGGTGACCGTAGACGCGATCAAAGCAGAGGTTTTCACGTGGAATTTAAACACAGGTAAAGAGGAAGCGTGTTTGAGGGCTTGAGGCAGGGCCAAGCGACTGAAGTTTAGAGCAACAATGTCGGCACTTGATATCTTTCAGCAGTGAAAATCTCTCTTTTCAATTTAAACAGAACAGAGACAGCAGATATGAGATTAAAGGTGCATTAACATCAGGGTTGTCTGCGCAGAACAGATAGAATTCACAGTAAGACTGAAGGCTCACCAAGCAAGACTTGTACAGTGTTGTATCTGTCCGGTTTTTGACCGGTTCCTTGTTAATGTTGAAAATTCTCGACAGCAGTTTTGTTCCTACCAATACTAAGGGACGGCGGGGGATGTACCAAGCTAATTTACCGAGGGCATTGAATTCTCACTCAATGTCTCGCACCTCTGAGACAGAAGGTGTGGGTTCTGGCCCCAAGTAGGGATTTTGATGCCATGCTGTCGATGTGAATTGCAACGGAAACCACAGTGATCCAAACTGAGCTAAATCTCCCTCTTTGGGGATCGCTCTCACGGAACCCAATTTGTCTTGGTGTAGATTTTAATTTGCTGCGCTGGTCTCCCCCACAAACAGGCTACCGAGTCATGACTCTGGAATGCAGCCTGCGGTTCCAGGCAGGGCATAATTGTCCTCAAATTATACAGCACCAAGCCGGGCAATGTGACTGTTTGTGAAACGTACACATCCGAATGCTTGACTCTGTCAAGTGCCTTCTCCTTGCCCGCCAGTATAATAGCATTTAACAGTACCAATCTTTCACAGATGAATATTAAAATACTCGGAATTTAAACAATACAAAGGACAAAATCCTGACAATATTCTGTCGTTGCTTGCGATACATTTTTGTGACAATCAACCAGCCCCCCGTTACTTAAATGAGCTTAATCCTGTGAATATTCAGCAATTATTCTGTCTGCTCTCGCATCTGTCAAGTTGAACATTGGTTACTGGATCTGCATGTTACACAGTGCAGATTGCCTAATAAATAAATAATACAGCATACAAATTACTTTGCATTACGGCTCTATCCAGGATACCTTTATGTAGTGCAGAGACAGACAGGATAAGTGAATGGGTTCTGATGTTAAAAATATCACATGTAACCAATACTTTAAAAATAATGTACGTATTTCAGACTTTTTTATTTTGCCATGTGCAGGTGAAAGGGACATATGTAATAGACTTGTAGTTTATTGCTTTTATTGAAACTTAATGAAGTGTCATAAGTTTTTTTTCAGTTCACAGTGGGAAGAAATCGAGTACTGTATTAACAATCTATAATGGATTTTTGCTGCCAGCATTTTTCCCTCTCCCTGCCCCCACCTCTTTCTCTCTCTCTCTCTCCCTTTCAATTAAATTGCATATTTCACAGGTTTCCCGGATCGCGAAACACTGAGCTGAAACAATTGCGGTCGGACGTTAAAAATAAATGAGTGTCAGCGACTCTCAAGTTTTATGTAATATCTCTGACATTCTGACAGGATTTGGCCCCTGGCAATGAGAGGCGGTGCTGGGTGGAATGCAAAGCGTAGCACAAATTAAGCACAGCAGTCGCAGAGGGAGAAAAAAAGTGCACTTTATAAAACTTTCTCTTGTTAATTTCACGCTACCTATATCCGGCTCGGAAAGGCCTCCTTCTCAGCCCCTATTCTCTCCGTCTCTCTCTCCGCACAGCTCTTCCGAACTGGGTCCAGAACTTAACGGAGTCCTACGTGCCGGTCGAAGAAGACCTTCGCTGGGTTTGCAAAGCGAACGGGGAGCCCAAACCGTCTTACAGGTGGCTGAAAAACGGGGAGCCTTTTCTACTGGAGGTAGGACTTTGTTAAGATGCAGCCGTCTATAGCTTGCACTCAACTAATTCGGATTGCGCAGGCAGAAGCTGACACGCGGTTAATCTCATCTTCTGATACACGGGTAATGCTTCCTGATAGATACAAGCTGCCTGCGGATGATGCTTGTGTTTAAATTACATTCCTAGCAGGAGAGAAATGAATTGATGGGGTGATGGAGGGGAGGGGAAGAGAGTCGAATTATTAGCATGCATGTTCCTTTCTGATATTAAGTTGAACTCATCAAATGTAACATTACAATTACCGAAATGTCAGAATGAAGCATTGCAGCTTTTTAATCAGTGGAATTACTGTAGGTTACCACACAGAACATCAACCCAGCACCTCGACATCATGACTGGGGAGAAGGCAGGGGGAACACCTCTAAAATATTTGCAACCCCTCACGTCCAAATTAGTGAGACAAAGTTAAAAAAAAACTGCTCAATTTAAAGGTTAGATTTTTCTTTTAAGGCCGTAAAGAACACTCACGTCTGTTGCAGTAATGAAAGGTCTTGACTTTGTCGTTCACAGGACAGGATTCGAATAGAAAATGGGGCCCTCACGATCAGCGATGTTAGATTGTCTGACGCTGGAATGTATCAATGCCTGGCAGAAAACAAACATGGAGTGATTTATACCACTGCCGAGCTTCGAGTTTTAGGTAAAGAATAATTTCACTGTTTGGTAATGCTGGTAATTCATTCTCATAATTTCAACCATAAAATTTCAACCATAAAATTCAATTCATTTTACAGTATATCATACATGTTCAATTCCCTTTGCAGTGTATCCTTTCAATTCAGCTTACAGTGTATCAATTCACTTTACAGTATATCCTGTGAAGCACTTTGAGACGTCTCGACGATATGATAAAGCGCTTTATCAAGTGCAAGAGTTATTCCTAAAATAATAAGCTAGTCAACACTATCGCTTTGGGACGTCCTCCCGACGTGAAAGGCACTATATAAGTGCAATTTTGTTGTTGTTGTTGTTGTAGATGCTGCCTGACAGCTGCGGAGTGTTCCCAGCGACTTCTGTTTTTCCTGCACCTATAATTTGTTCTGATACTAATCGTTGTGTTTGATACAGCGCCTTATCACATCATGGAAACATCGCAATGCACTTCTCCCAAGCAGCCGCAAAGTGAATGATCCATTTCACTTTCTACGATTGTTGGCCATAGCACTGGGAGAAACTCCTTTAACCGTGTGACTATTTAATGCCTCCCTGAACCGAGCAGCCGGGACCTCGGTTGAACGTCTCATCCGAAAGACGGCACCTCTGACAACGCATCGCTCCCCTCAAACTCAAATGATTCAATGCCATCTTGAGACCCTTAGCTTTCCAAAGACTTGGTTTTCATTTCTTCTGACATTTTTGACTTTACATTGATTTCTCTTAACCTTCCTACTCCTCCCCAACCCCCGACCCCACCCCCGCGCCCCCCCCCCCCTCCCTCCCCCCCCCCCCACACGCAAAGACATAGTACTTCTCCCTTACCCCCTCACCCTAAAGCCTGGAGTTTTATATCATCGTCTAACACAACTTTGGTTTTGACAAACAGTGAGAACAGCCTTTACCTGCCAATGTTGCCAATGTGTTTCCTATTATAAGAGTCAGCCCCACATATTAATTCTAAAATGTCCCTGTACAGTGCTTTGCAGGTTTCAATCTCTTCGGGGAGCTAAACATTACACCTAAGCCTCCAGCATGGTACAATGGTGCTTTCCAAAAGTGCTTTGTATTTTTATTCTTTACAACAAATCCCTACTGACGATACCACATCAGCAACAGTAAACATAATAAGCTTTTACACAGGATCGCTGACGTCTTTCAAGAGCTTTACTGCGTTGGTGCCTTTGGTGGAGTTTGAGGTGGACGGGTTTAGGAAAGATCTTGTAGAGGTCAGGAGCTGATGTGTCCACTGCCGAGCGTGGATGGAGCAGAGGGAACAACAACAACAACTTGCATTTATATAGCACCTTTCACTCAGGGTAGCACCCCCGAACGCTTAAGAAACCGCCAACATAGTCAGAGATCCCTGAGCGGAGAGGGCCAAGCAGGAGAGGAATGCTGGAGAGGGGGCTATACCGAAGCTGAACGGCAAACAAACAAATTATTATTGCAAATTGTCGATGGGAACAATAAACAGTGGGAAACTGTTTCACGCCGTTCACTGGTGGGATATAAATCAGTACGACATCGGTGATGCACTCTGATTGCTGGTGAGAAATCTGACACACGTTCGGGTTGAAAATGGAGCAGGAACGCTTTGGAAGGCCAGTGTTATGCCTGGCTAATTGGCTTCTAGTGAGAAGAGTGAAGTGCGCGGTACGACTGTGATTGCAGAGGTGAAGATGGGATCAATTCAGCGGGTGGATAAAAGATGTGGCATTTGCAGTTAGATTTGCCTGGCTCAGCACGCCCAATTAGGAACTTTCATTCCAGAAAGGCAGTAATAAGCTTTGTGTGACAAATTCATATCTAAGGCAAAGCAAATGCAGGCGGCAAGACTTCCAGTGCACAAAATAACACACTGTTCTTTTTCCGGGTACCAACACAAATTTAATTGTTGTCCCAAATAAGCTGTGGATCACAAGCAAAGCAAAATTACTCAGGCCAGTTATTGCTCATTCTTCAGGTTTGAGTTTCTCCTGATGACCTGGCCAGCACTTCCCCCAATAGTGGAGCTCTCGTAGCTCAGTGGTTAGAGCACTTTACAGCATGAGACCTGTGTTAAAATCTAGGCAGGTCAGGGCGAAACCTTGGGCAAGTTTCCTTACTCCACACGCCTAATAAAATAATCACTCCAAAAAAAACTACAAGAATAAAAATGGGTCATTTCAATCCATGACTCTTTGTGGGACACTGCTGTGCGCAATAGGCTGCCGCGTTTCACCCACAAATATACAGGCAATTCACTTTACAGTATATTCTGTGAAGCGCTTTGAGACATCGATAAAATGTGAAAAGCGCTATATCAAATGCAAGAATTAATATTATTATTATTGTTAAAACTGACTGTTTACTTCATCCTCCTGACGTAAAGACGCTATTCAAGTGTAATTTGTGGTTGCTGTTGTTGCTCGTGGCCGTTTGTGGGACATTGCTGTGTACAAATTGGCTGCACGCTTACCTACAAATGCACAGTTATTTCTCTTCACGGTAAAATCCTGTGAAGCGCTTTGAGACGACTCAACATTATGATAAGGCACTGTACCAAACACAAGGATTTTTAGATCATTATTTAAGAATCTATTTCAAATGGAATCATCTGTAGAATTCCTTCCAATTTTCATGGGCTGTTATTTGTAATGGTAACTTTAGAGCTATCAACTTCAAGGATTATAACTCGTATCATCCATCCAATTTTTTTTAATCAAGTTTATTAATGAATATGCAAATCACCAGCATTCCTTCCAAATTTTATTTTTTAATTGGGTAAAATAACAAGAATGACTTGCCTTTATTGGCTCCATCTGCGTTGAGGTTTAATGTTGGGGAAGGATTATTATATGAAACTAATAAATTATGGCACCCAATTGAAATGTTAGCTGTTAGGATGTAATAATAAAACAGCTTATCGAGCAAGGTTTCTTTTAATTACTCTGTACAGTGGGATAATCAATGTTGGTTCCCACTGGCTCCCCATCCCCCAGAAGATAGAGTTCAAAATCCTCGTCCTCGTCTTCAACGCCTCCATAGCCTTGTTCATTCCGACTTCTGTGACCTGCTGACACCATATAGGCCTGTACTTGTGTGTGAGGCGTCTTTTCTTTTGGCAAGGCAAATTGCCTCAGCTGCAAAATTTGGCAAGCAGTTTTGTCCCTAATCTCCCGTGGCAATGTTACCTCATCACCTGCTGCTGGGGGCAGTTGGAGTCCATCATTATCCGTCCCTTGCCCTTGGAACAGGTGCATTCCACATTGCCTTTGGCACTGAGTCACTTCTAAATGGTGCCCCCACTCAGGATGGAAGCAGACTGCAATCCGCTCTGTAAATGTTGCCTGGCTCTGGTTGTAAATCCAAGCAGTCAAAGCACTTTAATACGCACTCAAGGTCACTGAAGATTTGTTCAGTGATTTGTTCAGTCACACAGTGACCTCCAATGTGTGACTGTCCCTAGCTGTAGTTTTACTGGCATCTGTGAGTTATAACAGAACAATAATAATATTCCTTGCATTTGATATAGAGCTTTTCACGTCTTCTAAACGTCTCAAAGCGCTTCACAGAATATACTGTAAAGTGAATTGACTGTATATTTACGGGTGAAACACGGCAGCCAAATTGCACACAGCAGTATCCCACAAACAGTTGTGGATTGAAATGACCAATTTTTTTTATGATTGTTTTTTTTGAGGGATTATTATTAGGCGTGTGGAGTAAAGCAATTTGCCCAAGTTTTCTGCCCTGACCTGACCTGATTTGAACACAGGTCTCACACTTGTAAGGCGAGTGCTCTAACCACTGAGCTACAAAATGGGGACTACCCAGGCTCTAAAGGCAACAGGATTGATCCAGAATGTTAGAGGGACAGGAACGTAGAAGCAGGAGGAAGCCATTCAGCCCCTCAATCCTGTTCCACCATTCTATAAAATCATGGCTGACCTGTACCACAACTTCAATTGCCTGCCCTTGCCCCGTATCCCTTAATAACCTGACCTACAAATATCTATCCACCTCAGTCTTTAAAATGTGAATCCACAGCCTTTTGGGGGAAAGAGTTCCAGATTTTCACAACCCTTTGGGTGGAAAACTGCCTGCAAATTTCACTCCGAAATAGTCTACCTCTAATTTTAAGATTATTCCTCCTTGTTCTGGTTCTCCCACCGCAGAAAATAGTTTCTCTTAATGAAGAATAAGCAACGGTTAATAATAACAATAACCCTTGCATTTGGTATAGTGCTTTTCACATCTTCCAGGCATCTCAAAGCACTTCACAGAATATACTGTAAAGTGGATTGACTGTATATTTGTGGGTGAACATGGCAGTCAATTGTGCACAGCAGTGTCTCACAATCAGTCATGGATTGAATTGACCAATTTATTATTGTTTGTTTTTGAGGGATTATTATCAGGCACGTGGAGTAAGGAAACTTGCCAAAGGTTTCTCCCTGCCTGGAATCAAACCCAGGTTTCTCACTTGTATGGCGAGTGATCTAACCACTGAGCTACAAGACTCCTAATTGGACAAGTTAAGGCTTTTCACTCTTGAAAGGGAGGGAGCTGTATTAAGTTGGAAATGGGATTCAAAAAGTAAACTCAGAACACTAATCTGGATTGTATCAAGATAACAGAACCAGAGGACACAGGTTTAGAGTTCCAAAGAGTCAATTTTAGGATAATTATCAAGACGTTGTTCCTTACCCAGAGAGTAAAGGCAGGAATAGGTTGTCAAGGGTAGTTGAATCCCGAATATGCTTAATGCTGTGATGACTAGATGATTTGGTGGGTGTTCGGGAAGCTGAGATTCCAATGGGCTAGAACGCCTTCTTCATCCAAACCCAATCTTGCGACTTTATGATGTGTTAATCCCAGGCATTGAGCATTTACTGGTGACATCCTTCATTGGGTACTGTGGACCACTTGCATTTCAATTGACAAGAAGCTCAAACAAATAAAGCCATTTTATATCCGTTTACAGATGGCCTAGGGGAAGCCATGGCATTATTTCTGTCCAGCTATGATTCGGCACCTGCAATAGATAAGTCTGCAGCTCTGTCGGATCTCTTGAATGAAAGCGGTCATGTTTCGTGTCTAATGTCAGGGTAAATTGGAATGATTTAGTATCAAACAGTAACTCAGGGTAGACGTTCCTTCATAGCCATAGGCACAGCTACTGCAGATGCCCTAAAGTCTGACAAACCGGTAATTGGCTCCCCCGAGATCCCCGACCTTGTTAGAACCTACTTCTCCATTTATCTAAGTGATGATCCTCTGCCTCCATTCCTGCTCTTCTAAAAATCTAACGCTCGCTCTAACCTACTTGTCCTCAGAAAGAATAATTACAGGTGGGCGCAACCAAATGCCACTTTTGTGTTCTTTATCAGGTCGGGCAAGGCTTTTGGCCAGTCAGTCACACGCCTGAGCACAATTCACACCTGCTCTGTGAGGATCCCTGCATTATTCAGCAATTCGGGCGTTGCCACATTTAATTGGATTCACTCGCAGCTTAATTGCCTTAAATGCTGTTTCCCAGGCACCATCAGAAACCCATCGCTGATGTTGTATCCACATGTTGGGGGGTGGGTAGGAGGGGGGGAGCCAAGCCCCTGAATGAATTACACAGACGCATACTTGATAATTGTCATCGCAACCGCGGTTGTTGTGGAGACACAAGGTGATGGGCGATCCACCCAGTTAGATAACAGGATGCAGAGTCTTGTTTTCTTCGGTGTAAATGTGATGGACACAGATAATTTTTTAAAAAAGTAGAATAATAATAATAAACCTTGCATTTGATTCAGCGCCTTATCACATCTCCAAGATGTCTCAGAGCACTTCACAAGATATACTATGAGGTGAATTTACTCTATATTTTGTGGGTAATGTGAAGATCAATGTAAATTATGTTGTTTTCTGTACTAAGGACAATAATACCATTTCATAGAGTTACATAGAGTGATAAGCCACAGAAGCAGGCCATTTTGCTTACCTATTCTAACCAGGTATTTACACTCCACCCCTCCTATTCCCCTCCTCTGCACCCCTCTATTCCCTTTGCCCTCACAAACGAGTCTTTCACTTCACAAGGTATACTATGACTAAAAACGAGTCAACTTTTCATTCCGTTGCTTTTATTTGCTTTGACTACAGCTTCCAACAGTGAGTTACACACTTTGCTGCAAAATATGCCCCCACTCTGCTGTCATTCATGGAATTTGGAATGATTTCGTCAAATGAAATCGATCGTGATTCAAGCTCTGAGACACTTAGCTGCAGCTCCAATGCTTGTACCTGTAGCTCTAAGTAATACTAATAATAATAATAGTATTTGCATTTGATATAGCGCCTCATTGCGTCTTTGAGAGGTCTCAAAGCATTTCACGGGATACACTGTAAAGTGAATTAACTGTATATTTTGTAGGTGAAACTCACCAGTCAATTATGCACAGCAGTGTCCCACAAACAGTATTGGATTGGGTCACCAATTGTTTTAAGGGATTATTAGCCCCCTAAAAAAGTGATCTGCAATCGACTGATCACCAGATTCTTACTTACTGCTGGATAAACAGAGACGTGCGGAGTAAGGAAATGAAAGTAAGGAGTAATGAAAAGTGCTCTGAGATACCGTCCGGCATGGAGGGCGCTATATAAATCGAAGTTCTTGTTGTTATTGTAAGGAAACTTGCCTAAGGTTTTGTCCTGGTTGGGAATCAAGCCCAGTTTCCTTTCATTTGCGAGGCGAGTGGTCTAACCACTAAGTTACAGTACTCCACAGGTGGCCAGGTTGTTCGGGCAAAACAACTGGAACTAGAATGAAACCTGACAGCATTGAAGTGAATATTGTCTTAGATCATTAATCAGTGCAGCGTTACCCTCAGTCACGGCCTCTGACTTCCCCTCTCAAGGATGTAGCTTTCCGAAACGTGTCAGAGCTTCAAAGGATCATTATGTTTGCACGCGGTGCACTGGGGGCATTGAACTGAGGGAGTTTCCTTTGGCTTTGCAAGTCTTCAAACTCCTGAATAATTCACACCCAAGCTCTGTTTCATTTTGGAGTGGTAATTGTGTTAAAGTCAATGCCTTCGAGACACTGGATAATACAAGACATTTGTTTGCATGTTGAAAAAATTAAGCGAAGGTCAATTTAGACCAGAGGGTGGCGATTGAGGGGGTGGGGGTCCAACGTTTTGAGGGTCAGGTGCCCTATTTCCACAGTGTTCGAGGGCCGCACAAGCAATATTTTTGTGTTTCCCTTCCAGAAACGTTACATAAGATTTACGGTTAAGAAGGAAGCAGGCAGGCAGGATGAAACGGAGAGAGGGGAAGAGTTAGGAGCCTTATACAACAACAACAAGTTTGATTTATATAGCGCCCTCCACACCGGATGGCGCTTCACAATAACGGATCCCGGGGGCGAGCCAGGGGTAGGGGGAGAAAGGTGACCAAAGGTACCGAAGAAAAAGGTCTTTAGCTGAGACCTGAAACTGGGAAGAGAGGCGGCGAGGCGAAGGGAGTGAGAAAGGGAGTTCCAGAGCCTCGGGGTGTAGTGGCTGAAGGCATGGCCGCCGATGGTGGAGCGGAGGATTCGGGGGACAAGGAGGAGGCCAGACCCGGTAGAGCGAAGTCAACGGGTGCTGTTTTGTGGCTCACGGGCTACTGGTTGAACAGCCTTGATTTAGATAAGGAAATAAGGAAAATCTGACAGTTCCGTTGAGGGAAAATAGCCTAATTGTTTTCTCATCCTTTTTTCTTTAGCCTCGGCTCCGAATTTTTCCACGAGCCCCTTGAAGAAATTAACACCTATTAGTGTGGGCGGCGAGATTATCCTTGAATGCAAACCCAAAGCTTCCCCAAGAGCAACCTTTTCTTGGATGAAGCAAAATGAGATTCTGCAAGCAAATGAAAGGTAATTTCTCGAGTTAAACGCATCCTGTGATCCGAATAGCTGCTTGAATCAGGAAATTCCTCAAGGTAAAAACAAGGAGACGGTTAGTTCGCTGATAGCAGGACCCATTATTATCGGAATTTTGCCCTTTCAGGATATCTGCAGCAAACAACACAGGGCAGAAAAGACATGATAAACACAGCCCACGGTTAGATCATTTTCTTTTTAACATGAATTAGCGCAGCGATGTATTCAATATCTGCCCATTTTAACCAAATTTGTTTCATTCCAGTGCCGATTTATGCCGTCAGTTGTTAATATCCGTATTAAGAAGTAAAGCAAAGCACACAGCTCTGCAGCAGTGGACAATGTCGCACGAGCACCTTGATATTCCGCACCTTAAGTTTCACAATAGCGCAGGAGGATCGTTATGTTTTCACGGCATTATGTTTGTAAAACTGTGAAGGGCAGATTCGGGGGAATGGATAAAACGTGTCATTACTTCTTCAGGATTTTACACACAGTTAATGCAGCCGCTTCCCTTGCTAAGACTAGTTTTTCTGGTCTATTTCCCCATTGGCTCCATTACTCTCTGGCAAGCAGTCTCCAGTGAGATCTGAGATAGAGAAGCAAGACAAGAAGATAATAAAGCAGGGAGCTGATGATTGATTCGCCCTGTCATACAACCACATACTGTGCATGTGAAATTGCTTTTTGGCTGAACGTAGATGATTAAGTAGACTTTACCTTGTAATTAAAGAGCAAGAGAGGGTTTAGGAAAGACAAATGCAGGAAAGGTATCTCCGCTCCTTGAGATTAATTAATTTACGCAGGTAGAAGTTAAACCTAAAGGGCCAAGGATGCTTACTTGTCCTATTTATTGCGTGTTGTGGTTGCACTACGGTGAGTGTCACTTTCTTTCTAACCGAGGCAACTTTCTGATCTCAGTGGTCTTATCATTTTCTATTGAAATTTGAAAATCAGCGTAGTTGATAATAATAATATTAATTGTAACAACAACCCTGAGTTTGATACAGCGCCTTATCATGTCTTCAAGATATCTCAAAGCGCTTCACAGATTACACTGTTAAGTGAATTGGCTATATATATATGGGATAGGTGGGTGGTGGGGGTGGGGAGGAGGTAAACACATGTTATGTGAGCAGGAGTTAAACAAAGTTATCTGTCGCCACACAATAAAATAGCAATTTGTTTTGGTCGAGCAATTTTTAAAGCTTATTGACATCACCTATCGTGCGTAGATTAATGACGTAAATGTTTATGGGCAATTAGATGACTTGCTTCCCCCCAACCCCCTCCCGCCCGTGAAATAAGCAAACTTTCCCCCACTTAAGAACCAAACTGAGAAATCAATGGAACGCAACTCAAAAGTGAGATGAGGTTAGAGCCCAGTGTTATTTGCCATAGTTTAGTTGTGACAGGTGGCTCGGTAACTCAGCAAGTTAAGAGAACTTCATCCACTCCCAAGACTTTTTGTTAATCAAGCCTTGGTTACCTCAGGTGAGTTGTGTTTGTTTCTGACTGGGCTTCCAGATGATGGAGCATCAAATTGAGCAACGCTAATGTTCTCGGGAGAGCGAAAATTTATATTGTTTTAACTTGCCCCTGTCAAATCTTCTTGGCAGCCAGTATTGAAGTTGCATTGACTGTAATAATGATAATCATTATAATAAAATAAGAATAATATAGTCCTTTAAGTTCCCCATAACAGTAAGCTGTCCCTCTCCACGTGAAACAAAGCTGGTGTGAACACAGTGGTACATGTTCACAGTCCGCTTTATGTATTGCCCAATTTAGGCATAGCTTTAATTGCAAAGATTAATGGTTAACAGTTACCAGAGAGACAAATGCAGCCAATCTTTAGGTTAGACTGCACTGGTAGTATTTAATAGATGATGAACTTATCCCGATTCCCTAACACAAGCGCATGATCAAAGACATTCCGGTGGCACTGTAGATGTTTTATTGATGAAACGAAAGAGGCGATGTCCTTGTCAAGTGACAGATTCTATTGGCGAAAAGCGAACATAAATATGGGAAAAATGAGCTTTTCAGTATTTATCTCAAACCAATCAATATGTGTCTTCTGCAAGATCTAAACTGCAGCTCCAGAAATTTACCTTTTTAATTAAACAGCAACGTTTACTCCAAAAGCTCTGATCTAGCTCCTGATCCAGGTGCAAACAGATCAAGAAGTAAATAAACAAATAATCCTTGCGTTTGATACAGCGCCTTTCACGTCGGGAGGATTTCACAGGATTTACTGTCAATTGTGTCGTTTGGAGCGCAAAATGTGACATCAAAGTGATGTTCAATCAAACTGAAAGCCGTTGCCAGAATGAAAAAAAATGCACAAATTCAGGTGATGCAGTGACGGGAAAGGATCAGTGACTCGATTTTGAGCGCGTCAATGCGAATCCCGAAATCTAAGACAGAAATTCCTTGTCCTGCTACGTTCACAATGGGAACAAGGAAAACAATCCACGAGCAAAACAAATCCTTCGACAGAAGATACTGTAATGGTGTCTTGTTAACTCATCTATTCCAAACCTTTTGCGATGTCTGTTTGAGTGAATCTTTCTAGATATATTTTTTAAGTTTTTTGTGACAAAAACAAAATCCAGGTCGTCTAGGGATGTTTAAGGGAAGGGCTCCCCTCTTGAAAATCTTTTGTTTGATTTGACTTTACAACAGTCTTCAATTTGTGCTTTAGCTTAACAAGAAAATGTGTAACTATCGAATGCCCACAAGATTGAATGTGCCCAAGAATCCATTCAGCATTGTTTGACATGATCAATAATTTACTTCTCAGCATTTTCTGAAATTTTCGAATCACCCATTTCCTATTAAGAAATCTGTTAAGAAATACCGCTTGTTAGACCACTAATGGGAGCGGCGTGCATGTGTATTGGAAGAAATCCTCCCAACTCTATATGTGCTCAGAGTCCTGTAGCTCAGCGGTTAGAGCACTCGCCTTGCAAGCGAGAGACCTGGGTTCGATTCCAGGCAGGGAGAAACCTTGGGCAAGTTTCCTTACTCCGCACCCCTGATGATAATCCCTAAAAAAAAATTGGTAATTTCAATCCACGACTGTTTATGAGACACTGCTGTGCACAATTGGCTGCCACATTTCACTCACAAATGTACATACAGTCAATTCACTTTACAGGATATTCTGTGAAGACGTGAGATTTTTGCGACCATATTTCCTCTTCATTTTCCTTTTTTTTAAAAAAAACAGAGAAAACGGCCTTCAGAGTGGAATTGACTGAATTCAACAGTTTGCCAAATCCCATAATCTCTGCAACGGTAAACAAAAAATAGAGTAAATCCAGACCCTGGTGGTACCTTATTCCTTGCACCTGCCATAAAACTTTCCATATAATTTCCTCCCTGGAGTAATTACTAGTATTAGCTGTAGGTTATTCTTCCAGTCGAAGCAAAGCTAATTTGGAAAGGATTATTATCAAAGTGTTCTGTCAGCAGTCACTGAGTTGAAGAATATCTGTGTTCTCAAAGCTATCATATTGTACCACGCACTTTAAGATGGGAATGGAAAGACAGGAAGAGTTACAATGCGGCACGAACAACATTTCTGTGGGTGGTAATGTGGTGGAGCTTAATATTCAGTAAATTAGTATCCTCGCTGGTGTCTTCCCAGCTTTAATCCCCAATCATTTGGAATATTTCCATTCCCACACATGCCTATTGGATTTATTTCGTTTTATCTCTGTAACCCCTACTGATGTAATTTGCCAAGTGGAGAAATGACAGTGCAGTAAAGTAATCTGTCTCCATACCTGAGACTCATTTGACTCGTAAACTGAACAAAGCAAAGGCTTGCAACTTGGTATAATATGTTCCTTGGGCCTCTGCAATGCATTTTTAAATCCAGTCATTGTGAAGCGCTCCAAGATGCTCTACGTGAAGCGAGCGATAAACATGCAATTTGTTGGTGATATTCAATATACATGCCATCTGTTGCAAATAACTGAAAATATCCGTGTTTCTTTTTAATGAACATTTGCGAAAAACTTTTCTTTGGGACTGTGTGCGAGATTTGGGGATGGGGGATGTTTCTGGCACACCAAAATCAAAGGCTTCTACAAAACTGGGACATTTTGGAATGCTTTTTGGTGGAGGTCAGCCAAGTTTCTGACACATAAGGGTGTCCCAGGCATCCCCATCGCCATGTTTAAAAGTATCCAAACCAATCTGGGAATTCCATTCGTCCCATCTCCACATGGAAATTCCAGAGATTTTAATCATATAAAGCCTTGCATTTGATAACATCCCATATCAGATCATTGAGACATCTCAAAGAGCTTCACAGGATATATTGTAAAGTTAATTGACTGTATTTTGTGGGAATGTACATGGCAGCCAATTGCACATAGCAATTTTGAAGCGATAGAATGCTCAGACCAGGCCAGCCGACCCTCTGTGTATGAACTGATTCTGGGTACCCACAATAGAGCCAATTAGGTCTCAAAGTGCTTCACATGATTTGCTGTAATGTGTAGTTTACTGTACAGTGTATTTGTATACAAACACGGTGACCAGTTTGCACACAGCGATGTGCGCTCCATTCACATTTTCAAGACTGAGGTGGATACATATTTGTTAGGTCTGGGTATCAAGGGAATCAGGGCAAGGAACAGTAATTGGAGTTGAGGTACAGATCAGCTGTGATCTTGTAGAATGGTGGAACAGGCTCTAGGGGCTGAATGGCCTGCTCCTGTTACCATGTTTCTAAGTTCCCAGCACCTTGGGACACCCTCCTGATATGAAAGGCGCTATACAAGTGTAATTTTGTTGTTGTTGTATGATGTCCCGCGACAGCCAGTGAACAACTACTGGGGGAATGTTGGCCAGAACAAAGGGAGAGATATTGACTTCTGTTTTCAAATGCTATCATGGGATCTTTCAGATCCCACCTGACATTACAGCCAGGACCTTGGGTGAGTGAAAGTTAGACAGCAGAACCTGCGTATAATCGATCTCGCAGATGAAAGGAAACAACAGGGGGGAACTAGCTGCTATTATATAATGGAGGTAGGCACGGAATTGACATGGCGAGCTTGTGTTACCATAACATTAGATGTCAGGATCAAAGCAAAAGGTGCCTCAAGATTTGACAGTATTAACAGTAATCAAATTATTTTATCTTTCACAAAGGTTCAAACCAGTTTAGACCATGCGGTTGACCTCCCGATTGTCTGAATGGAGATTTTTTTCTGAAATAGAAATCCAATTTATATGTTTTGCTTCAACTTTGCCCGGCTCGCCGAGCCATTGAACTGTCTGTCAGCTGCCCACACTGATCAACTGCTAAAGCATATTCTTCCATGGATCTGGTGACCTCTGTTGGCTTCTCTGCAAAAAGCTCTCAAACTTCAAGTCTGATTCACATTATTGTGCAGGCGTTATCATCCGTAACTTTGTGGCATGAATGTGGATTAAATGTCTAGCCATTCACAGGGTTTTGTGTGTGTGTGTGTGTGTGGCAGGGGGTGGGTAGTGGGGGGAAAAGGATGGGTACGGAGACAGCTGTAACAGCCGTACATAATCACATTTTTCCAGGGAAATGAACATTTCACAGTTGCTCAGTTCAACCAAAACAAATTTTAATCTTCCTTGCATTGGATGTGTGGGAACTTTCACGTCGGGAGAACATTCCAAAAGTGTTTTACAGAATTGAACTGCAAAGAGAAGTGACTGTGTGTTTTGTAGTCAAATGTTTGGTATCAAAGTTCACACAGTACTTTCAGATCCACAAGCATTATTTTTAATTGCAAAATGATTCCAGGTCTGCCTTGAAGCGTTTTTTTCAATTACCAGAAAATTATTTTGTTTTGAGTGGGGTAGGGGTGGAGAGAAAAGTTATTTAATCTTTCTTAGCGTCTCGCACCTTTTAGCAAATACAATTAACATATGCCTTAGGCTGCTCTTAAGCTACCTCCTATGAGTTTTGGAAGTGTTTGTTGAAAATGGCTGGGTAGATTCTGTTTAATTGCTGCATATTAAATATCTCCCCGATTCTACACCGTGCAAAATACACAGTGACTACACTTTACTGTAAAAAAAAACTGGTGAACTGCTTTGAAACATCTCGAGAACGTGATAGGGTGCAGATGAAGAGAAATTAGAGCTCGGACGTTTGCACGTAGCAGGTGTAAATACTGCCCCGATCACACTTGCGTCCATGCAACTGATTATCTCCTAAACCCTGGAACCTTCTTCCTCTATCCCTCCACCTTGCCACTTCCTTCCCCCTTTTCAGGTCCTGCCTAAAGATCTTCCTATTTGAGCGTGTCTACAGTCACCTACCCCTCCTCCACTGTCAAGCGCTCTGTGACGCTCAGATTAGCCGCAGACCGAGACAACAGTACTACTACTACTACTAATAATAATAATAATCCTTGCATTTGATATAGCGCTTTTCACATCTTATCGACATCTCAAAGAGCTTAAAAGAATATACTGTAAAGTGGATTGACTGTATTTGTGGGCGAAACGCGGCAGGAGCACTGGAACATCAGGAACTTTGCTCTAAAACTAACTCTGTGCGTGCCTGCAGGAGTTACACATACCCTTTATCGTGTGAGGTGCCTTCAGCAGCATTCCCAAAGACAATTCAAAGAGCCATAGAGAAAGAGCCTGCTGTAATAGCAAAGAGCAATGACCATCCACATTCCCAATAGTCATTTTGCCCAGACGATGGTTCCTTGCTGCTTGGTTGAAATAATAATAATAATAATAATACTTGCATTTTGATATAGAGCTTTTCACATCTTCTAGACATCTCAAAGCACTACACAGGATAGACTGTAAAGTGAATTAACTGTATATTTGTGGGCGAAATGCGGCAGCCAATTGCCCAAAGCAAAGTCCCACAAGCAGTTGTGGATTGAAATGATCAATTTATTATGGGTCTTTGTGGACGGATTATTATTGGGCGTATGGAGTAAGGAAACTTGCCCAATGTTTCGCCCTGACCTGCCTAGATTCGAAACACGGGTCTCACACTTGTCAGGCGAGTGCTCTAACCACTGAGCTACAGTTTACTGATTAATCCAGTGTTTCATTTGCATCGCAAACTTCAATTTAAAAAAAATGATTGATGAGAGACTCAGTATTGAAGATTCACCTCGTCCTTAGCAAAGCATCTGGGTCCAACTCTCAGCTGCCATTTACCAACTATGCCCACAAAAAACAGTCACTACACTTTATGGTATATCTTGTGAACAGCTTTAAGATGTCTTTCCGACCTGAAAGTTGCTATACCAAATGTATGGACTGTTATTGTTATTTCACTGCAGTGAAATAAGCAGATTGGGGGGAGAAAATGGTACTAGATATTCTAGCGATACCTGCTGGAGGTTTATACACTGAAGATAATTTTTCATTCTCTGATAAATTAAACAAGTCAAAAACCTCATAGGTTGAGCCGGCAGCATTTTAAAATATGACTTTGGAATTAATTCGAGAGAGCATTTCCGAATCAGCACTCGGGTGGAATAGCTTAGTGTGTGAATAACAGATCTGGGTACGTTCCTTCTCTGTTCCCCTTTGTTCTTTCAGCTGCTTGGGACGTCCTCCCGAGGTGAAAGGCGCTCTACAAATGTAATTTTGTTGTTGTTGTTGTTCCAAGTATTTTGGTCACTACGCTCGGAAACTCTGGAACTCCCTCCCTCAATCCCTCCACCTCACCCCCGGACGCCCCCCCTACCCCCCCCCCCTTTTCCATTTTCAGGTCGCCCCTGAAGACCTTTCCGTTCGACCGCGCCTACGGTCAGTGTCAGGAATGTGTCAGGAATGGGAAAGTGCTCTCTCTACTGAACGGGCCGAACCGTCTCCTCCCATGTCTCCTGTTATGTTTCTCCATGTTTGTTGGTGTCATTGAAATCTGCTCCGTCTCTTTTCCCGCTGCTCATGCAGCCAGGACCACCCTACCCGTTAGGGCCTTTGGTTTGCAGGGTTAACAGGAGCTGAGTTGGAGGGACTCCCTGGCCCCGGTGACTGGTCTACCCTTCCGACAACAACCACAACAACAAAATTACATTTATAGAGCTCCTTTCACGTCCCAAGCCGTTGCCAATAAGCCAGACTGGGCTGTGCTTTCATCGGTAATGTCCTGGAATACTGTGGACCCACTTAGGAACCGGACCAGAGTCACAGATTTCAATTCCGACATTTCGTTTCCAGGCATATCAACCTGGAGGCAGTTCAACTCCGAGGAGACCTATTGTGTTTTGACGCCTTAAGTCAAATCGCTGCCATTTGGGAAAAGTTTTTAAGAGATTTTGTTTTAAATACAAGAAGAAATCTTCTCTTGACTGCAAACCAGTGCGTTTCAACTTCAGAGTAAAAAAAACATAAAGCACAAACCGGAATAAATTAGAATGAAAATTCGAGCCGTCCGTTTGCATTCTGAGGCCTGTTTCAAATCTCGAGTTGCTCAGTAGCACACAACTCCCCAGTGAGTTACTTTTGAAGTGTTTTCCTCCCCCATCTTCCCTCCCCCTTCCCCCTTCAACCCCTTCCCCCACCCTCCCTCCACCCGCCGAACAGCCTTGCATTCATTTCCTTGACGTTTCCAACAAAGCAATATTTGTCGGAGGATCCAGCAGTTTACAGCAGCTCCTAATACTAACATATATTCTGAGGCTAGGAGTCCAGATTCATTTCCTGTTTAAAACAAATCACCATTGCCCTAGATTGCATAATTTGTTACTTCATTCCAATCAGCCGCACTCGGAAAACGCTATCGAGGACAGATGGATGTGTTTTTGATTCAGCCCACACACGTGTCTGACACATGTGGAATCCTAACAGCATGCCCAAGCGCATCCAAACCGAACTGAGAGCTACACGCACACCGCTCATACATGGAAATTCCCGAGATATCTATTGGAATAAATGGGACAGATAAATCCACTTGCTGCCCGAATGACGGACGGACGGACGGACGGACGGACTCTCGTTGGGAATCGTGGGACGTTTTGTGGCCTCAGAGTTTTAAATAATACTGATTATCCTTGCGTTCGGTACCAGCGTCTTATCACGTCATTGAGATGTCTCAAAGAGCTTCACAGGATATACACTTAGTCCTCCCTTAACGTCACAGTTGAGCTCGCGCAAAGTGTGACTTTAAGTGAAACGACATTAAGCGAACCCGCGCAAGAATACCGGACGTTCAGCGTCTATGTACACCCGCACTACCCAAAGTAATTTGTTTCCACACACACAAATGACGTAATAGCAAACGTCGCAACGTTAAATTAATATATGTCCCCCTCTGTATCAACAACGTACTAACGAAACAACGTTGACCGAAGCAATGTTAAGCGAGGTCTGTTTGTATTGTAAGCTGAATTGCCTGTGTATTTTGTGGGCGAAACACTTAAAGGCACAAATTGTGTTTCTTTAAGTGAGAACACGGAGCTCACAATGTATTCCTCAGTCGTTACCATATATTAATAATTGTTGCATTTGATATTGTGCCTTATACAACAACAGCAACAAAATTATATTTATAGAGCGTCTTTCACGTTGGGAGGACGTTCCAAGGGGCTGAACAGTCAGGGGTCCAAACAACAACAACAATAAAATTATACCTGTATAACTCCTTTCATGTCAAGAGGACGTCCCAAGGCGCTGGGACCTGAGTATGGAGGAGTGGCAGAGGAGGTGAAGGGGAGGTAGAGAGTTGGGAAGGCGGCAGAAGGCACGATCGAAAAGGAAGGTCTTGAGACCGGCCTTGAAAGAGGCCAGGGCGGAAGCGAGGCGGAGGGACTGTGGGATGGAGTTCCACAGCTTGGGGACAGAGAGAGACTGAAAGCCCGGCCACCGATGGTAGGTCGGGTCGGGCGGGAGACATGAAGCAGATCGGTGCTGGAGCTGAATGGAGGGGGCAGACAGGTTATAACGTCTTCAAGACGTCTCAAAGCGCTTCCTTGTGGACTGACTAGACGAAAATCTTGTACAGTTACAGGGAAAAAATTGTTCATCACCTGAAGGGGGAGTTTGTAAAAGAGTTTTGTTATTGACCCACAGGTCGAACTGAAACCCGCAGTGGCACAAAGCAATTTAGCCCAGCTCCTGGGCGAGTGTCTAACACTTTGCTCGGGACTTTGCCCTGCATGTGTTTGTGGTGCACGGAGCACCTAGTTTTATACCAGAGAGAGAGAACGAGAGAGAGAGGGGGTATCGAGCAAGTGATTCTGTAATAACATTAACGGGCTTCTCGTAAGATTGACTGCCCGAGAGCCTTTGAGGGACCCTCACAGAGCTGAGTGCAAATCTGCTGGCAGTGTGTCTGCATATATACCGAGAATTAATATTGCGCAGAGCAACCTCCCTGAGGTGGTAAAGGCGCCGAGACTCCGGCACAAATCATTTCGAGATCAAATGGTTCACGTCAGATTTATTCAGGGTATTTGAGTGTGTGTGTGTGAGTTTTTGCGTGCGAGTGTGTATGCATTTTTGGTGTTTGTACATGTGTTTGTGTGTGCATTTGTCTGTCTATGTGTGTGTGTAGTCTGTGTATGTCCGTGTCCATGTGCGTGTCCGCGCGCGTGTGTATGTGTGTGTCCATGGCTGTGACTTTGAGCATGTATCTGTGTGCACGTGTATCTATGTGTGTGCGCACGTGTTTCTGTGTGCCTGAGTTGTTGGCCATACTTATGGGCATGCGCGTGTCTGTGTACACGTGTGCGCACATGTGTGTGTGTGTGTGTCTATGTATGTGTGTCTGTTGGCCTGTGTGTGCGCGTGTACGCGGATCAGTTGGCGTGCATCAGTGTGTATTTGCATGTGCATGAGTACAATTTTTTGCAGTGGAAAAAAAGGCGCCAGGTGTTTCCATGGTGAATTTGTTGCTCTAATATCATCCAGAGATAAAAGGAGAAGCCATTCTCAGGAGCGTGTGGGATTCATGATCTCCAATAAATAGCTTAGAAAACCCCCACAAAAGACTGTTCATCTTTGTCAACATTGCCAGAACAACAAAGATTAACATTTATACAGTGTTGTTTATGGGGTTGGGGAAGGACATCTAGAAATGCTTCTGCTTGCGACCAGCTGGGACCCGAGCTGATGTCTGTGTGTGTGTGTGTTTGTGCGCGAGGTTGGCAGTAACAGGGTCAAAGAGGTAGATTGGAGAGGCCAGGAGGGAGGGATGGAGGGAGTCGAGACGAGGAGAGTGGAGGCTAACAGTTTGCTCATCAACGATGGGGGTAGAGTGGGCGGCGGGGGACGTGAAGCAGGTTGAGCAAAGTGGGGTGAGATGACATTTTCTCAAACAGCCCTGTATTCTTCAACTTGAACGAGAAACAACAACGACAAATTGCATTTATATATATATATGTGTGTGTGTATATACAGTATACAGATACAGTATATGGATTTAAAAATCCTAAAGGTTTTTGCAAAGCATTGGTGCAGCTGAGAGCATGCAGTGTGTGGCTTTGGTCAAGGTGAAATTGGTCAACAAATTTCGAATCACAGAATATTACAGGACAGAAGGAGGCTATTCGACCCATCGTACCTATGCCGGCAATTTGGAAGAGCCGACACAATCAGACCCACTTTCCCTATATCCGTGCAATTTATTCCCTTTTCACGTACCAATCTGTCTCCCTTTTGAAAGTTCTTACTGAATCTGCTTCCACCACCCTTTCAGGCACGCAGTGCTTTCCAAACCCTAACAGCTTTTATCCATTTTAACCATTCTTCCAGTGTATAATAATGATAATGATAATCCTTGTATTTGATATAATAATAATGTCAAATCCTTGCATTGGACATAGCACTTTTCATGCCTTCTAGACATCTCAAAGCGCTTCACAGAATATAACTGTGAAGCGAATTGACTGAACGTTTTGCGGGCGAGAAGTTTAAACCTTTCCAAGAAATGTTTCTCAATGAGACAATAACGGTGAGGCCACTATGCGGCAATTTCGAGGCAAAGTCCTTAATTAATGAATCAATTAATTCTTTAATTAAGGAAACTGAGAGGACATCACCACCCGGAAACCAGCAAATACGTCTGGGCTATCTGTGGGAATGCTGCGCTGAAAATTAATCGCATTGGGAGGCCGGGCATTCCTGCCAGTCCTGATTTAAGGATCAAATCCAAACGGTATAATGATGAGGCTGAATAGCAGCAGTCGGTCTTAATTTGGAGATTGGAATTCTCTCGTGCGAGCGAAAAAAAAATTCCTGCTGAAATGGATCCCACCACCGGCATAAACAGAGCTGACGTGGGAATCAGTTCCGAAAATGGTGCTTATTTTTTTTTTAAATCTGGAATTGCAGAGAAGGAAATCGAAGGGTGTGGGAGACGACTGCGAGGAGTGGGGGGGTTGGGGGGTGGGGGTGTGTGAGGGGAGGAGGAAAGAGGATGGAACAGGGTCGAACGGCCTATTTGGTAACAGTTTAAGCAGCAATGGTTGTTTTGGCAAGACATGATTAAGATTATTTCAGCAGCAGGAGGAAAACAGCTGCCACACCGGGGGGGGGGGAATCGATTTCTGAGTACTGGGTACATTTTATTGATCAATCATCAGCATTGAGGTTTTATTAGCATGTAACAATGTCTGTGTTGCTCACACATGTCTGTTTCCTGTAATGTCTTGGTTGACATTAAACCAGCGCAGTCAAATAGTCCTCGCCTTTTGTTCCATTTGACTTTCTCTCCTCCTAATGCAATCCAGTTTGACAGCTGAATTTATGGAATAACAGGTGGTATATCCCCTGATATCGGTTCAGCTGAATGAATGAACGAATGAATGAGTGAGTGAATGCACACATAACGACATGGCAAAGTTGTCTTTTGTAGATGAAGCCACAGCTGTTCATTCTCCTGCAAAAACACACAGTCACTGCACACAGTGGAGCTCTGTAGCTTAGTGGTTAGAGCACTTGGAAGTGGTTAGAGGTGTCTCACAAGCAAGAGACCTCGGTTCGATTCCCGGGCAGGGTGAAATGTTGAGCAAGTTTCCTTACTCCACACACCTCTGTTTACCTAGCAGTAGGTATGAACCCGATTGTTAGTGGACTGGCGGATCGTTTTTCCGGGAAGTAATAATTCCTTCCAAAAAAAAGCTATTCGCTCTATCCACGGCTGTTTGTGAGACATTGTTGTGCGCAATTGGCTGCCATGTTTTGCCCACAAAATATACGGTCAATTAACTTTACAGTATATCCTGTGAAGTGTTTTGAGACGTCTCGAAGATATGATAAACCGCTATATCAAATGCAAGGATTATTACGACGACACTTTGGGAAGTCCTCGCAATGCAAAAGATGCTATATAAATGTAAATTGCACCGTATTGCATTTAGCAGTAAAACCATTCAAAGATGTCTTCCTCCCCGTGAGAGGTACTGCATCAAACGCAAGGCTTATTAACAACGCTGAAACACTTTGCAGGGAAATAGCCAGAGAGGCAAGGATGGAATAAAAAATGAAATGAGCGTGATTCAAACATCAGAACCGATCCCTGCGATAGTGCTTTGTTTATTTGTTTCAACGAAATTAATTTCTCTGGAATGATTTGCCACCTCACTAAGAAGCTAATGGTGCAGATCGCTGGGAAAGGAATGCAATAAATAAGCTTTAAGCTCTTTAATACTGACCAGCTGGAGACCCAGCCTCATCTTGTTGCTGTTGCTGTTTGGATGAGTGGTGTCCTGTAGCTCAGACCACTCGCCTCGCAAGCGAGAGGACCTGGGTTTGATTCCCGGCAGGACGAAACGTTGGGCAAATAGGTAAATAGGATTGTTAGTCAATTCACAGATGGCTTTTCCAGGGATAATAATCCCACGCAAACATAATAATAATAATAAATTGATCACTCAATCCACAATTCTTTGTGGGATGCTGCCGTGCGCAATTGGCTGCCGCGTTTCACCCACAAAATATACAGTCAATTCACTTTACAGTGTATTCTGTGAAGCGCTTGGAGACATCTCAAAAACCCGATGGGGCGCTGCATCAAATGCAAGGATTATTATTAATATTATGAACAATACCGTGATGTACCATCTAATCGGGTTTGCATGTTTACAAGCGCCTTACCCTTCGGGAGGTTGTCTCAAGGAGTTAAGCGTAGAGTTAAGTGTAGTGACTGTTTGTTTCAAAATCCATCAGACTGCTGGCTGGCCACCCGAGCCAGAGCATTGAGAGTGAAAGGGTTGAGATTAAGAGGGCATTGCACAGAACTAGTGGGTGACTTGCATCTAACTGACACAGAGGAAGCCGATTTCGGTTAATTTACAAAATACGCCTGTTTTACAAGCACAAGTTCAGCGCAGCTCCTACCATTATACTGGATTTCTCTGCTCCTCAAAATCAAAAGATAGACTTAGTTTTTCATTGAGGTTTGATCAGCCAGCTGTCTGACACGCAGAAACCCTCCACTGGGCTTCAGAGCATCTAAACCAGAGTGAGAGTTGCACATCTGTATGCCAGCTACACACAGGAATGTCCCTGTGTCTCGAATGGAATGCGGACTCTTTCTCTCTCTCTCTCTCTCTCCCCCTCTATCTCCCTGGAAGAACTCATCAACAACAACAAGTTGGATTTATCTCGTACTTGCTTACCCACCCTGCTTACCGGATCTCGGAGGGCATTAACCACAAGCTCACAGGACCCAGGGTTGGCCTTTTCATTCTTTGCCGAGTTGTTTGTCAGCTGGTGGCTTCCTCTGATGAAAAGCGAGTAATAATTAAACTAATAATAATCCTAGCATTTGATATATCTTTCAGACGCCTCAAAGTGCTTCACCGAATATACTGTAAAGTGAAGTGACTGTATATTTGTGGGCGAAAGGCAGCAACCAGTTGCACACCGCAGCATCCTGCGAATCGTTGTGGATTGAAATGACCAATTTATCATTGTGTTTTTTTTTCTTGGGGGATTATCATCAGGCGTGTGGAGTAAGGAAACCTACCCAAGGTTTCGCCCTGGCCTGGAATCGAACCCAGGTCTCTCTCTTGTCAGGCGAGTGCTCTAACCACTGAGCTACGGGACTCCACGACGTTAAGGGAGGGAGAGAGCCTGAGGCAAGGAGTTCCAGAGGTTTATCGGGTGCAGTGACCAAGGGCTCGGCCGAAGCCTGTGTTAGAGCGAATCCCACTAGTTCATCTGGGCTGGGGACAGTTACATGTGCCTTGATCGGTTACGCCAGTAATGCTCAGGATAAACGTTGTCGTTGGGGTCAAATGCGTGGATTTGTTCCTGTTATCATGAGGCCACTGGTTGACCCTCGCTGGTTATTTTGTGTTGCAGGATTCTCATTCTGGAGGACGGAAGCCTGAGAATAGCCAACGTGACGAAAAGGGATGGGGGTCTCTACACCTGCATCGCTCTCAACAATTTAGGGTCAGCAAACAGCTCGGGGAGCCTCGTGGTCAAAGGTACGTCGATCGATCGACTGATCGTGTCGCCAAGGTAGCGTCAACGGCGGTTTCCAGCTAATAACTATGGAGTTCTGCGGCTCAACGGTTAGAGCACTCGACTCGCACGCGAGCGGACCTGGGTTCGATTCCCGGCAGAGAGAAACCTCAGACAAGTTTCTTTACCTCACACGCCTCTGTTTGCCAAGTGGTGAGTAGGAACCCGGTTGTTAGCCGATTGGCTGATCGGTTTCCGAGGATAATAATTCCTTCGAGAGAAAAAACTGAAAGTTATTTGGCCACTCTTTCCACGACTGTTTGTGGGACACTGCGGTGCGCAATTGGCTGCTGTATTTGACGCGCAAAACGTACAGCCAATTCACTTCACAGGACATTCAGTGAAGCGCTTCAAGACATCTCAAAAATGTGATAAGGCGCCATACTGATATTATGAATAATAATAAACCTTGCATTTTTATATAGCGCTTTTCACCTCGACTCTTATCAAAGGCTAGGATTATTATTATACCGTATTGACTCAATATAATAATAATAATAATCCTTGCATTTGATTTTGTGCTTTTCACGGTCTTCTAGACGTCTCAAAGCGCTTCACAGAATATACTGTAAAGTGAATGCGTATACTGAAGGAAACTTTCTGCCCGTGGGGCGAAAGAGACCTGACGGAAGGTGAAACATGTGGAGCGACTGCACCAATGCGACCCTCGCAAGTGATTCCATGCAGGGTGCAATGTCACATATTCTTCCCCTCGCAATAAAAAGGGCCTCTGCTCCCATCAACAAGGCAGACAATTTGCGCCCAGCAAATCCTCCATAAACAACAGTCTCTCTCTCCCTGTTCCGAGCCGATGTAGTCGTCCACTTCGTTGCTGTATGCAAATTGGCTGCTGCGTTTGCCTACAAAAGACAGTCACTGCCCTCTTAAGTAAACTTGTGTGAAGCGCTTTGCGACTCCCTGATGTGAAAGGTGCTGTACGTTAGAGTTATTAATATTTATTATTATCAGGGAAGTGTCATGCAGTGGCACATTCAGGATAGATTTAGGCTTTGAAACAATGTTAGCACACACTCCTCACAGAGAGAGAGATGCAGGCTGACATTTATGCCCTGGTAAAGCTCTAAAGAGTTAGTTTAAACCCCGTAATTATTCTATTTTTTTTAAGAAGACATTCACAATATCAAAACAATCCTTTCTACTGTAACGTTAAGTGGTTTTCCATCCG
Source organism: Hydrolagus colliei (assembly GCA_035084275.1). Classification (NCBI taxonomy): domain Eukaryota; kingdom Metazoa; phylum Chordata; class Chondrichthyes; order Chimaeriformes; family Chimaeridae; genus Hydrolagus; species Hydrolagus colliei. The sequence goes on from CM068753.1 coordinate 11,658,818, forward strand.
AGCCCGCAGAATTTAGAAGAGCGTTTGCAAACACAAGAGAGCCAGTTAAACTGTGTTCAAACTGCAAGCCGGATTCTTAAAGGGTAATAGGAGTCTGCACTCTCAGCTCGGTAAAGTGTCAAGGAAAATCTCTCGGAATCTCTTTCCGAGGGAGTGGGGGGGTGTGGGGGGAGGAAAATTGGAAACGAACAGAAGGAAAATGGAATCGAGTTAGAATGTCATTTTTCGTGTTACAATTTTTGCAAAGTGAATGTAATGACGTTGTATTGTGTGTGGGAGACTCCATTAACTGAGCCCAGACTCCGTGATATTCCCTGTGACCCAGTCCCCTCTAAGGCTTACAAGAAATCCGTTAGCAACTCGGCTGATTTGATGAGAGAGGCCATCTTTTATCGCGTCTGAGAATCCAGGCAGCCGCTGATGTGCCGGTGGCTTTAAAAGAAACGTTATTTTCTGCCTTATTCCATGAGAACTTATTCCTTCCGCGGCTGATTGTCGGGCGTTGCGGCGCACAAGCTGGCTGGCGTGTTCGCCGACAAAACACATAGTCCCTCCGCTTTATAGGAAAATCCTTTCAAGCACTTTGAGAAACCTCTCAGGAGACGGGATTTACTGTGAAGTGGAGTGACAGTATAGTTGAGGGCGCATAGCAGTGTGACGCAAACAGCCAAGTGGCAATTTACCAGATTTGACTCAGAGGATTGTTGGCTGGGACACCGACCGGGAGAGAGGAACTCCCTTCTCTTTTCGAACAGCGCCACGGAATCTTCAACATCCACCTGAACAGGCACAGACAGGACCTCGGTTCAATGTCAATCAATCAATCAATGAATCATTACATTTATACAGCGCCTTTCGCGGCGGGAGGATGTCCCAAGGTGCTGAACAGGCAGGTGGGGTCAGAGCAAGGGGTGGAGGGGTAGGGGGAAGGAGAGTTGGAAAATTTAATATATATTTGTGGGCAAAACGCGGCAGCCAAATTGCGCGTAGCAGTGTCTCACAAACAGTCATGGAAGTAGGGTTAGGGGAGAAAGGGGGAAAAGATGGCAACGGGAGGGGTCGGGGTAGGAGGAAGGAGAGCAGGAAAACCAACTGTATATTTGTGGGCGAAACGCGGCAGCCAAATTGTGCAGAGCAGTGTCGCACAAATGTCTCACCCAAAGGACGCCAGCTTCCGTCAATGCAACACCCACCCATCACTGCATTAGATTGTCAGCTTAGACTATGTGAGTGCAATAATAATAATAATAATAATATTAATCCTTGCTTTTGATATAGCGCTTTTCACGTCTTCTGGACCTCAGGTCCTGACGTGGGTCTTGACTCCACAACCGTCTGAGGCGAGATGTGAAAGGTGACTGAGCCAGCCTGTCACAAAGCCATAAATAAATGAGAGATGTATTTTTTTTAAACGCCAGTTTAAAGCACTAAACGAATACTGAGCATGGAGGCAAAAACAAAAAGATTAAATTTCACCCAAATTAAGCTCCAGCTTTAAAGTCACCTTTACAGTATGATCCATAAGCCGTTGCCAAATTGCTGTCGTTTCCAATATTAGTGATTCGACTGTCAATACCACCGCCAATTGATTTATTGCTGCATTCATACATCTCTTTTGTTCAGGCTCCCGGTGAGATCAATTCTCCTCGCTGGCAGGGGCCGTGTGTTTTGGGAGGGCTACATTCCGTACAATCGAGAGGAAACAGAATATACCTTTCGGCTGCTGCCTTAAATCAGTATTACCAGAGTGATCATCTGCGAAATAGGTGACTGTTTAGGGTTACATAGCCTGGGTAGACTTCCCTTTCTCTCCTCTTCCCCCTTCTCCCTGAGGAAGCATGTTGCAGTAATTGGTTTTTTGGAGAATCTGTTCAGAAAAGCGCCAGGGCTTCGGTATTTTGGAAGATGTAATTGTGTTTGTCTTTTTTTGGGGGGTGGAGGAGAGGGCTCTGATCACGTGTGAGCTCGTGCAAGGCCACAGACAGATTCAGCAGTTGGGGAGCAAAGTATTTTTAGGATGGTGGTGGGGGGAGGGGGGAGGGACCCTCTCTGTGTTGTATGTGCCATCAAGACGCGTTTAATTTCTTTTCCCTCTCGAAACCGAAAGGGATTCGGACGCCGCGGGAAAGTCCAAAAGGTTATGTTTCTCACCTTCCTGTCTCCTGGCCCGCCTGCCGGTGGTGTACTGTTTCAAAATGTTTATCAAACCAACGCCTTTTATAGGCATCGAGGCAGGCGGGAGTCAGCTATGAATCCAACTAATGACACACTTAAAAAACAATTCAATCAGGTGAACCCACTTCCCCCCATCCCCAGTGTTTTTTGGTGTTTTAATAAGAATTCATAATAATAATCCCACCATTTGGTAATACTACCACAGTACTAATGATAATCCTTGCATTTGATATAGCGCTTTTCACGTCTTCTGGACGTCACAAAGCGCTTCACAGAATGGACTGTCAAGTGAATTGACTGCATATTTGTGGGCGAAACGCGGCAGCCAATTGCGTTTCACGGTGCCTTTTTACATCCGGAGGACGTGCCACAGCGCCACACAGGATTCACGTGTAAAGTGAACAAACGTGACAGCCAATTTGTGCACAGAACAGCCATGCAGTGAGTGACCAGTTTGTTCTGGGGGCTTGTTGGCCAGAACACCAGGGGAACCTTCCTTCGCTTTCAAATAGTGTCAGTAGACACTAAAGAATAGTGGGAGTTTTAACCCTGACCTGAACAGACTTGGTTTAGTATCTCATCCGAAGGACGACTCCTCTAATGATTCAGCAAACACGCAGCAAGGCATTGCAGTGTCAGTTTAGTCTATGTGAGTTCAAAGACCTGACAAGGGGCTTGAACCCATAACAACAACAACAACAAAATTACATTTGCATAGCGCCTTTCACGTCGGGAGAACGTCCCAACTGTCTGACATTCGAGTGAAGAGGTGCAAACAACTGAGGCAGTCTGATGCACGGCCCATAACATGCATCAGTGATACATCAGATACATGAAAAGTGCTATATCAAATGCAAGGATTTTTAATGAATAATAATCATAAATTAATCATATTAAATATTAATAATAATAAGTCCTGAGCTATGATAGATATTGCCTAGTTATGTCTACTTATGAAAATGTCAGTCTTCAGTAATTGTTGTCAGTTATCAATGCCACTTTTTAAAATAAAAATCATTTACACACGGTATGATCGACGTTTAAGATTGTCAGAGTAACGCAGCATTGAACTGCATACAAATCAGGAAAGGACAGATAGTTTTTGCACTGAAACAAAAACGTCTCGGATTTCAAGAGTAGATTGGCTTTGGTGCTGTGATATGGCGGGTCGCTCTCAAAGGGTTAATCAACGAGTCATTAGGACTGAGCGAAAAGGATTGCTGAGCCTAGCCAAGTGAAAGAGCCGTAATTAATATCAACAGAGATATTCATTAACCTAGCAAGTTTCAGTCAGTGGATGGATTCTCTGTGAATGTAAATGGGGATTTCTCACTCATTCACTCACTCACTCACTCACTCACTCACTCACTCACTCACTCACTCACTCACTCACTCACTCACTCACTCACTCACTCACTCACTCACTCACTCACTCACTCACTCACTCACTCACTCACTCACTCACTCACTCACTCAATCAATCAATCAATCAATCAATCAATCAATCACGCAGTCACATGTGGTCAGCCAGGTTTCAGACTCATACACAGAAAAACACTGATGAGAGTCCGAACCAAACAACAGCAAAGTTCCTCAATGCATGGGAAATTTCCGCTTGCCTGGTACGGGATGCTCACTCTCTCCAGAGATCTGCACCCCCACACCCTCAACTAATTCCAGAGAGTTTGGCAAGTGTGTAGATACCGCAGGTTTCAAATATCAGCCCTTGTGTCTTTTTTCTTCAGTTCCCCCTGTTCCTTCCTTCTTTCCTTCCTAGCTTCCCTCTCTCTCTCTCTCTCTTTCTCTCGCTCTCATTCTCTCGCAATATTTCTTAACTGCAGTTTGTGTTGGAATTAAACTCTCTGAACAAACTTTCTTGATCTCCAGAACATTCAGAGCACTGACTCCACGCTTGGCTACCCTGGGATCGATTGACGCTCTGTGATTTGTGCACATGTAACTGGATTACTAGTGCTCTAGTGCTACACCGGTGCTGTCTTGCTATTTTTTGTAACATGGAGAGCCCTGTTCACAGATGGCTACTGGCTAAACTGTTGACATTTAACTGGAGGTGACTTTCCTCCACATAAACGTGTACTCAGGGAGCAGCAGTGAGAGATTCCAAAGAGCGGAGTTGAGTTACAAAGCCCCCCGAGGTTTATGCCAGGCTAAATTAAACTAACGGTTCATTTTCCATTAGTTTGCCACACAACCTCCTGCATTCAATATTTTCTTGTGCTTCTGCAAACTCAACTCAAAAAAAAATTCCATTTTGGTTCGCTTGACTTCCGTGATCCCTTAAGTTTCAGAGGAAAATCTAGGAAATAGCTAGAATCTACAAAACATCTCATCACTTGTTGCAGTTTGAAGAAGGGCTTTATGGGCATTTGCAGAGAGTGTTCAGGAGGCAAGTAGGAAAATAAGAACCATTTGGTCACTCAGTCCAGGACTGTTTGTGGTGTCACTGCTACTGTGTGTAATTGGCTGCCACGTTCCGCCCACAAAATATATAGTCAATTCACTTTACAGTATTTTTTGTGAAGCTCTTTGAGACGTCTCGATGTGATAGGCACTATATCAAATGCAAGGATTATTATTATTATTAAGTGAGAGTGGGGCGGTGGGGGAGAGGGGAGAGAGCACATTGCACTGAAATACGCTGAATTGTTCGAACGTCACACAGTCATTAAGCAGTTCTATCCTCCGTGAACCAGAGCAACGTTTAAAAGCCAGCATCTGATAAAGTGAGATCATTAATAGGCAGTTAAGTTATTAAAGGGAATGCAAAGAGAATTCATCGGCTCGTGGGACGCAACGAGGAATTAACAAAGCGTAAAATGGAAAACAAAAGCAGAGAATAATGACTCTCAGGAGAATGAGGCCATATTATTATAGCAATGTATGTGCTACATCATTTCAGTTCCAATTTCAACAGATAATTCTTTTCTGCTCTGACCAACTGAGTGAAACAAGTGTGAAGAGATGGCTGTGCAAAGAAGTACTGAATTGAAGTGTGAATCACACATGTGAATCTACTGGACTCACACATTGTGTCTGTCGATTGAGAGAAGGGATTTGGACTTGGGTCCTTAGTGGTTTCCTAACCTACTCTGTCACTTGGGGCCCTGTAAGAGTCCCAGTTTGTTAATTAAGACTAAACAGTGGTCCTTTCCATGCTGAGTTTATTCTTGGAAGAGCAACGTCACTTGTAAACAGAATTCACTGCTCACAAGGAGGCCAATCGAGTTTGCACTGGCTATGGGGGAAACGTTGTCTATTCAGTTCCACTGCTCTGCCCTATCCCATACATCAAACATCAATTTAAGGAACAGAGATCCTTGCTCAGTCTGCAGAATTAACCCCCCAATCCTACACCCTCACCTTGTCTCAATCATTGATTCATCGAAATGTGGACAACGTTGACATTTAGCTGCTCCGTAATTATCGCAGTCCTCCCTTATTCCCTTTAAATCGAATCTGACAGAACAATCATCTTACAAGTTAAGGCTTTTCCTTTCTCTTGCAGCAATTATAATTTTAATTATGGGAGAGCCAGCACAAGGTAGGTAGCAAAATGGTGCAATCAGCACTCGCCAGCAGGTCAGACAGCCATGTTGCCAATATTGAGTTCTTAAATTGACTTTTCTTTGTACTATGGATTTTTTTTCCTCTCAGTTTCTGAGCTCCTCCATGAATCATCTTTCACGTCCAATTTGACAGACATCTGCAAAAAAAAAAAGACAACAGGGATACTTAAATGTCACCACAGAAATTATCTATGGTCTATTACTAGAGGGGTTTTCGAACAGTGCTCCACTCAAACGCAAATGTAAATAGGAGACTTGATTAGATGGAAGAAGTAATGCACTGAAGGAGCCTGGTTCAGATTCATAATTCATTTCGAGGCATTCTGTTCTTTAAATCCCCTAAATCTACCATTTGGCTCTGCACACCAGTCCCAGTTCTCTGAAAAAGCAATGCATTTTTGTTCCATTGTCCTATCCTTTCATACCTTCCATTCTTCGGTGTTGTGGGTGAGTAATTCCACCCTGATCTTTTTGAGGTGTACTCAGTTTTCTTAGGATTTCAGAATGTCCAGGATATTGACAAATTGCAGAATTTCGTCTCAACATTGAGACATATTAATAATAATAATCCTTGCATTTGATATAGCACTTCTCACATCTTCTAGGGTCTCAAACAGCTTCACAGAATATACCCTAAAGCGAATTGACTGTATAAATGTGGGTGAAATGCAGAAGCCAATTGCACACAGCAGTGTCCCACAAACAGTCGTGGATTGAAATGACAAATTCATTTTTTTTGGAGGGATTATTATCAGGTGTGTGGAGCAAGGAGACTTGCTCAAGGTTTCACCCTGCCTCGAATTGAATCCGGTGCTTTTAACCACTGAGGTAGAGGACTCTGCATTCATTGCCTCGGGGCCAACTACGGAAACTCCCTCCCCATCGGCCTCCCCAACTCTTCCCTCCACAAGCTGCAGATCAACAAAAACTCTGAACCTCTCCCCAAGTATTTTTAAGCAATGAAATCTACCACTGGCAAGAATTTCTCCCTATTTAGCTAATCGAAAGCAATAGATACAATAACCCGCGATCCCATCTACCTGTTCAGGAGGACATAAAAAATCCCATGGTACTATTCGAAAAGAGAAGGGAGTTTCTCCCGGTGTCCTGGCTCACAATCCCCGAATAAAAATTGGTCACTCGCTCCACAATGGTTTGTGGAGCATTGATGTGTACGTGAATTGAGGGGCACTTGTGTACAAACTACAGGCTATCCTGGGACGTGTTTTGGAGACCTTTCTCTAACATGAAAGGTATTATCATCAAAAGTAAGGATTATTATCATTACATGTTAAAGCTTTCTGGTTGTGCTTGTATAGTGCTCCCATCTCTACTGCTATGCCTCACACTTTATCCAGAAAGTATCCAACAGCGATAGCAATCTAACTGAGGCCTTACTGGTGGTTCATATCATAGGGCACTGAATATCTGAGAGCTGATACAAAGCAACAGTCTAATCTAGGAGTCAGATGGTTTACAAGGAGAACAATTGATATCTGGGAGTGATTATGAACCAGAAATTTTATCTGGTGAAGAATATAAAAAGGTTGTGGTCAGCTGGGATGGTAAAAAGTGAAAGTATATGAAGCCGCAAATTGATCAGTCAGGAAGGCAGTCTCAACTCAATGCCGGGCTGCCTGGCGTACCACAGGGATTTGGCGAGGATCTTTTATTCAGTGTGGATGGAGCCTTTAGAACGTGCTCTTGTCTCCATTTGCAATTGACATGCAAAAACTTGTTTTCATGTCCCAAATTGGTCAGTGCAGCAGAAGTATGTACCGATATTTCTCAATGACCTGGCACCAAAGTTGCATCTTTGATATACATAAACGTGATGGGTTTTAACCGGTTCGGAAACAAAAATGAATCTGAGAGGACTTGGAGTACAGCTCACTAGATAGCCTGTGGCTTCAGCACCTCATTAGTCACCTGAGCGAGACAAAAAAAAGTCTTTCGGATTTAACATAACGTCTTTCTCTCCCATTTGCCGTTGGCTTGGAAATGGTTTTGATGCTGTCACAGATGGCTGTGTCCATGGGAGGTTTAGAGGTGTCCATGGGAGGTGATATATGCCCCCGCCCCATGGAATTGTAAACTGTATTGATTCAGACGAAAGTAAATCAGGAAATGAACTAGTTCTTGAAAGGCTCTGTCTCTGAGTGGGGTGTGAGGGTCGTTATAGAGGTGTGTACAATCTTAATTGGGATTGAAAATGTAGAAAAATAAGAAAATAATTTTGAATGCACTGAGATAACAGAGCAAGATGCCATGGGTTTAAGCGGATGCAAAGGGTGATTTCAAAGCAGACACCAGGAGGTATTTTCTTTCACCTGCGGGTGATTAATAACTGGCATGGGATTCCCGGGAAGGGTGGTTGAAATCAGGAGTCGTTTATGGAGCCCTGCAGCTTCATGGTTAGAGCACTCACCTATCACGTAAGTGACCTGAGTTTGATTCCAGGCATGGGCAAAACCTTGCGTAAGCTTCCTTACTCCACACGCCTGATAATAATCCCTTAAAAAAGCAATAATAAATTGGTTACTTAAATTCATGACTGTTTGTGGGACACTGCTGTGTGCAATTGGCTGCCGCGTTTCGCCCAGACATATACAGTCAATCAATCCACTTTACTGTATGTTCTGTGAAGCTTTTTGAGATGGCTAAATGAGGTAGAAAGTGCTATATCAAATGCAAGTATTATTGTTAGTTTAAAATAACTGGGACTCATTTTTGTTTAAAATCAGTTTGATACTACAATTGGGAGGTCTTTAGGCTGGGTGTTCTAGAATGATGAGATCATATAACAACAACAACAAAATTGTATTTATATAGCGCCTTTCACGTGGGGAGGACGTCCCAAAGCGCTGAACAGTCTGGTCGGGACCCGAGCAGTGAGTGGGTGGGGGAGGTTGAAGTAGGGGGAAGGGGAAGGAGAATGGGAGAGGGGGAAGAGTTAGTGGGGCAGCTGAAGATGCGGTCAAAGAGGAAGGTCTTGAGACTGGCTTTGAAGGAGGAAAGGGAGGAATCGAGGCGGAGGGGCTGCGGGATGGAGTTCCACAGTGTGGGAGCAGAGAAGCTAAAAGCTCGGCCGCCGATGGTTGGGTGGTTAGAGCCTGAGTCTGTTTAATGGAGTGGGCGGGCAGGCTGGTAGGGAGACAGTAGGTCAGAGAGATAGGCGGGGGCAAGGCCCTGAATGGCCGTGAAAGTGATTATATCACTTTATAGAGTGATATAAACCAAAGGACCGATGTTATAAAGAGCCCACAAGCCTGTGAGTCCAAACTGTATTGTTGAACAAACAACAAAATTACATTTGTAGAGCGCCATTCATGTCGGGAAGACAAGGCGCAAAGGGGAGAGTTGTCAATCTGAGAGATGGGGAACCCACACATTTACACGAATAAATCTTTAACTCAAGCTTTCTCAAATTTTATTTGAGAAATATTAGTCTTCGTGTTGGAAATTGTAAAGCAGTCTCTAAACTTTGTCTGTGAGTTATGGCAGGGAACGGGCAAGTGGGGGGTGGGGGTGGCCAGAGTATTGAAACGCTATGACGTTTGGCTTCCTATAAACTGGGGGTAAAAAAAATAATATTTAATGCCCATATAAGTGATAATATTTGCTTTGATAACATGAAACATGAAAACAAAACATGATAATAACTAACAGCTTGCTTTAATAGAGTCAATTTGCAGGTTACATTTGCTCTCTCTCCCATCGGAGCTTTTTTGGCTGTTTAATTACAGGCCTCATTGGTTCAGTATTATCTTCAATGTAAAATGTCACCAAATTTGAAGAAGCATATCTAATGCGAGCATTTAAATGTAATATCATTCATTAGTCTTCATGGAAGAGGGATTATTCATCCTGTAACTCGAGTGAGGAAAACAGAGGAGGAGGGGGGAAGGAGAGGGGGAAATGTTTTCTTGCATTCTTGGCACTTTTGCAAAGCTTACAAAAGAATATTGTGATTATGTTTCTGCCCCATCCCCACTCCCACCCAAATCTAGTCTCTCAGACTCAGTGTTTTATTGAATGGAGAAGAAAACGGTGCTCAAGAACAATGGTAGCTAATTTCAGTTAACGATTGCCTTGCAGTTAGTTGGTGTAAATCAGGCGGGGGTGACATTGTTGGTCTGTTGATTTGCTTGATTCTCTCGTTGGCAGCTATCAGGCGAGTGACGCAGGTGCTGCTGTTATTCAGCAGCGAGGCAGGAACTAACTGTGAATTTTTATCTCCTCTTGGCTCAGTGAATGTCACCAGCCGCACTCCAGCACCTCTGCAGCCTAAGTGGACTTTATTTTTCCAGACTCAACCTAGACAGTGGGTGGAAGGAAGCTGGACATTTGATCCGGGAGGGGGCACAAGAGAAGGGGGTTTGTGGGTGCGTGGGGGGTGTGGGGGAGACAAGAGAAATCACAGCCAAGCCCGATCCTGTCCTCACACAATGTGCGTGTGAGCGCATTCACTGTATCCACACCCTTCCTTCTCCTATTCTCCAGTGATTGAAGCCCCCTTTCTTTCATCTGGCAGTTCAGGATCTGTCTATCTACAATCCTTTCAATCGTGAGGCACATGTCTGTTAAACATGGATCTGTGGGACGGTGACAATCATTTGGATTCACTGCTTGCCTCCTGCTTTTGAAATTGCTCACATATTTTCCTTTGCTCCTCCTTGGTAATGACTTCAGGGCACTTTTCTCGATATACAGTCGACTCCTTTAGAAACTGGAAATTTGGCAAGCGATTTCAAAGCACAAAGAGACCGGGCGAAACTGCTCGATAAGATTGTGAAAGTTGCACAGAGGCGTTGAGATGCAATGAAAGCGATTTGGGTTTGCAACTGAGTTAGTGCGTTATATAGAGATATATATATAGATATATAAAGGACTGCGGTTGATGAATTTTGACATGTTCTTTTGTTAATTTTGAACGCTGTTTCTCTGCTGATCTTCAAAAGAAACGGCTTTGAAATTAACATAAGAACATAGAATAAGGAGCAGGAGTAGGCCATTTGGCCCCTCAAGCCTGCCCCACCATTCAATAAGATCATGGCTGATCTTCTAATCTAATTCCACCTACCTCATTATCCTCATATCCCTTTGTCCATTAGAAATCTGTCAACAAAATCCAAATCAAAACTGAGGCGGGGATAGGATGAAGGTAACCATTGGCACAATCGAAGAAGTTCTTCAAGCGCGATCTGAAAACGGGCAGGGGGTGGCAAGGCGAATGATTTGATGGAGAATGTTCCAAAGTTTCAGCGTGTAGTGGCTGAGACTACAGCCAATGGTGGGTTGGAGAGTCCGGGGCGACAAGGACTGCGGGCCACTGCAGCGTAGTAGTGTCGGGAGCGAGCAGGTTGGAGAGAGAGTAGAGATGCCAGGGTATGAAGGGATCTCAATACATAAGAACTTAAGAATTAGGAGCAGGAGTAAGCCATTTAGCCCCTCGAGCCTGCCCCACCATTTAATAAGATCATGGCTGATCTTCTATCCTAATTCCATTTACCCGCCCTGTCCCCATATCCCTTAATCCCATTATCTTTTTTAAAAAAACTGTCAATCTCAATACAAGAGTGAGGATCTTGAAATTGATCCAATCTATGTAATGCAATGCTGGGGTTGGCGTGCTTCAGATGAACTGATGTCTCGTCTACCTGTTCAGGTGAACAGACCCGCACGGCATTGCTCGAAATGAGTAGGGACTTTCCCCAGGTATCCTGGCCAATGATCCTCCAAAGTAAATTTAGTCACTCACATCTTGGCTCTTCGTGTTATGTGGCTGTGTGCAAATCGGCAGCCACTTTTCCTTACAAATACTCTGCACCACCCCAACAAAAAGACAAATTGTGTGAAGCTCTTTGAGACGACGTGACAAAGCGCCACGTTAAATGCGAGAATAATAATAAACTCCGCAAAGCGCCTTGAAATCTCAATGACGTGATAAGCCGCTGCATCAAACACAAGGATGATTATTATCAATAACAATGATCAATGCAACGGACATATTTTGTTCAGCGAGAACGTATCGGAAAATGAGCAGAATTCCTTACTCTGCCATGCTCTGTATCTCCGGGCATCTGTTCTCTACAATTCCACCCAGCTCATGTCACTTGCTCCTCCCTCCCTCTTGTCAGTTTGCATTGTCCCTGGCTCGGCTTCTCTCCATCTGGCTCCTGATCACTATTTCTCTTGTAACCATTGCTTATCTCTGCATTTGTCTCTCATCGTTCTATTCTTGCCTTTCTCCCTCTCTTTCAGTTTCTCAATCATCTCTACACACCCTTAAGTTATTATTATTAGTAGTAGTAGTAATCTTAGGACCAAAAAACTCCATTCTATCCTCTCGTTACTGCAATACAAATGTCATTTTATTGTTGTTGTTGTTTTTGGCCGCTCAATTCAATGTGAATTAGACATTACGGGAGACAGACAATTATCTGAAGGAAAGTCTACAGCCAACAATGCACAACTGCAAATAGCAATTTCCTGAAAATTCATCAGAGGAGCCATGGGGACGGAGATCAGTGCACAACATTCATTCATTCATTCATTCATTCATTCATTCATTCATTCATTCATTCATTCATTCATTCATTCATTCATTCATCAAAATAATACTATCTACTCAAATCAACTTGCGTTGTGAATCTTTTTTGTTGTCATGTGGAGTAATGGCTCCAAGTACTTAAACAAACCTTGCCTAGGACAGAAGCGGGGAAATATATACTTCCTCCCAATTCCTTCACAATCCAAGTGAAATAACACAATTGATTTGACCAGCTTTTACATACCAATATGAGACCCGAAGTTCCACATACACCCACAGAAATATACCGTGCCGAAGAAGACAGTTTGGCCCATTTCTCTGCAATCTTTCCAGACCCATTTAAACTGCCCTTTCCCCATACCTCTGTGATTTACTCTGTTTTTAGATATCTATCTGGTTTCCTTTTAAAAGCTCATATAGATCCTGTCTTAACTACTGCTCCCAGCATATCCTAACCACTCTGTGCATTGAAAAACCTTGTCCTAACCTCCCTGTTTGCTCATTTGCTAGTTATCATAAAAAGATGCTCTCTAGTCATTCCCTCACTGAGATGTGCAAGTGAGTAATTTCCGTCTCATGATCACATACTCTGGCTTTGCAACCATTTTCTCTTAGAAAAAAATGAAGATGGTGTGGAACAGTATAGAATTCTTGAATTTGATCTTAATTTGGAAGGACTGAGAGAATTGCTCTTTGCAAGAACATCAGCATGGATTAGATTGTTCTGTGTGACATATCACCGATATAATTCTGGCTTGGTGATGTCTTCCTCTGATTCAAGCAGAGAGGAAAGAATAGTCAGATTCAGTTGCAAAACAGGACCTGGCTGACAAAACAAGCTCATTGAATATCTGAATGGCATTTTTTCTCATTCATACATTCCTGGAATACATCTGTCACTTCCACCTGTTTCTTATTCCCCCTTGCAATTGCTCCAACCCAGTCTTATTTTGACACACACACGTAACATCTCACTGTGTTTCTTGCCTCTCTGGCATGTAATAATCTGATTTATTGCCACGTATGTCTTGTCTAATACTTTCATCTCCCTCCGGATTCTCTTTTCTACGCAGTTTCAAGCACAATGAAGCTAAATTCATTTGGAGGATAAAACACTCACTCAAATCCTCCAGGTACACTGAATTTTCTTTTGCCAAATACTTATCAACTTCAATGTATGTATATAAAAGTGACAGATTCCACCAACTTTGGCTTCAATTCACTTTGGAAGTATAGTTGTAAACACAGTTAAGGCATTGCTCATAACAAAGGGTATATCATTGCCTACTGACATATTACTTCAACCCATCAAACTGTGAACTTGTTTGTACTTCATCACTCAATCTTGCAGTCGAAAGTAATGGAGGAGTCAATGGGATACCTCACGATCTCACACTCAATCACTTTGGCTTGGGATTGAATTCTCCCGAACGCATTCAGTCGGGCAACATGGGACTCAAATCGCCAAGTGGGCTTGGCAGAAAGTTTCGAACTTTTCTGAAAATAATCAATTTGGCCGCAACTCCCAACAATTGCAGCGTCTTACATTATTGGTGCCTGGCTCAGTTTTCTCCCAAATTCTGCCCTCCTGATCATTAGCACGTCACATACCTTGTACTCCTGCCTCTGTCCGTACCCAGTGCACTGAATGACAGTTTGCGCTTGAACAAATTGCAGTGCCTTCAAGTGAAGCCGTTTGCTTGAGGATGTGTCCGACTAGACATTTGTACATGTCGATCTATCTGCAGGCAGTCTGCTGAGTCTCCGCGCCATCTGCTTCCCACTCCATGCATTTCGCTACTTGTCACATTGAAGTCACGATTTCTGTCCTGATGGTGAGGTGATGCAACAGGCAGCACGGCTGAAATACCTTCTCTAAATGCCTTCAGAACATGACCCCCAGGAAGACAGAGAGCAGAGAGAGAGTGGAAGCGGAGGGTGGAGGGGAAGGGTCGATTTTGTGATGATACTTCAAAGACGTACCAAAGTGCTTCTGTGAAGCACTTTGGGACGTCTTGAAGACCTGATCAGACGCTGTATCAAATGAAAGGGTTATTATAACAGTTGAAGCCCGTCTATCCGTGACTCGATGCACTGACACTTCCATATAACCGGCACGCCCAAAAAAAAGTCCCCATTCGATAAACCGGAACTTATCCGGAACAATAGCAGTGGAGCATTTGTAAATGCATAAATAATGATATAATAACAGAATATTGTATTGGTACTTATTGTTAAAACTACTCTCTTGCGCTTTTTACCTTTGCTGGTAGATGCTGCGCTTGAAGCCATGATGCTGCGGTTGAGGTTTATAGTCCAGCAATGTTTCTGGGATAGGGCACGCCAAGCGGGTGAAACAAACGGAGCGCGTATGACTTTAAAGTCATACTAGCGGCAAGCTGATAACGCTGGCCGATAACCCACATTGTCGTGCAGGTGCAGTGTTTTGGTTTGCCGCTAAGTAGAGTCTAGGGCTTCGGCTTGCATATTGTAAAGTTGTGCGACTTTAAAATCGCGCTGCCATTTTTTTTCACCCGCTTGGCGTCCTCCAAGCGGGTGAAATATCTGCTGGATATTCGGGTGGTCGCGGGCCACCCGAATATCCAGCAGGCGCTTTAACCGGCATTGGCCAGGTCCGCGGGTGCCGGATAAGCGGGCTTCTACTGTATAACACCGTCTCTGCATGACTATGTACACACGCGCTGTTTCACTTCCCAGTTGGGTCTTAGTTAACCAATACCAAAGCTTGTGTGTGCCGCAAAGCTACAATGCGATTATGTGTGCAAGGTGAAGAGAGAAGATTTGTGCAAGGTGAAGGAACAGCATAAATCTTCTCGATGCTGAGCAGTTTGCAGCAATCATCATAGGATAGTGCAACGGTCCATGCACGGTTGCCTTGCCTGTTTGTTAAGCGAGATAAATCCCTCAGTGGAGACAGACACCAGGAGTATTTCAGCATCTACATGTGTGTGCAGTCGGGCAGACCCTGCCTGCGCTTATCAAAATTCCGGGCAAACAAACAAATCCACCGAATTTTGCCTGCCTTCAAATCTGTTGAGTTTCTTTTATGCTTTGGAAACCCGAGAGTGGAGAGAGCATTGTGAGAACATCAATCACACCCCAATATAATATAATTGTACATTGTGCTTTGAGCATTGCTGGCATAACCTCTGCCAAGGGCTTGGAAAACCCCACATGGCAAATAGAAAACACAACCAAGGCACGTGTAACTGTCTCCAGCTCAGATGAACTAGTGGGATTGGCTGTAACACAGGCTTTGGCCGAGCCCTTGGTTACTGCACCCAATAAATCTCTGGAACTCCTTGCCTCAATCTCACTCCCTTCCTTAATATCGTAGAGTCCTTCAGCTCAGCGGTTAGAGCACTTGCCTTACAAGAGAGAGACCTGGGTTCGGTTCCCATCAGGGCGAAACTTTGGGGAAGTGTCCTTACTCCACACGTCTGATAATAAGCCTTCAAATAAAAACAATAATAAATTGGTCATTTCAATCCACAATTGTTTGTAGGAAACTGCTGTGGGTGATTGGCTGCCGTGTTTCACCCACATATATACAGTCGATTTGTTTTACAGTATATTCTATGAAGCGCTTTGAGACATCTCGAAGGCATAAAAAGCACTATATGAAATGCAAGGATTATTATTATTATCTCCCCACCCAGCTCCCATCAACACCACCAAATTTTCACACACACATACAATAATTCCTTCCCCCAAAAAATTAGTCAATTCAATCCACGCCTGTTTGTGGGACACTGCTGTGTGCAATCGGCTGCGCGCTTCGCCCACAAAATATACAACAACAACTTCAATTTATATAGCGCTCTCCATGCCGGATGGCGTCTCAGAGCGCTTCACAATAGCGGATCGCGGGACCGAGCCAGAGGTAAGGGTAGAAAGGTGACCAAAGGCGCAGTTGACGGTATATCCTATGAAGCACTTTGAGATGTCTCGAAGACGTGATAAGGCGCTATATCAAATGCAAGGCTTATTATTGGCTGAAAGATGCCATTTCTGAAGTATTGGTTCGTGATGGATGATACCAGGGAGCTATGAGAAGCTCAGATAGCAGGAAAATTTAATGCGGTAATTGAAAGGGGTCACCATTGAATTGCTTAATCAACTAGTAAATTCTGCAATTAGTCACCTCCCAAGAATATAAAATGATAAATAACATTCAAGAGGTCTTACAATAATCTATATATGATCTATATTTAGACCAGCCTGTGAACTTTAGCTACATATTGGAAAGACGCATGCATAAGTGAGATCGCAGATTTTAGCATTCCCACAAAGGCTCCCATTGCAGGACAACAGAAGCCTGGGAGGGAATTATGAGTGACATTGCAGTTCAAGGCATTATGCTGATCTCCATCAGCCATTTGGACATCACTGTTGTGGTTAATGAAAGTCATCAAAATCCCTTTGACTGATTTGCTTCAGCTGCCAATATCCTCTGCACGTGGCAACATCATTTACAAATGATTTTGTTTCTAATCAATGACATTAACATTACCGTTCCTGCCATGAGTTTGTGAACTGTTTAATGCCATGAAGTAAATACTTACAGATGATTACAGCCCTCGACCTGTGTCACCAAAATAACCAGACCAGGTGATTTGTGATAGATCGTAATTAGTTGTGTTTTGTGGTTGAATCAGCAGGGATTTCACTGAATTATACACAATGAATGATTTACTAATATAATTGTGAAGCTTGTGCAGCCTGATGCACTGCGTTATCAAATTATAATGACTTGTTTATTATTAAGAGAATTAATACATGTTTAGTTGATGCAGCATGTTGAAAATTTGCAATTACTGGTTAATTAACTAGAAAATAGTCTCTTACAGCAGCTACCTGTTGTTACTATTACTCTCCAACCCTTCGTCCTTCTGCCAGCCTTTGGCCTTTTGCCTGAACCACTCACAGTCTGTATACATCTCCAATGCTAATCTGACAGCAGTTGTCAATCAACATCGGCTATCATCAGCTCTTCTTGTTAGGAACCTCTGGTAACTCAACTAGTTCATGAAACAACGAGACATTAGGCAGGACTTCCTCACTCAGGGGGTTTGTTAGGGTGTGGAATCCATTGCTACAAGTGGCTGTTGAGGACAGGATTATTAGTAGATAATAAAAAATAATATTAGTAACAATAATAATAATCCCTGCATTTGATAGAGACCTAATCACATCATTGAGATGTCTCCAAGCGTTTCATAGGATTTTTCTGTGAAGTGCAATGACTGTATATTTTGTAGGCAAAAAAAAGTGTCACAGCAATGGGTCACAACAGCCATGACCAAATTTGTTTGTGTCAGGACACTGGGACAAACTTGCTTCTTTTTTGTTCAATAGTGTCTCATGATCTTTAAGATCCACTTGAACACAGATGGGATCTCAGTTTAATGTCTCATCTGAAGAACAGTACCTCTGATAATGCAGCTCTCCCCAACTGCTGAGCTGGCATGTCAACCTTGACTATCATCTGGACGTATTGTCATTTAGATGGGACATTAAACTGAGGTCCTGTCTGCCTGTTTAGGTGAACTATAAAGTTCCCTTGGTAGTGCTTCAAAAGAGAAGGGAGTTTCACCTCGAGTTATAGTTAATAATTCCCCACATAAAACTGGCTCTTCATTTCATGAACGTTCACGGTGAAGCATTTTGAGACGTCTTGCCGACGTGAAAGGCACTGCATCAAATCCAGGGATGTTTGTTGTTCATCAGATTAATTTGAATCAAAGTCAATGGAGGCAGACTGCACGTTAATGGGCAGTGAAATGGTGTTGACAGACTAAAGGGAAAACAAACAAACAATCAAATGGTAATTGCGTTATTAATCAAATAATCATGGTTTGTCTTCCCTTCTTTCCGTAAATGATGGATGTGGCATCTATCCCCATGGCTGAAAGATGACGTTTCTCTGAGTATTGGTTTGTGATGGATAATACCAGCGAGCTATGAGAGGCTCAGATAGCAGAAAAATTAAATGCAGTAATTGAAAGAAGTCACCATTGAATTGCTTAATCAACAAGTAAATTCTGCAATTATTCACCTCCCAAAATATATAATGGTAAATAATATTCAAGAGTCATTTTTTTCTCTCCGAGCGCTTTATTGTTGGAATAATCTATTGGAACACATGCTCAAATCCAATTCCCAAAAGGGCTTCAAATTTTCTCAAATACCACACATTTGACAGATTGAATGGGAATCAGTATATTTCTGCAGCTTGATATCAAATATTGTCCTCCCCTTTCGTTGCCAGTTCCTGGGACCACGCGCAGTGAGATCACAGCCAAATCAATGAGAAATACACTCCCACCAGTCAATGGCATCTGCTGCGAGTGAGCAGAAAACTTGCAATGGCTGTTTAAGGGAATGAAGAGTTTCAACACAATGTAATTGATATTTACGCACTGCTTTCATTTCGGGAGGTCAGTTCAAAGCATTTCGCCCACAAAATATACAGTCAATTCACAGTCAATTCAGTACATTCTCTGAAATCTCTTTGAGATGTCTCAAAGATGTGATAAGGCAGGCACTAGGGTATATATCGGTATATCGCTAAAACCCGATACGATTTTCATATCGATATGCCGATATAGACATTTTAAAAATACCGATATATCGAAAAACTATATATCGAGGTAAAAAATCGGGATGCTAGCACAATCAACTACAAGACCCAGAATGCTCATCTCTATACACAATGCACAGACCGAGGTGCAAAGCCGCCATCTTGTATTCATAGTCCTCGAATACAATATACAGATATGCAAGGGCTGGGGGGAGAGAGACGGCTGTGGGTGGGGGGGGTGAGGGGGAGAGAGACTGCTGGGGGGAGGGGGAGAGAGACGGCTGGGGGGGGGAGAGGGGGAGAGAGACGGCTGGGGGGGGGGAGAGAGACGGCTGGGGGGGGGGGGAGGAGAGGGGGAGAGACGGCTGGGGGGGGAGGAGAGGGGGAGAGAGACGGCTGGGGGGAGGAGGAGAGGGGGAGAGAGATGGCTGGGGGGAGGGGGAGAGGGGGAGAGAGACGGCTGTGGGGGAGAGGGGGAGAGAGACGGCTGGGGGGGAGAGGGGGAGAGAGATGGCTGGGGCGGAGAGGGGGAGAGAGATGGCTGGGGCGGAGAGGGGGAGAGAGATGGCTGGGGGGGAGAGAGACGGCTGGGGGGGGAGAGGGGGAGAGAGATGGCTGGGGGGGGGGAGGAGAGGGGGAGAGAGACGGCTGGGGGGAGGGGGAGAGAGACGGCTGTGGGGGAGAGGGGGAGAGAGATGGCTGGGGGGGAGAGGGGGAGAGAGACGGCTGGGAGGGGGGAGAGGGGGAGAGGGATGGCTGGGGGGGGGGAGGAGAGTGGGAGAGAGACGGCTGGGGGGAGGGGGAGAGAGACGGCTGGGGGTGGAGGGAGAGAGAGACGGCGAGGGGGGGAGGAGAGGGGGAGAGAGACGGCTGGGGGGGGGGGGGGTGGAGAGGGGGAGAGAGACGGCTAGGGGGAGGGGGAGAGAGATGGCTAGGGGGGGAGGGATAGAGAGACGGCGGGGGGGGGGGAGGAGAAGGGGAGAGAGACGGCTGGGGGGAGGGGGAGAGAGACGGCTGGGGAGGGAGGGAGAGTGAGACGGCTGGGGGGGGGAGGGAGAAAGAGACGGCTGGTGGGGTGGTGGGGGAGAGAGACGACGGGGGTGGGGGGTGCGAGAGAGGGACGGCGGGGGAGGGGGTGGGGGGGGAGAGACGGGGTGGATGTGATAATATACAGATAGATAGAGATGGGGGGGGATGTGAGAGAGGAGAGAGGGAGAGAGACATAGAGAGACACAGACAGAAAAACACAGAGATGGAGCGAGTGAGAGACACAAAGAGAGAAAGATATTTACCTCCTGAGAAGATAGGCCCCGAATGCGCGCGCACTCCGATGCGCGCGCGCATGCGCAGTACGAAAAAACTGAAAATATCGGTATTTCGGTATATCTCGATATGAGCCAACCGATATATCTATATCCGGAAAATTCCCATATCGCCGTTCCCTAGCAGGCACTATGTCGAATGCAGGTATTATTGCCAGCGCGAGCTTGGCACCCAAGTTAGAGTAGGAACCCGGAAGTGAGATGGGGAGCCAGGGAAGGAGGACACAGCCAAAGTTGCACATTTTTAAGTTAGTTAACCAAACTGGCTTGGAGCCCGATATTTAATGGGCTGATTTAGAGGTTAGTCCGGAGAGCATCAGAATAAGATGCAGGCTCTGAACACTAAAGTTAATTAATGAAGTCAATATTAGATATGGTATGAAGGACATTATTATTTTCCACTCCTGCCTGGTTACAAACTTTGTTGCCTTTTATCCTTTTAATGACTATGTTCTACCCTTCGTGCCTTTCTGAATCTATTTGAGGTCCATCCATCCAGGCAGGAATGGAGAAGCCCGGGCCAGTCTATCAAACTGATGCCTCAATCAGTCAATTGTTCATCAACCTCCACTGGCTTTGTGGGCACAAGCTCAAGGATCTTTTGGCTCTTTGGGATGAATCATTTTTCTTTCCCCCCCCCCCACACTAATTATCCAAGGTTTTCTTTAAAACAAAACATTTGCAGCCATCTTACCCTCGCGGCTGTTCAGATTGCAGAGACCCACAGATGGTCATGAATTTTTATTGGTTGCATCAAAACAAACGCAAGAAGGAAACACAGAGGCAAGTTTTCGGCAAGTTTGCGAGACACAATGGGAAGATTTCAGGGACGGTTTGCGGATTGAGGTGAACAAATGCTCCTCCAGGAAGTTCCTCTCCCGATGTCCCAGCCGACAGGCCCCTCAGATAAAATAGATCATTTGCCTTGTGGCTATTTGTGGAACATTTGTGTGCATAACCGAGCTGCTGTGTTTGCCTACACAAACACACAGCTTTGAGATGTCTTCCTAATGCATTATCATTATAATATTTTTCTCGTCAATGGGCTAATCTGCCTGGTAAAATTACGTTGACTCTTCAGGTGGACATCAAAGTGCCTATGAGCATCTTGAAGTGGCTTACCTTATAACTGCAACTAGTTTTCACCAACAAAGCTTGCTTTGAAGGGCACAGAGGAGATCTCAGTGTTGTTCAGTCACTGCAGTGCCAGGGCTGGGCACACAAGCTGAATGAAGTTGGCGGATGCAAAGTGGAATCATCAGTAAGAGTGGACAGGGCTGCTGGGCGAGTACACGGGTTTGTTCATGCAGAGAAGGAACAAAAGTGGGAGAGAGGACAATTCTCCCTGGGGAACCCCTGAGTTAATGGGGAAAAACTCAGTGGATGAAGCATCAACTGGAGCAGAGATACAGTGATAAATTCAGTATACTAACACTGTCAGTCCCCCTGTCAAACCTCAGTCCCAGACAGCAGCGTGTTTTTGAAACCTATTTATCTTATGTAAAACACATTGTTTTGTTGAGAGATCTCAATGCTCTGTCTTGTTTTTTCGTTCCGATTCAATTGCGCGGCACATGATTAAAGTGGCTGCATTACAAACAGATGAGAATTGGTTATTTTCAATGCAATTTACGGGAGGCTGCGATCCATATAAAATTCCTCAGCAAGCTAGTTCTGCATAGATCTAAATTCAAGTACATTACAATGTCCGTGGGTCACCATCAACCGTGCTGCCTGCATTCGAGGCTCAATGGAAGACTGCCAATGAAACCTGAATGTGTACAGGTGGGGAAGCCTGGAACCCAGAAGAGAGGGAATGCAATAATAATAATCCTTGCATTTGATGTAACACCTTATCATATCTTTGAGATATCTCAGAGCACTTCAGAATTAGTTGAGGTACAGATCAGCCAAATGGCAGAACAGGCTCGAAAGGCTGAAAGGCTTACCGTAAAGTATACTGTAAAGTGCGTCGACTGTATATTTTGTTGGCGAACATCCATGCCAAAGACACAGGTCTGAACTAACAATCATTAAATAATAATGCTTTCATTTGATATAGCATCCAGAGGACGTCTCAAAGTGCTTCCACAGGATTTACTGTAAAATGTATAGACTGTATATTTCATAGGCAAGCAGGGCATTCAAGTTGCACAAAGCAATGTCTCCACAAACAGTCATGAAGTGAGTGATCAATTGTATCTGGGGGTTTGTCTGTCAGAATACCGGGAGATACACCCTTCTTATATTGAGTCATGCCTTTGGTATCTCAAAGAGGATCTCAGTTTAATCAGGCTCATCTGAAGGGCAGTGCAATACCAGCCCAGTAATAATAATATAATAATAATAATCCTTGCATTTTGTATAACGCTTTTCATATCTTATCGACATCTCCAAGTGCTTCACAGAATATACTGTAAAGTGAATTGATTGCATATTTGTGGGCAAAACGCAGCAGCCAATTGTGCACAGCAGCGTCCCACAAACAGTCATGGATTGAAATGATCAATTTTATTATTGTGGGGTTTTTTGAATGGATTATTATTAGTATTAGAGGAAACAAAGATTATGAGATCAAAATGAACCTAGTGCCTTCTGAATCAGAGGTGAGACTTCTACCCACTGAGACCCGCTGTTGGTATCACATTTTGTGATAATGTGAAACATATTGCGAATGATCTCACAAAAAATTATTGAAATGATTGATCGTTAATTCTTGATTGAGAACATGCGTGTAATTAACAGCCTCTTAGGCCCTGGCTAAAAAGAGAAACTCGGGAATAAAATTGATCTGAAGCTCTTTCCAGTATTGCATCAGACAAAAATATAATCCACGTTGAAAAATATTTCAGAACAAACCAGGCCGAACTCCTCGTTTCAGAGCACGGACAGAAACTACTCGTTACCACATTATTAAAACAAACTCAGTGATGAAAATATTGCCCTTCAGTTACTCTCAAGCATCAATTATTCTCTAGCCACAAATAATTTACCACTGTTACATGCTTTAAAAAGACACTCGGCACCGTTAAATCCCATACAGGAGTTTTGTTGTCCTGTAATAGAATTATTCCTCAGATCAAACCGCAGTCTTGCATCACGTAATGTGATGAAAAAAAACACAGCTAAAATTCCCCACCGGCTGCTTTCCCCATCTTGAACAAGCACTTTGCTGCTTCATCTTTCTTCCTGTGTGGTTCTTAGAATATCCTGATAAACCCGTCAAGGAAATAATATGAGTTTTCGATTCAGTTCCAAATAACAACAACAAAATTACATTTGTATAGCGCCTTTCATGTCAGGAGGACGTCTCATTCACGAAAGCAAAGGCAGGCCCCATGTGGAAAATGTACCATCAAAACAATTTTGTTGCTGGTGGCAATTTGCTTCTGGACTCTCGAAATGTGGCAGCCAATTGCGCACAGATGTATCCCACAAACAGTCGTGGATTGAAATGACCAATTTTATCACTGTGGTTTTTTTGGGATGGATTATTACTAGGGGTATGGAGTCACAACACTTTCCCATTGTTTTGCCATGATCTGCCCGTATTCCAAACACAGGTCTCATGTTTGTAACGCGAGTGCTCTAACCACTGAGCTACAGGAGCTCAGAGTTCCTAGTGCCAACATGGGGGGGTTAAACTCCCAACTTTCTGGATCACAGCTGTGACTATTCTGAGACGCCGTCCGGCACGAAGGGCTATATATAAATGCAAGTTGTTGTCGTTGAGAATGCTACCAGCTTCACGCAAACACAAACTCTTAAGGAAGTTTTCCCACTTGCAAAGCTGCCCGGTAGCTGTGTGTCACTCATGATATGATGTGTGTTCTTGATAATCAACTTTGTGAAGGAAAATCGTATTGACTCAGCCGGCTTCTCTGAGAGGAATTATCACAATCCCATATCTCCAAACAATCCCTGGCTCAGTCTGTTTGTGTGTTTGACAAGCAGAAAGTAGAAACTTGAGTTGCCCGCACCAGTGCTTGTGTCCTGGGAACAATAACTCCCTGAGCTGTAGCATTTCAAACGCAGCAAGCGAGCGAAAACACAACCGAGGATTATACAATATCAGCATCGTCAGGTGGAAAGCATCGCAAGCGCAAACCTCAAACTAACAAGATCATGTCGAGAAGAATACAATTGCAAGTCGCTGTCAGAGGCACCGCTGAGCCACGTTAGCTGTTGGGTAGCTCAAGGCACTTGGGACGGATGTTTCAGGATGTTTCTTTCTCATCGGATTCAAGTGGCTGGTAACAGCAAGGAATACAGCATGCGTTTGTGTAGCATTAGCTGTCTTGTAGGAAATAATATAGGTAGTTTGGGACATATGCATGCGCGACTGACAGGAAGCTGGAAGGTGAACTAGATGGACCTCGGAACAAAAACAGAAATGGCTGGGAACACTCAGCAGGTCAGGCAGCATCTATGGAGAAAGGAAAGTGAGTCAATGTTTCGGGTCCACGGCCCTTCATCAGAACAGACAAACTAGATGGACCTTGGTCTTTTTTCATCTCGCATTTCTTATGTTCCTATCCACTGTGATAACGTCACAAATGCTTCGCAATGCGAGGTTGCGGAGGATAGGGGATAGGGACTTTGAGCTTGTTGAGCTAAGGCACGTTGAAATATTTTCTATAAAAACGGTTTCGAAGGCAAGAATGACAATAAGCACGGTGGAACCTTTCACACAGGGAGGACGCCTCAAGGCGCTTCACACGACACATTGTAAACTATTGGACTGTATTTTATAGGCAGCCCAATCCGCACACAAAAACTTCCCACAAACAGCATGACTGGGCAAAGGCGAGCCAAGAGGAATCTGGAAGAGATTTTCAGAGAGTTATAATAATTCTAAAAATAATCATCGCATTTGATATAATGCCTTATATAATGTCATTGAGACGTCTCAAAATGCTTCATAGAATAAACTGTGAAGTGAATTGGCCGTATATTTGGGCAAAAGATTTGGGTTGATAGTGGCTAAATGGAGCAGAGTGTTGCTACCAAGTCTGTGTAACTCCACTGAGCATTAGACTGAGGACCTTTAATAATAAGAGTAAGAAGAAAAAGAATCCTCACAACTTCTAGACGTCTCAAAGCGCTTCACAGAATATACTGTAAAGTGAATTGGCTGTATATGGGTGAAATGCAGCAGCTAATTGCGCGCAGCCGTCCCACAAACAGTCGTGGATTGAGTGACCAAATTATTATTTCTTTTTGAGGGATTATTATTTGGCGTGTGGAGTAAGGGAACTTGCCCGATGTTTCACTCTGCCTGGAATTGAACTCAAGGCCTGGCCAACAAACCGGCGGAGAAAATTTACCGTTTTCTGCCGTTTTTACGGACTTTGCTGTGTGCAAAATCGGCTGACGCAATTCTCTGTGAGGATAGCCCACGCACATGAAACTGATGACTTTTGGAAGAGTTGTCAGTGCCTGTCCGGGTAAATAGCCAAGCCACTTCATACAGAACAGCTCTGTGTTGGTGTGTGCGAGATCCTCGATCTTCATTGCCACGTTTGAGTGTGATAAACTGGAACGAGCAAGTTTAGTTGAAGCTGAAATCATCCACAAGGAATAGCAGGCTGTGCAAGATGGATGGCAATCACCTGACCCTTACCGTGTTTGAAGTGACTCCGGTTTGTTCCGAGTTGCTGACTACGGCCCAATCGACTCCCCCGTGGTTTAGAGAGAGAATGATTCACTCCCCACGCGGCCACCCAAATTACTTTCACTTTGATATCTTTCTTCTTTAAGCCCCCTCTGTCTTCATTTACAAGGGATGGAGTTGCTTTGAACGCATCTATCTTCTTTAAGAGATAATCATCTCTGAAGTCATCTTTCCCTGCGTCCTGCCGGGCTTGCTTGACGATTTGGAACCTTTTCCCTGTTGCACAGTCCAATGGCCGTTTCACAGGATCAGTCAGATGTGTAGCTCCTGTAGTGGGGTCCTGTAGCTCAATGGTTAGAGCACTCGCCTCACAAGCAAGCAAGAGACCTGGATTTAATTCCTGGCAGGTTTGGGCAAGTTTCCTTACTCCACATGAGTAGGTTCACCGAGCAGTAAGTCGGAACCTGGTTGTTAGTTAACGAGCACATCGCTTTTCTGGGGATAATAATCCTTTTTTAAAAATTATTTAGTCATTCAATCCACGACTGGTTTGTTTTTAGATGAAGGCGACCCAACATGACTTTGTTAACTACAACACTAAAAGAACCTAGTAAACCTCATGCTTCCCTTATATTCCAAAACTTATTAAATCCTTGGATCAAACTGTCCGCTCGGCGGGCACTGGCCTGCTCCATATCACCCGCCTTGCCAATCGATAGTTGGGCCATTAGCCATTTTGCCCCACTCTCTGGAACTCCCTCCCAGAATCCCTCGAACTTCCCCATCCCCTCCCTCCCCCCTCCCTCACTCCCTTCCTCCCTGCCCCTCTTCCTCTTTGACCGCGCCTTCGGCTCCCCTCCTACTCTCCTTCCCCCTACCCCGACCCTCGCCCCACTGCTCGAATCCCAAACTAACTGTTCAGCGCCTTGGGACGTCCTCCCGACGTGAATGGCGCTATACAGGTGTAATTTGTTGTTGTCTTCTTTCATTTAGTATTTCTTATGTTCTTAAGCAGCTTCCACAACAGAAGGAAACCATTTAAAGGGGCTGGCCTCCCCATTTCCTTTAAATAATATGTAGCTTTAATATACAGTACTGATTATTTACACTTTTGCAGAGTAACCGTGACATCCTGTTTTTATGACACCATACCCCATATCTTGCTCCTCAAGGACACTGCATCACTGGTCTGGGACCAGTCAGCCATTGGTGTGCATTGTATCATCTGTTCAGATCTCTTTAGAAACCGAGACCATCTATAACGTGCTTGTTTTGCACTATATTTCATTACCACTAAATATACCTCAGCAGGGGAAGAGCCTTTGGGTTGCAATTCTGTTGATAAATTTGTGTAATGAATGATTCAGAATCAGGTTGAATGAAATGTCTTGCAGTCAAATTGCCTTGGATCTCACCCCCGCTCATTTTCCAGGTGTGACTTGATTGCAGCTGTAGGAATTCAGCCTTTTATTTGCTGGTAATTTATATATTTTTTAAAAAAGAGTTGATGACTTGACTTGCTATTTCTGATCTGCCCTAATGCCAGTAATTTTTATTCCCTCCCACCAAGTTTTTCCCACTTACAGCAACATGTGGGCATTTAAGAACAAATGCCAGCTGTGTGTTTTCAGATGAATATTCATGAGCCACTGACTGTGCTTATTTTTAAGTGAGTATTCCTCGCAGACACTTGGAAATGAATGGGCGCAAATTTGCATTCACCGCTCGATGAACATTGACGGATCTTCCGCCTTGTTTCTTCCCTTTCCTCTTTCAAGGCCGGTTTGAAGACTTTCCTCTTCGACCATGCCTTTTGTTCCCCCCCGAATTCTTCGACCTCCCCTACGTGTTTCACCCCTTCCCGAACACTCCCCTCCCAGCTCGGGTCACACGCCTCCTGTGCAGCGCCTTGGGACGTCCTCCCGACGTGAAAGGCGCTTTATAAGTTTAAGTTGTTGTTGTTTCATTCCGTATACTTTAGCGAACCAGTTTTGAGCTGGTTCATGGCTGCCCATCGCTAATTGCCGCGGTGTGGTGAGACGTCAAACCGGTCTCACTCTCTACATCTGTTCTGTGACGATAAAGTTATTGATAGAGATGAGAGTGTCCTGGCCTCAAGCAACCCCTTCCTACCAACCTGCCCCAGTCATTAATTACCCTCTGGGTACAGAAATACTCTCAATTATGTCTCTCCCAAAATTGCCCATTGCGATTCTCAACCTGTCTCGGTGCATCCTGAAGTTTTGGGTTTGCTTTTCAGCTCCTTGGGACGTCCTCCATACGTGAAAGGCACGATACAAGTGTAATTTTGTTATTGTTGTTCTATTTAAAACATTGCACACCTCTATACGTTCCCCTTCGAGAAACGTGTTGCAAGTACAGAAAATGCAAATTGTTCTCGTTTGTCTTCTCTCGAGCCTGAAGAGCCTTAGTTTGTCCAGCCGTCGCTCAAAGCTCAGCCTAACTAAAGGCAAGGGTGGAAGTGGGTAGAGAGCCAACATGAGCAATGGAAATACATGTGGAAACATAGCAACACGTTCAATGAAAATAGACCAAAGTCCATCTAGTCCATCTTCTACCATCCTAATAGGCGCATGCTACAATAATGGAGATGACAACGGTAGTTAATTTCGTATGAATTAATCAACCACCACAGGGAAAGCTTTGGGAAGCTTAGACCCAAAGTTGCCTGGCTCTTCCAAGCAAAGTACATGTATCAAATTACTCATATAGTACATCCCCCAAATATTATTTTCTAAACAAAGTCTGGAAAACGATGAGAAGCTCCCATTGCCTTGAGAATCGTATTACAGGAAATGAAGGTTTGCTCATCTTTAGAAGACGGCTTTCTGCAATATCTTAAGGATCTATCGGGAGCCTTTTAGAAGTAGAAACAGTCTCCCTTTTGGGCAGGAATGAAAATGTGCTAACACAAGTTATTGCTTCAGGTCTATGTGAACAGGTACTGTATTATTCAGGATCCAATTGTATTGGAAAGACGTCAAGACCTTTAAAATAAAGAGCTAGTAGAGAGATCACTCAGTTTATAATGCAGCGATGTCATGCTCCGCCATTGTCAAGCGCTCTGGGACACTACCCTGCCTAAGAGGTGCTATATTATTGTATCTTAGTGGTTAGAGCACTCGCCTTACAAGCATGAGACCTGTGTTCAAATCCAAGCCGGTCAGGGCGAAATCTTGTGCAAGTTTCCTTACTCTACAAGCCTAATAACAATCTCAAAAAACAATATTGGTCATTTCAATCCACGACTGTTTGTGGGACGCTGCTGTGCGCAATTGGCTGCCACGCTTAGCCCACAAATATACAGTCAATTCACTTTACAGTATATTTAGAAGATGTGAAAAGCGCTATATCAAATGCAAGGATTATTATTATTATATAAATGCAAGTAGTTGTTGTTGTTGTTGTGAGAATACCACAGTTCCTTTTGTTGTGAAATGATTCGGTGGTCTCCACAGACAAAGATGTTTTTTCCCAGTTATTCCTCGCATTGAAATGAACTTGTGTGCACAGACTGAGATTCCGACTTACTCTTGCTAATGTATACAGTGCATTGTGAATGCACATTGATTTGAAATTCTTTGAGGAAAAAGAAGGGGAGAGTCTTTGTTTTCATGTGTCACTCCGCTGTTTTTTTTTAAATTTCCATTCCTTGCTTTAGTCTTTGAATAGAGTGTTTTCCGCAGACCAGGATATTCATATTCATGGCGTTCGGAATGAATAAAATATGCGCAGTCTTAATCAAAATCCCACGCAACTAAGCAGAGCATGGTGGATTGTCACTCACTAACTCAGTTAAATAGCCAATGAGTGAAGATGGCAAGTACATATAGGAGAGATATTTGTTGTGATTACATATAGACCAGCAGTGCTGAACAACAGGCAGAGGGGGATCTTTTCAAGCACATTCGGAAGACAGATGAGAGAGGGTAAGAGAGAGGGAGTTCCTGAAGGTGGGGGCATATTAGCAGAGGGCTTATCCTTAGCATTATTATTATTATTATTATCCTGGAAGTCAGGAAAGGAGATACGACACTCGTGTTGGCATTGGTATTTAAAATCCAGTTTCCTAAAGCGGTTTTTACGTTGCCCTTTGATCCAGCGCCTTTCACATCAGGAAGACGTTTTAAAACGCTTCAGAAAACAACCAAATCTGCAGGACTGTTCGGACATTGAGAGCTGCCCATCAGCAAGGTGAACACAATTTCAGGGCAGAGATGAGCTGCGTTTATGGCAGTACAAAACGCGAAGGAAAAAAGGGGGTCCTGTGTATGTACAGAGAGGCCGTGAATTCTGACTGTTTAATCTCAGTCTTTGGGTGCATTTTAGACCAGGGTGACTAAGGCATCAGATGGAGCAGACTTATCGACTCTGTACTTTAATCAAACCATTTATTGATCAGACACAACAGTGCGAGCAGACACTGGGAAATAGAATATTGAAGCGGAGTGGAACTCTGACCAACCGGCTATTTAGCAAGCGATATCCAGTACGCCAGTTATGCAAATATATATTGCCAAGGTGTTTAATAGTCGACAGTTCACTGAACAATCGCTATCCCTTTGTTTTTTTAAATTTTAGAAAGACCTTTCTTGATTGTGGTGGTGTACACTGACTGAAAGCAATTGTGATATTGGTGGCACAATTTTGTTTCTTCACTTTCTAATGAATTACCTGACTTATTTCACAACGCAGAACACTGCGATTCTAAATAACATTTGATTGCCAGAGCCGGCTTCCTCCAGAAACCCTACACCCCGCTGCCCTCAATCGGTTCAGTTCTCTCTTCGGTTTCGTGTAGTCTGGGCTATTGGATTGCTCTGCGTGTCACTTTCTCAATCACTTCTGAGAAAGTGCCTAATTGCCCTCCTCTGGGAAATGCAAATTGGTTTGCGGGGAAAAGCGTGGCACTAAAAGGCGCAGCGGGGTCAAAAAATAATATCCGAACATGTCGAATCCTTCGTTTAGTAACGGTTTCGATTTCCGTTTCGTTCAGGTCCCATAATTGGCTTGTTGCTCGAGCAGGAAAGAGACCGGGTCTCGCCTCCTGGTCTCAGGCGGTGTTGGGACGAGATGAGCTTTTACTTTACCAAACACCGTCATCTGCGTTCCTGGGAGTTCCACTGGGTTCCTGTCCTGATTGCAATCAAGAACGAGCAAGAATTAGACAGGGGAAAGGAGGGAGAGAACACTTTCTGGTGGGGAAAGAAAGTTGCTGATTTTAGCAAATGGTCTAACCCAGTGGAGACCAACCTTTATCGGTGGCCAAAAAAATAAACGATCCTGATTGAATATTTCTTCATTCACGCCATGAAGCAAAACACATTCAAGCAAGAAAAAAAACTGAAAACACACCCATGATTGAGCCTTTACAGCCATTCTATTCGATCACAGCTGTTCTGTAGCTCAACTCCAATTAGGCCACCAATGGTCTCACCAATGGTTCTAACCTGTGGTTTCAAACACTATGCCCCAAAGCTCTGAAACTCTCTTCTTCGATCCCTCCACCTTGTCCCCTCCCTCCCCGCGTTCAAATCCCGCTTTCATCGTGCTTGCAGGCATCTCCCACCTCCCTCTCTCTCCCCCTGGCTCGGGGTCAGACTCAGCCACTGTTAAGCGCTCTGGGACGCTACCCAGCATGAAGGGTTGCTGTACAAATGCAAGTTGTTGTTGTTACCAACCTTCAGTCACTCTGCCCCCAATCTCTGAAACTCCATCTTGCATTCCCGTCCACCTCGCCCCCTCCCTGGCCTCCTTCAAGTCTCACCTCAAGACTCTCCTCTTCGATGGATCCACTGGCAACTCCTTATCCACCTTCCCTTCCCCACCACCCGTCCTCATCTCGGGTCTGAAGCGGTAACTGTCCAGCGCCTGGGGATGTCCTCCTGACGTGAAAGGCACTATAGAAACGTAATTTTGTTATTGTTGTTGTTGTTACCTCCCCTAAACATATACATATATATTTCGAGGGCCCACTCAGTGAATGGCTTCTCTTATTTTTTCAATCCCCAACAGATGCGACAGTGATCACCATCCCCCCGTCAGACATGGACGTGACAGTGGGCGAGAGCACCATCGTCCCATGTCAAGTCTCGCACGACCCATCGCTGAGCCTCGAGTTTTCCTGGTCCTTCAACGGCCAACTCATCGATTTCAAGAGGGACAGAGACCACTTTGAGAAGGTTGGAGGGGTGAGTGAAGTGGGGTGGGTGGGGAGGAGTGGGGATTTCACGTGCCGGATTATGGGATACCGGAGGTCTTGCATCCGAATGGATTGCCTCGGTCTTGTGGTTCGACAAGATCGGGAAGATTGGGGACAAACTTCAGGAAGTGTTTTTTTATAACATGAATTCACTTTATGTGTACGCTGTGAAGCACTTTGAGGCGTCGCGAAGACGTGATAACAGCAAAATTACAACAACAACACAATTGCACTTATATAGCGCCTTTCACGTCGGGAGGACGTCCCAAAGGGGTTGATAATGGGCTGTGTCAAATGTAAGGATTAGGTGGAGCTCCTGTAGCTCAATGCTGCGATGGGCAGGTAATCTGTGCGGACGAGGTTAAATGGACCAAATGGTCTTCTTCACCCAAACCGGAAGTGTAATAGGTGGCGACACATTAGCAGAAATAAAGGCTATTTTTACTGGTGGAGGCACATGTTTTTGTCATTGCCCCTGTTAAAGTGGACACCTACCGGTTGCTTTTAGAGAAATAAAACCTGCAGAGAAAATGTATTGCAGCCAGCTCGAAGAGCAGAACGCAACTGGGGGGAGGCAGGAGGGGGTGGAGAGAGAGAGAGGGGTTCCATTTATAAAAGCAACTCACAAGATTCTTAGCAACTGTTGACGTACTTCCCTGCACAGCTCCCCCCACCTCAGAAATTGACCTATTACCGATTCCGGTTTCATTCGAAATGACTTGATGTGATTGCGGCGTTGATAAGATTCAAATTAGATCATCACCAACACCTTTTGGTGGTGGTTTTTGTTGTGCTTGAAACCACAATGATTGTGACAAACACAAATGGATTTGAATTAGTTTATTAATTAGCAAAGGCTGATAGAACGTTGAACTAGATTGCCTGCGTCGACAGTATCAGGGGAATGTGATGATTACAGAGTTTGGAGACATCGGTCTTGTTGGGGAATAAGAAACAGAGCCTCACCGGTGCTTTCAAGAGGAAGACCTAACAATTTGATTAAATTGCATTTGGTAATAATACAAATCAACTTACCACGGATGTACATGTCAGGAGCTATAATTATTAGAGCGAGCTCCCTCACAAGCTTATTGCAAGACACAAAAAAAAAAAATCTGAGAGTTTTGAAGCTCGCTGCTCATTAATATTAACTGCTTCCTGTAACCAGTGTATACACAATCCCAAGCAAACGAATGGTGTGATGATAATAATCCTTGCAATTGGTATAATGCATTATCATGGCAGATGGACATCAAGTGCTTCACAGGAATTACCGTGAAGTGCAGTGACTTGTGTATTTATAGGCAAGTGAGGCGGCACAATTGCACACAGCAAAATTCCATCAATAGCCGTGGGGTGAGTGACCAATTTTATTTGGGGGATTGTCAGCCAAGACACCAGAAGAAACTCCCTGTTCGTTTGTTCTGACGAAGGGTCGTTGACTCACTTTCCTCTCTCCATGGATGCTGCCTGACCTGCTGAGTTTTCCCAGCGACTTCTGTTTTTGTTTCAGATTTTCAGCATCTGTAGTACAGTATGTTGTGTTTTGTTAGGAGAAACTCCCTTCTCTTTTCGAATAGTGCCATAGGACCTTTAACGTCCGCCTGAACAGGCAGACGGGACCTCAGTTTAACGTCTCATCCGAACAACGTCACTTCTGACAATGAAACTCCCCATCCAACCCTGCATTGGAGGGTCAGCTGAGACCCTGTGAGTTCAAGTCCCGACAGGGAGTTTGAACCCACAACCTTGTGACTCAAAGACAAGAGCTCTACCACTGAGCCAGGCTGACACACAACTGTTATGTTGAATTCGCTCAACAGGGAATTGTTATCAAGCGTAATGTAGTGACTGTATTTTGAGGCACCAATATCAAGTTACATTTGTCATCTCCTTGGGAAGTACTCCCGCGTTGAACAAATCTAATTTTGTTGTTGCTGTTGTATAGCACCTTTCTTGTAGAATAGCATCTTGGAACACACACACAAGGATATATTTTTTACCCAGGTGCTAATTAATGACTGGAACAGAATTATTAGGAGGATGTCCATTCACTTATTTATAAATTGTGTCCATTCAATTATTTATAAATTATACTGATATATTTTGAGCTGAGTTGAGTTGAGCTTTGCACAGCTGAACGGATTAAAGTGGATTAAAGTACCACTGTTTGGAGGTGAAGTGTCTGAGATGCAGCTAAGCATGTCCGCCGAGGTTGAAATGTCCACCGAGCTTAAAATGCTTCTCAACAGTGGCTGGAAGGGGCTGAGCCACATCTTGCAATGCTGCTGTGTTAAGGTAAATTCAGAACAAATCCAACAAAAAGCATCACTCCAATGAGCCAGCAGTAAACTTTGGGATCAGGATCCCCTGGGGGACGGCAGAAGCAGAAAGTGTTGATTCTTTCAAGAACAAATGAACTAGATATTCATTCGGAAACAAACACAAACACCGTCTCTCAAAATGAGCCGAATTCTAATCTGCGCGTTTCTGACTGAATCCAATTCATATCATTAACTGAAAGGGTACTGTTGCTCCCTCTTGTTATTGGGTAAGACTAGGAAAAGAGAGTCATTTCTGTGCATCCAAGACGTGAGGCCCTCCAGCTGGCGGAATATGTGGAGCATATTAGAGCAGTGGCCTTACAAGCGAGAGACCTGTGTTCGAATCCAGGCAGATCAGGTCGAAACCTTGGGCAAGTTTCCTTACTCCACATGCCTAATAATAATCCGTCAAAAAAAAACACAACAGTAAAATTGGTCATTTGAATCCACGACTGTTTGTGGGACGCTGCTGTGCGCAATTGGCTGCCGCGTTTCGCCCACAAATATAGTCAATTCAATTTACAGTATATTCTGTGAAGCGCTTTGAGACATTGATAAGATGTGAAAAGCGCCGTATCAAAATGCAAGGATTATTATTATTAAATAAAATAAATCAGCCCTGATTGTTTGCAACATTGTCCAGCCAGGAAGATGTAAACAGTGAGAATAACAGACAATTGGGTATAAATTACAGTGACAAAACATGATCAATGGGGCTCAGGTGACGAGAGAAGGTATTGGACATTGCTGGAGAACTCAGGTGATCTATAAGCTGCCCCCAAACACTGTGCAAGCGTTACGTAGGCCACAGCTGGAGTATTGTGTTCTGTTTCCGACACTCTCTTATACAGTAGTAATAACAAAACAGTCCTTGAATTTGACTTAGTGCCTGTCACGTCAGTGGGGAATGTCTGAGACCGCTTTGCAGGATTTACGGCATTGGGCAGAGCATCATCCTGAAGTGAACCAACCCTTTTCGTCTTGCTCTCACCCAGTGCCTTGGACGTCAGGAGAAAGAAAGTCCCTTCTCTTTTCCATTAGTGCCACAAGAATTTTGACTGCATGAGTTCATAGCTCGACTTGAGGGTTTCAACAACAACAACAACCAAATGACATTGATAGACCTTTATAGGATGTGAAACAAAAACAACAAAAAAAAACTTACATTTATATAGCGCCTTTCACGTCGAGAGGACATCCTAAGGCGCTGTACAGTCAGGTAGGACAAGAGCAGGGTGGGAAGGATCAGGGCAGGATGAAGAATAGTAGGAAAAGTAACTGTATTAGTGGGCGAAACGCGGCAGCCAAATTGCGCACAGCAGTGTCCCACAATCAGTCACGGAAGTGGGACTAGGGGCAAAAGGGGGTAAAGAAGCAAAAGGGGAGGGGTCGAGGCAGGGGGAAGAAAAGCAGCTGGTGGGCTGAGCGGTGCACAGCGTGAAAGCTCTGTCTTTTAAAGACTTTTAAAGACTCGGGAGGCCAGAGCGCTAGCAACTGACACCTGAAATATCCGAGCTCAACCCAGCAAAAATCGGAAACATTTTCAGAAACACAGCCATCCAAAAGCATCAGATGTTTCGCATGCAAATATTTGCCTTCGAAAGCATCTCTTAATTGTAGTGCTACGGGGCATTTGTTAGGTAGGTGTCACATCTGGCGTTGGTTGAGTTTGACTTTTCTCCTAACGCTCCGTGATAGATTTACTGGCCTCCTGTCTGCACTTCCAACCGTAGGACATATTGCACAAGCCCAGTTAATTCTCTTTTTGCTGACGTCTGTTTCTCTGTCAGTGTCAGGGCCCAGGCAGTTAGTGCGAAGAGCGCGGGGATTTTTTTTCTTTCTTCAATTTCGCTCTCTCACGTTGCCCACAAGTAAACCTGAGTAACCGCCCGCCTGGACAATAACACACTGCTTCATTACCGAGCAACACTCACGTGAGCAACAATAGCTCGCTGTTCAATGGCCCAGTTGGGACTCAGTAATCCGAATGTTCTCATTAACACGCGCAGAAATAGATTTACATTTTTCATTTATAGCGCCTTAATTAACTTTATGTCAGCTTCCCCGCCTCCCTTCCACCTCTCCCAGTTGCACCATCACGGAACGATACTCCAGCTCTCGGAGGCTTTGTGCGCGGCTGTCAGCGGGAGGAAGTCTTAAGGCCGCTGGCGGTGAGGCACTTCAACAACGACAATGCGATGTGCCTGCTCAGGTGTTAATAAACCGCCTGTCTGTCAGCCGAGACGCCGTGGCTTTCCACACTGTTTGCAGCACGCACACGGCTTCTTTTTCGAACGGTTTAGCCTCTCACGTCCCCAGTCGCTTAATAGTATTTAATTTTATGGGTCGTTGCAGAAAGCTTCGCGTCTCAGGCATTTAATTCCGGCCAGGCCTACAAGGCTAGGCCTGTGCTGTTCGCGTGCACGGCTCGGGATTTGTCAAAGCCAGTTAGTGTTGTCCCTCTTCAGGGTTTCCTCTTCAGTGATGCCTCAATCTACCCCCCCCCCCCCCCCCCCCCACCCTTTTGTCAAGCCTTTTTGAATTGAATTGTCACAACGGAACGAACGCTTTGTAGATCAAGGTGGCTTTCTGTTGTTTAACATGTTTAACATAAAGCACGCAGTCTTCTGTAGATTCTTATACACCCCGACACAGCTCAAAGAGTATTCCCCGCTCAAAGTACCCTCCCGGAGGACAGAGCTTGTTATGGATCCACTCAAAAGCCCTTGGCTCAGTCTTTGCTCTCAAACCAACATCTCTGCTGGAAAAAAATAATTCTGCAGGATATCAGAAATCTTTGGATGTTACCTTAGGCTAAACACCCTGGATTGTAAATTTAACCCAAGGCCTGTCTCGTTGATGCTTGAAACTCAGGCAAGTCCTGCCATTAAGTTTCATCAAGGATTAAATTAGCCCTCTGACAATCTGCAATAGTATTGTGTCTGACCCTGTATTTGTGAAGCGCTTTGAGACACCTGAATGGCACCGTCTAACAACAAAAACGTGCATTTATATAGTGTCCCAGAGCGCTTAAATGCACTCTCAATTCTCAGCCCCCAGTGACTGATCTGCTGTGCACATTTGTCCCACAAACAGTCATGGATTAAGTGAACACATTTTTTTAAAGGGTTTATAACCTCCGGAAAGGTAAACGTGTGGAGTAAGGAAACTTTCCAAAGGTTTTGCCCCACCCGGGATTCGAACCCAGGTCCTCACGCTTGCGAGGCGAGTGCTCTAACCACTAAACTATGGCACTTTACTTCTGTATACGGTACTGTATTTCTACGAAGAGGTTAATATCTATCTTGTCTCCTACAAACTAGTTTTGTGTTACCTCTCTCGTCTGTCTCTCTATCACTTTGGACTGAAGCCAGTATATTAAAAAAAATGTGCAGGGAACATGTGAGTGAGCTCTGCAGATCATTAGCATGTAATTATCCATGATAAATGTGAGATATACATGCAGAGGTGGCTTGAGCAATGCTAATCTGCCCTGGTGCAGTTTGCTACATTGCAAAAACCCGAAGATCGCCTCTTCTTACCACAGTGCCATGCAAATCCCGCAAAATATTGACTCTCTTTGATTGTCTTAATGATCGACTAAGGAGCAGATTCAATCTTGTTTTTTTGTTATCTGCGTTATTAGTCTTTGAAACGTCTCGGCGACACGATAAAGCACTACATCAAAGGCAAGGATTATTACTATTATTATCTGCTGCATCTTAAAGGCACCTAGATGTGTCAGAAAGGTGAACCGGAAATGAGCAGGGAGGGCATCGCAGTGATGCAGATGACAAATACATGCGTTTGTCACCTCAAGGTTCAATGATGGCAACTCCCTCTTGTCGACCTCCCAAACTCTTCCCTCCACAAACTGCAGATCATCCAAAACTCTGCAGCTCGTGTCCTCTCCCGCACCAGGCTCCGTGATCCCATCACCCCCACCCTTGCCGGCTTGTCTCCTTCAAGGACGGTCTCAAGACCCTCCTCCTCTTCGACCTCTTCATCCTTCTTCACCTTTCACGTCTTCTAGACGTCTCAAAGCGTTTCACAGAATATACTGTAAAGTGAATTGACTGTAATTTTGGGGGCGAAACGTGGCAGCCCACTGCGCACAGTAGTGTCCCACAAACAGTCGTGGATTGCATGAGTAAACTATAATTTTTTTTTGAGGGATTATAATTAGGCTTGTGGAAGCCATGAGGCGTTAGAAAACATACTTAAGGTTTCGTCCTGTTGCCTGCGAGCAGCATTCAGTGACAATAAATGCAGAACAAAACACACACTCGGTGATTATTCTGAGAAAAGTCCAGAATAATTGATGTGCCTCCCGAGTCTCCGTTTTTGGTAGTTAAAGAGTGCCACCTTATGGCACAAATCATGCTTAACATTAGCGAAACCCAAAATACGACAGATGCTGGGAATCTGAAACGAAAACAAAATTGCTGGGGAAACTCAGCAGGTCAGGCAGCATCCATGGAGAGAGGAAAAAGAGCCAACGTTTCTCCATGGTTGCTGCCTGACCTGCTGAGTTTCCCCAGCAACTTTTGCTTATGCTTAACATGAGTCTCGCTTAACAAAGCAGGGTTCTGCTGAAAACACTTCCGTGTGGAAGAGAGCTTGTATTGTACCCTGTTTAAAGTGTTCAAAGATTCTTGATGAAAAAGGGTTTTTTCACCCACCAAATATATGGTCGATTCACTTTACAGTGTGTTCCGTGAAGCAGTTTCTGATGTTTCAACGCTGAGATAAGGCTCCATATCAAATGCAAGGATTATTATTAATATTATTATTATGATGATGAATAAAATTCTCCGGCTCATGTTCTGAACCAGTTACCAACCTTGTGCTCTATTGCTCTGGTTCATCCATTCTCACCTCTCCCCCATCACTACATCACGCTGCCTTTTAATACAAGCCTAACGTCCTGACTTCTACCACCTGACAGACAACCCTTTAAGCAGAGGGCAGTCGTTGATTGCCCTCTGCTTAAAGAAAAACTTCCCGGTGTCTGTTCTGAAATTGCCCTTTACAATTCTAGCCTTGTTCGACTGTCACAATCCATCCTAATGTATTCATCTGCGTACGTTTGAGGGACAAGGTCATCTTGTGCTCCATAGATCACCGGTGTCAGACGCTCTTGAGTAACTCTGCCATCGAGCGACACTAAAGCATTGAAAATGTGGAGCAAAGTGGAACGACTTGAGCCCAGGCGATGGAAAGTGAACAGACAGACTTGCACAGAGCGCGGTGAATGTGTGGTGTGGACAGTCAGGTAGATGGGATGGAGGGCAGGATGATTGTGTCAGCAACTTCAAGAGGAAATGAGCTCTTAAAGGAGTCAACGCTAATAAGTCTTCCATTTGGCACAGCACCATTTGCATTGGGAGAACGACTCAAAGTCTCTGTGGAGTGTAGAACCTGCTCTGTAGACAATTGCAGTGAATTTGCACACAGCAATGTCCCACAAACAGCCGCAAACAACGACAATCACAACAAAATTACATTGATAGAGCGCCTTTCACGTCGGGAGGACGTCCCAGGGCATGAAGCGATATCACCTGGCGTTTGTTAACTGAGGAAAACTCCTCTTTCTTTTCAAAAAGTAGGTCTTTCACCTCCACCCGAACAGGCAGCCAGGACCTCGTTTTAATGTCTCACCCGAAATAACGGCATCGTCGACATTATACAGCACCACCCTCCCAATGCGGGACTGAAGGGTCGACCCTAAACTGTGTGAGCTCAAAAGCCCTGACGCGGGGCTTGGAACTCACTGCCAATGCGACTCAGAGACCAGAGTAGCCGCGAGCGAACTGGGCCGACAGGAATGTGTAGGAAATCGGCCAGCACCCTGAATGCTGCTCGTCCGTGCGCTGCTCTTACATAAAAGAGATAATAAAACTAATCCCTCATGTGGGATGCAGTGATAAGGTGATTGATAGCAGCGCAAAAATAGAATGTGATCTTGTTAAATTCAGTTCAGCAAACCTTCTGTTTTAATTCTGTCAAAGCGCAAGAGGTTTAAAGAGCCACTTCTTTTCAACAATCATTTTGTTCAGCAATAGTTTTGCGTGCGTTTATTTTTTTACTTTTCTCTTGCTTTAGCGCTGATTTCTGTCGATCGTTTTTCCTAAGTCCTAGACCATCTGCTCAAGCCAATACGTCAATCCCCCCTCTCTCCCCCCCACCGCCCCCACCCTACCCGATCTATCTCTCGCTCTCTCTCTCTCTCTCTCTCTCAAGCCCTTCAGGGATCTGTCACTGTCAGGACTTGACATGTCCTGGAAACAATCTTGAGGCACACAACACACAATAAATAATAATAATAATCGTCCTCGCATTTGATGTAGCGTCTTATCAAGACGTCCGAAAGCGCTTCACAGAATATAGTACAAAGTGAATTGACTGTATACTTTGTGGGCGAGACACGGCAGCCGCTTGCACACAGCAGTGTCCCACAAACACCCGTGGATTGAGTGACCACATGTTTTTTTAAGGCATTATTAACAGAGAGGGAAGAACAACAGAACGCCAAACTCAAATTTCAGTAAAGTATTAAAAACCTCTCAGGGTGTCCCGTGAACAGTCTTGGATTGAGTGACGACATTACCCCTAGAAAAGCAATCCACCCATCGACTTTCAATGGGTTCCGACTTGCAGAGGAGGTCAACTTTACCTGTAAGTAAGTGGATTCCTAGATTTCTACGTACTCAGAGGTAAACAGAGGCATGCAGGAGTCCTGTAGCTCAGTGGGCAAATGTAGCAGCCAATAACACGTACAGCAAAAGTGTCTCCAACTCATTCGCCCACAATCACACAGTCACTCGAATGGCAATTGATTATAATTGCCCTATGAAGCATTTGAAACCTTTCTCGGTGCTTACAGGCATTTTAGCAAATCCAACAACAACAATAACTTTGATTTATACAGCGCCCGCCACGCGGGACAGCATCTCAGAGCCCTTCGCAATGACGGATCCCGGGCCTGAGCCAGGGGGAGGGGAGAAAAGGTGACCGAAGGCGGGGTCGAGAAGAAAGGTCTTCAGCTGAGACCTGAAACTGGGAAGAGAAAGGGGGACGAAGCAAAGGGAGTGAGGAAGGGAGTTCCAGAGCTTTGGGGCGTAGTGGCTGAAATCCAAGGGTTATTCTTCATTTGCAGGGTGGGTGGTGGCTGTTTTGTGTGTGTGTGTGTGTGTCTGTATGGGGGGGAAGGGGGTGGGTTTATATATGAGAGACCCTACAAGCGAAAATTGATATCGAACCAATTGACTTGAACAGTAATGATACTTTCTGAGGGTTGTAACATAGTTAGTGATCCAATTGAATATTTTACAGTTTTCTCTCTCTCTCTCTTGAGAAAACCAGCTTAATTGTAATTCTAAACAAAACACAACATACTACAGATGCTGGGAATCTGAAACAAACACAAAAGTTGCTGGGGAAACTCAGCAGGTCAGGCAGCATCCGTGGAGAAAGGAAAAGGAGTCAACGTTTCGGGTCTACAAGCCTTCTTCAGAACTTCGTCAGAACTGACGAAGGGTTGTAGACCCGAAACGTTGACTCTTTTTCCTTTCTCCACACGGATGCTGCCTGACCTGCTGAGTATCCCCAGCAACTTTTGCGTTTGTTTCAATTGTAATTCTGTTCAACAAGCAGTCGAAAATACAGCTGTTTGATGTCAGGAAGCATTCAACAGTTAATGAACGGGCGAATGGACTTCGCTATTAAGCGTAAACTTACTGAATCAATAGGGTTGGGGATTTGTGACAACTACAGTTATTGGAATGGGCGATGAGCCTCTGAGGTTCAAGGAACAAGCTGTCTGGAATGCTGTCAGCAATGAAGACAGCCAAGAGAGCAAAGGTGGCTATTAGATAGCGGCTGGTTGAGAACACTTCCTTTGGAACACTTTAATATATCCATGCGTTTCGCTCGCAAACTATACACTCGATCCACTTTAGAAGTTGTGCTCACAAAATACATTGTCAATTTACTTTATACTGTATCCCGCCAAGCATTTTTGAAGCAAATCAACGGCGGGATAATGTACTATATCGTACAGAAGGATAATTATTAGTGCATTTGAGATTATGGAAGGGATCGGTAAATTCATACTCACTTTCTGCTTGTTGGTGCGGCCAAAACCAGGGAGTGTCCATCCAAGCTAACCAGCAGCCCACTCAATAGGAGGGTTTGGAGGAGCTTCTTGACTCAGATGGTGGCCTGCTGGACTCTCGCAGTGGTTGCAGCAAAAAGCATGATTGTATTGATGGGCAAGATTGATGACTACACGAGGTTAGAGGGGAACAGGAAGGGCGGAGGCTTGTGCGGAGAACAAGCAAACACTCAGCGCGGACAAGTCGGGCCAAATGAGTTGGACGACAATGGCGGCGACATCAACAACAACTCGCACTTGCCCAGCGCCCTGCACGCAAGGTAGCGTCTCAAGAGCGTTCGGGTAGCGAGCGAACTAAAGGTGGTCGAACTCGCCCAAGGAGAATTGCGCGGTGAAATCAGCCAAAGAGACGAGTAAGAATGGAAAGCAAAGA
The DNA here is from genome assembly GCA_035084275.1 of Hydrolagus colliei. Lineage (NCBI taxonomy): Eukaryota > Metazoa > Chordata > Chondrichthyes > Chimaeriformes > Chimaeridae > Hydrolagus > Hydrolagus colliei. Next base: position 11,701,769 of record CM068753.1, read on the forward strand.
GTGCAAAGAGGGAGTCGAAAGTAAAAGGCGACAGAAAGAAAACGCAGAGGACTGCGGACAAAGTACGGCAGACCGTTCCAAATTATAATTTAAGAGCCTTATTCCAAATTGCCTGTGATAAATGAGGTTTAACGTGAACTTAAAGATCGCTAGTGATGTCTGACAAATCTATTGGATTTGTTTCAAGGCTGTTGCATCAGCCATGGACCATGGAAAGCCAATAGATTATTGTTAGCTGTTCATTGATGGAACCATTTAAAGAAATGCTGGGAAATAGCATGAAACCAAAGGGCAAAACAACTCTGCTGGGAACAGGTAGGTAGCAGAGCAGAAGAGCAGTCATTGGAGGTTGAGAATCTGAGCGCTTCACTTTGTAATCCCACAAGAAAAACACCACAATAATAAAATTGGTCATCTCAATCCACGACTGACTGTGGGACGCTGCTGTGCGCAACTGGCTGCCACGTTTCACCCACAAATATACAGTCAATTCACTTTACAGTAAGTTCTGTGAAGCGCTTTGAGACATCGATAACATGTGAAAAGCGCCATATCGAATGCAAAGCTTATTATTATTATTATATTATCATTTGCGACTGGGGTCAAAGGCATGGACTATGAGGGTGAGGAGTGAAGAGCGCAGATCTTTGTGTGACCCTGTTGAAGAACAGGAAGCGAGCAGAGGGAGAAGTCAACATGTAACGGTGGGGGGGATTAGTCGCTTGATTAACCAGGCAGACGGCTAATAAATGGAGGTTACTCTACCTAAGTCAGGTAGAGTGTTACAGGACAGAAACAGATCATTCCGTGCCAGTGCTTACACTCCGCACCAGCCTCCACTGCTTCTCGTCCGCTCTCCCCTTTACCCACCGATGTATCGGCGTGGATGAGACATCGCGAGCGTGAAAATGCATCCAAGACGTTGAAGCACTCGGGTAGTGAATCACTGCGGTAGCTCGACTGGAACTGCGTTTGCAATACTGCCCAGACGCGGTGCCCAAACGTGGAAGGGGAACAGGTGTGAGAGCTGCTCCGGTAGTGAAGGGGAAACAGAGGGTCCCGTCCACTCAGAACAGAGAAGGTTAACTCGAGCGTCACGTGACAATCGCAACGAAAGTAGTGGCAGCAATGTCACTGGTTGTAGAGGTACGGCTTTATGGCACCTCCATTTTCAAGAATAGATCTGGTTGCTTCTCACTGAGGGTAGCAGACGCGGAAGAAACGGGCTCTGAGTGTGGCACCAAACTGGTTGGCCAGTCTTTTTTTACTGCAGAGGATCGTGGAGCAGATGACATGCAGCTCCATAGAATGTTACAGCGCGGAAACAGGCCATTCAGAACAACTCGTCCGTGCGAGTGTGTAGACTGCGCACAGGCCCCCACCGTTCCTTATCCCCTCTGCCCATAATGATCTGTTCCCTTGTACTTCATGTACTCCACAAGTTTCCTCTTAAATGTGTTGATTACCTCCAACACGGAGCTGGAAATAGGTGGAGAGAGGCACAAAGAAAAGTATTTGTCTGTGGCGCCAATCTGGGCTCAGGAAGCACATCACTTGATCACACATAATTCCTATACTTTCAGACTCCTGAATGCAACAACAGATTATTAGGCTGCGCTCTGCGAGTGTGACAACGGATACGGTAGCCAATTATCGAAGTAAAAGGAGCGAAAGTGTCTTTAAGGATACAGATTTTGCCTGTTATTGTGTGATAACGGAGGCCTGGGAAATATACTCGGTCTCAACACTCATCCATTGGCTTCTGGGAGTAAATGAGCAGTAATTGGATTGAGTTCAGCAAATCCCAGTTCATCCCAGGTTTTCATGCTTTGCGATATCTGACGCTTTTGCGGTTGTTGTCGTCACCTCGCAGGTAATAACACCTAATAATACTCAACAAATAATCCATCCACCATAATTAATGGGTCATTTCAATCCATGACTGTTTGTGGGACACTGCTGTGCTCAATTGGCTGCCGCGTTTCACCCACAAATATCCAGTCAATTCACTTTACAGTATATTCTGTGAAACGCTTTGAGACGTCTAGAAGATGCGAAAACCGCTATATCAAATGCAACGATTATTATTATTTTATTATAAAATAACTGGTTCGAAAATATTTCTGACAACAGTATTTTTTTGGCCAGTGTGTCAGTTGATGCCACGAAATGTCCACTAGGTGGCAGTGTAACCATTCCACAGGCCATTGGCTGGTGGTGAACCAGAGTGGCTTTGTGTTTATGCCGAACCATCCAACACGAAACATTCCCGAGTCACGGAAAGAGAGATCATTTCATCGTTAAAATCTGCACAAAAGCCCGCCACGTATATAAGCACTAACATTTCCTCCGTGCCTTTCATCACCTACACTCCTCCTCTGGAACTCTCCACCTCTAAGACTCAATCACACGTCTCTCTCTCTCTCTGTCTTTAAGTCTTGCCTGAAATCCTCCTTCTTTGAACAAACTTATGACCTTCTCTCCCCCAGCCCCCGTCCCCCCCTCACCCCACCACACCCCTCACTTCTCCATTGCTCGATATCCAACCACATCCCTATAAAGTCACCGCACCGTGTGAAAGGTGCTGTATAAATAAGTTATCACTGCTATAATAATAATAATCCTTGCATTTGATATAGCGCTTTTCACATCTAATCGACGTCTCAAAGCGCTTCACCGAATATACGGTAAATTTAATTGACTGTATATTTGTGGACGAAACGCGGCAGCCATTCTGCGCACAGCAGCGTCCCACAAACAGTCGTGAATTATGTGACCAAATTATTATTGGGTTTTTTTTTTGGGAGGGATTATATTAGGCGTGTGGAGTAAGGAAACTTGCCCAAGGTTTCGCCCTGCCGGGAATTGAACCCAGATCTCTCGCTTTGTAAGGCGGGTGCTGTACTGATGTGACTGGGAAGTGTTTAGTTTATACAGTTCGCCTCTTCATATTATTTTACCTCAGAGTCAACAAGATGTTTTGAGTGATTTATCTAAGCGATCTTAAGTAGTTCTGTATCAGATCAAGACGGTATATATAAAAGAAAATAAATCCTGTTGTTTATGTCAACCTCATGTTTCTCCACTGAGTTGGAGACAGTCAGTCATACACAGAGACACACCAGACAAGCTACAAGCAGAAACTTCCCCCCACTAATTTTTAGAGAGTCCCTTTGAGACTCACTGGCAAGTTCTCCTCTGCCCTCCGAATGCGCTGACTGATCTGGGAGCTTTGAACAGAACAAAACAGAACAGAACTGCTCGGAATCCCACCAATGGTCGGAGACCATTTTGCCCAAACTCCCAAACCATGATACTAATAATAATACCTGCATTTGATATAACGCCCCATCACATCTTTGAGACGTCGTAAGGCGCCCCACAGTAAACACTGTAAATTAAATCGACTGTTTATTTTCAGGGCGAAACGCGGCAGCCAATTGCGCGTGCAGCAGTGCCCTCCGCGGAAACAGTCATGGAGTGAGTGATGAGGTTATTATTGTTTTGATGAAGGGATTCAATAGAATTTACACTCAAGCAGCGCCTTTCGCATCAGCAGGACATCTCAAAGCGCTTAAAACTTGTCAGTTGGGAATCCAAGCTGGGGGTGGGAGCAGAACGGAGGTGTAGAGGAGAGGTATAAGAGGAGGGAGGGGGAGAGAGAGAGAGAGAGAGAGAGAGCTAGAGGGATTCCGGGATGCAGTTCCAGAGAGCGGAGTTTGAACGGCTAAAAGCTCTTCATGTTACAGTGGTGGACTGTAAGCCATTTAGGCCAGTGTTCACTGAGTGAAGGGAGCACATCTAGTTATTATTATCATTATTATTATTATCATCGCAGAATGATCGCGTGCCCTGTCAATGGTCTAATCACATTCATACAGCCCCCTTTGTGTGAAATAAAACGTCTGGGCGTTTATATCCTTTCATTATACCCTGTCATGTGGTGGTCAGTGTTCCCCTCCCACCACCACCACCTACATGCACTCTATGAGCGAAAGCCATCATTATATCTCCATTCATTTTCACAGCTATCAAATTCATTATCCTACCTTCCGCATAACTCTGCCTCCAGCAAGGCTCGCTAAATCTGCTGCACAATGATAACTTGACTTTCTTTCTCTTCGCCCCCCTCCCCAGCCCCTCCCACCCCCATAAATTTAAATAGACTTGTATACGCACACCACATACACACGCGCACACATTTGGACAAATAACTGATAACTGGCAGTAACCTCGCCTAGCTTTGCAGAGATTCATAAACCATGCAGACTTTTCTCTCTCTCTCTCTCTCTCGCTCTCTCATGGTTTGTGTCATCAGAAGCGCTTGACTGAATTACAGTCTCGTCAGGCGTGTTCATTGATCTGTTACCCCAGATTCTTTTTGTTTCCCGCAGGGGTTTGTGTGTGTATGTGTGGGGGGGGTGTAAATGCATGTGTGTGTGTGTGTGTTAGCGCCCCAGTATAATGTTATGCTTACCTATCCACCTGTATGTGAAAACGATTCTATTACTTTTTAACAGAAATCAAACGAGTTTAGACGTAACCTCTTCCACCCTCCCCCCCCCCCCACATCCCCCATTGCGATCACTTCTCACCCCCGCCTGCGCTCGCTCGCTTGCCTTTCAACTCCGCCAACCCCCGACACACTTTGACTTCTCTTCTGCCTCACAGCCGAGCCACGTGCGGATTAACCTTGTGTGTTTGTCTGTCTGTTTGCGGACGGTAGATCAGTGAACGAGTAGCGACCCGCACGCAGTGTGAGGCAGAGGCTCGCACTGTGCTCTGTGTGAGACTCTTTGCATGAGTCGTTAAACCACAAATATCACTTTGTTGTCGTTGTTGTTGTTGTTGCTGCTGACACAAGTCATCGCAAGGGACAGTTCAGCGACGGCCGACAAGGATTAGTGTTAGACATCTCCCTGCCTGCGTCCAGTGCTGGCTTTGTGCATCCAAACCCTCTCGCCTCCCTTGTTTCCACAGCTGTCTTAACTGGGAGAACGCTAGGGGCGAACATAGTATATGTGACGTTGTGTATGTCACAAGCAAGGAGGGGAACAATCAAACTCTTTTGAAATATCTACATGCCCGTGTCTTCTTTTGATTGTATTGCACTAGATTAAACATTACAGCGTACTGCATAATAATAATAATCCTTGCATTTGATATGTCTTCTATACGTCTCAAAGCGCGTCACAGGATATACAGTAAAGTAATTGGATATATGTATATTTATGGATGAAACGCGGCAGTATAGGACAGTATATGACCTATACTGTATAGGACAGAATAGGACATATACTGTATAGTACAGTATAGGACATCAATGTTGTGCCTCGACAAGCTACAACAACAACAACAACAACAATTTACATTTATATAGCGCCTTTCACGTCGGGAGGACGTCCCAAGGCGCTAAAAATTATATATAAAGTCTATATAAATTGTAAGGCAATGCTTGACAATTGTTAAGTAGACGAGACGCCATTTCAGAGAAGGGAGCATGTAAAATTCCAATGGTTCATTTCAATGTGGTTGTGTGTGTGTGTGTTGTGTGTGTGTATGAGCTCCTGTGGCTCAGTGGTTAGAGAACTTGTCTTGCAAGCTGGGGAAACCAAGCTGGGGAGACCTGGGTTCAAATCCAGGCAGGTCAGGGCAAAACCTTGGGCAAGTTTCCTTACTCCGCACGCCTAATAATAATCCCTCCAAAAAAAAACACAATAATAAAATTGGTCATTTCAATCCACGACTGTTTGTGGGAAACTGCTGTGCGCAGTTGGCTGCCGCGATTCGCCCGCAAATATGTACAGTCAGTTCACTTTACAGTATATTCTGTGAAGCGTTTTGGGACGTCGATAAGATGTGAAAAGCGCTATATCAAATGCAAGGATTATTATTATGTGTGTGCCCCTCTCTCTTACTCTCTCGCTCTCTCCCTTACATTTCCACATCTTTAATCAAAGTGCTGTAACAAGGGTGTTTGGCTTCAAGCCTTACATGTTGGTATTATCGGAGGGATTCCAGTCAGGAGATTTTCCCTCTTTTAATTAATGGAATGAAAAAGTAAACTTGCTCCGCGCCAGTGAAATTGCAGCTTTTATCGCACATTCAGTGCACCAGGAAGCTCTGACACCTCTGATCATCTCAAAGCACCTGCACGCCTTCAGTGTCGTTAGCGAAATTATTAATATCCAGGGAACCAACCGAGCTGATGGCAGAGTTATCCATTCGGTGATTGGAAATTAGGTTTCCCCGTTGGGCCCCAGTTGAGATCTTTGAAGACTTCCTCACTATTCTGAGCAGACATGAAAGGAACATTGCCCGTCACACTAGTTTGCTGTGGGAGGGGAGACAAGCCGCGGGGAGTGGAGTGGAGTGGAGAGGGTTGCTGATCTGTGAGTCCTGATCTGTGACTTTTCGCAGACGTGCTTTACGGCAAGGGATTATTCTTAGGCGGTGTGGAGTAAGGAAACTTGCCCAAGGTTTCGCCCTGACCCGCCTGGATTCGAACCCAGCTCTCACGCTTGTAAGTCGAGTGCTCTAACCACTGAGCTACAGGAGCTCCTCTGAGATGCAAAGGAGCCAAATGTTTATCGCAGCTTCTCAGCTGCCTTCGGGAATAGGCGAGTGCAACGGAGCTCAGCGAGGACATCAATCTGCGAGCCGTGGCCATTTCAGCGCATTTGACGGTCTGTCCTGCAAACTCTACACCTGTCTATCACAACTCACGTCACTTGAGCGGGTTCTGAACCACGGCGGGTTTCACACGCCCGTTCCTCCGCGCAATGCTCTCTCTCTCTCTCTCTCTCTCTCTCTCTCTCACACTCTGTAACTTTCTTCCTCTCGGCAGGGCTCGAGCGGTGACCTGATGATCAGAAACATTCAGCTGAAGCACGCGGGGAGGTATGTGTGCATGGTGCACACGACAGTGAACAGGGCCTCAGCAGGCGGGGACCTGATCGTACGAGGTAAGTCCCCTCTCACGCTGTACAGCCCGCCGTGTTCGGCTGCTGTGTACACTGGGCTCGGGCCAGACGGACGGAGCCAGGGTATAAAAGGAAGAGATTTCAGGTCATTGTGTAGAACGTGAAACGTTTGTTGACAGACACCTGGCCATTGGAGCCTCTCGGCGAGAACTCGTGTGTGTTACACTCACTTCAACCTCCTTTCACAAAGTCCTGCTGTCACACTCGAACTGCGTGTTAAATTGCCGTTTCAGCTCTTCCGTTGTGAATGTTACGCCTTTCCATAACCGGCCTCTTGATTGCCCCTTTGCTCCGCTCCGCCGTCGGTGATCCGTGCCTTCAGCCACTGCGCCCCGAAACTCTGGAACCCCCTCCCCCAATCCCTCCATTTTGCCGTCTCCCTCCCAACCTTCAAATCCTGCCTTAAAAATACCTTCCTTTGTGATCCCGCTGACGGTCACCTCCCCCCCCCCTTGCTCTCCCCCCCATGGCTCGGGATCAGATTCCTCCCCCGTCAAGCGCTCTGAAATATTTGAGAAACTACTTTCTTGTTGCTGTTTTTGGGGTCTTGAACCACAGAGTCTTGGCTGGTGCTGGTTTTTGACCATCTCCCTTCTCCGTGTAAATCAAATCACCCATTGCAACAGCCAGGTGTACTCGTGCGCAAATATTCTGTGCCGTGAAAGGCTAGTGGTGAACTTTGCTGCGTGTTTTTTTTTAATGTTCAAATCACTTTGGATATTATCGAAGCATTCAATGTAGATATGACATATTATTATTAATATGGTGAAATTCTGCCATTGTCACAGACGTCCTTCCAGGGAACTGATGGGCAATGCCTGAGATACTTTGGCTCAGTTCCGTTCTGCTCTGGTCAGTGCATTCCAACAGAGCCTCCACCCAATTTGCAAGTCAATCCGAAATTCATAAGGCATCGAGTGTCCCTAGTCAGCGCTCCATTATTAATGGGAAAGATTGAGGGCAGATGTCTTGAAAATACTGAGAGGCAGAGCGAGATATTCAATGCTAAGTGTAGATGATTCAATAATGCGCACTTTGTACAATAATAATAATAATTTGCTCACTCGATGCATGACCGTTTGGGGGTCGCTGCTGTGCGCTGTTGGCTGCCACGATTGGCCCACAATATATACGGTCAATCCAGTTCACAGTAACATCCCGTGAAGCACTTTGAAACGTCTCAAAGATGCGATAAGGCGCTAAATCCAATGCAAGGATTATTATTGTCTTGGTTGGAAAAACAATCTTCTAAGCATCAGTTGGCGAAACCCACAGACATTCGTGACCGTGATAAGCACACTTTACAAGCGTAGACGCGAGGATGGAATCTAAAGGCACCTGCGTGGTGGTGGTGGTGGTGGGGAGGGGGAGAAATAAGTTTTCATCAAATCTTGTTTTGAAAAAACATCAAATATTGTCGTGGTCCCAATGTGATCCTAACCGGAGAAGGTTGGAGCGCTGGAGTCGTGGAAATATTACACTCAGGGAATTACCTGGTCAAAAATAAGTAACAACAGATGTGGAATGTGGAGAGAGAGAGATTTTTACCCTTTCCCAGGAGATTCAGTCAGAGTCTATGGTAACACCTTCTACAAAAGGAACACAGCTGGGCGAGCTGAGCTCATCTGTCAGCCTCAGATTGCAGAATATTGGAGGTTATCCCTCTGAGCACTGGAGACAAAACCTCTAAGGATTTTGGCTTCTATTCCTGTGGTGATTTTTTTTAGAGCATCCTTAATAAGAACGTAAGAATTTGCTGAGCGAAAGAAGATCAAGGTCCATCTGGTTCGCCTCCCACCATCCTGGCAGTCGCTTGATTTGTCGTGTCCTGAACTATTATAGAGTTCCCGCAGCTCAGTGGTTAGAGCACTCACCTTACAAGTGTGAGACCTGTGTTTCGAATCCAGGCAGATGAGGGCGAAACCTTGGGCAAGTTTCCTTAGTCCACACACCTGATAATAATCCATCCAAACAAAAACAACACAATAATAAAATTGGTCATTTTAATCCACGACTGTTTGTGGGACACTGCACATATGCAGTCAATTCACTTTACAGTATATTCTGTGAAGCACTTTGGGATGTCGATAAGATGTGAAAAGCGCAATACCAAATTATACACTGTGTCCCTGAGATATTATTTTCTGGCAGCTATCTATCTAATTTGTTGAAACAAATAAACAATTTCTGTTCCACCATCTGCCAAGGGAGTCTGTTACCTAGGTTTAATAATAATACTAATCCTTGCATTTGATATAGGGCTTTTCACGTCTTCTAGACGTCTCAAAGCGCTTCACAGAATATACTGTAAAGTGAATTGACTGCATATTTGTGGGCGAAATGCGGCAGACAATTGCGCACAGCAGTGTCCCAAAACAGTCGTGGATTGAAATGAACAATTTTATTATAGGATTTTTTTGGACGGATTATCATTAGGCGTGTGGAGTAAGGAAACTTGCTCAAGGTTTCACTCTGATCTGCCTGGATTCGAAACACAGGTCTCACGCTTGTAAGGCGAGTGCTCTAATCACTGAGCACTCGCCTTAGACTCGCCTAACCACTTGGTAAATTGCCAATACGGCAAATTGTTTGAACTCCGCCTCAGCTTTTCAAGCCTTGACGTTTAAAGGAACCAGAAGTGACACGCGCAGGAAGTGACCAGAGTGGTGACTTGACAAGGTGGAAGTCGGCCATTTTGTCTCGCTTCACCTTATAATGTGGGCGTGTATTGGTGAGCCACTCATAAGCCTTTTTATAAACTCTTCCTTCCTGGTCTCCTTCCTTGCCTCTGAGCGCACTACAACAACAACCACAACGACTTGCATTTATATAGCGTCCTTCACGCTGGATGGTGTTTCGAAGCCTTTACATACCGGTTCTAACCCCGCAACCACAGTGGAATTCACTCTGTATTAAATTCCTCAACTTGCTGCATTGTTAAAAAACCAAATGATTCTGATCTGATCAGTGGAAAATACATCAGCCTCAGATTGTGGAATATTGCGTAGGAGGGATAAAAAAGGCAACAAATGTTAAGTGATGTCCCATCAAATGCAGGCAAGCAGATGAGCAATATAATCCCTTTAATCACATTAATAAACCACTAAATTGAAACATCATTCTTCAGTATGTTGGAGAATCTTTCAGTCGTGTCGCAAAGCTCCTTTGTGCTTGTCTGTTCCTGCCCACGTTCGAGCGTTCTTGCCCCACAGATTATGCTCTGCTCGATGGCACAGCCTCCCAGGGAATATCGGATTACCCTGCTTCGTGTGTGTCTGTAATTCACTGATCTGGGAGAGACAATGGGCATAAATGGACGCTTCTCAATATGGGCAAGCACGGACAGACTCCAGTAATGTCCAACATGATTAGACGCTGTTCAGTCACAAGCAAGAAAGTCCAAACACTAAAGATAATCAAGGAAAGTCCATAACAGCTATTATTATCACGCACTCCCTTGCCTCCTTCAAACCACGCCTCAAGACCCTCCTCTTCGACAGTGCCTTCAGCCACCCTACTACCTTCCTCGCCCTCCACCCTCCGGTACCCCAACCCCGTCCCCCTCCTCGGGGCCAATTCCCTGTATGTCCAGACCTTTGCAACGTCCTCCTGGCGCTATACAAATGTATTTTGTGTTGTGTTGCATTACTAATAATAATAATCCTTACGGTGTTGTATGAACTCTTCACAACACTTCCAAGGATGTTACCGTGAAGTGCAGTAACTGTGTAATTTGTAGGCAAACGCTATCCATCCCAACATCCCCACTTTACCACCTGGTCTGCCAAGCACCAATTGTCTCTGATCCTAACCCACGGAACAGAACCCAATGTTAGAAACTATTTAAAAAGAGGGTGGAATTTCTCCCAGGGTTTTGGCCAACAATCCTCCACATAAAATTAGTGATTTACTGATGGCTGTTTTGGGGACGTTGCTGTGTACAAATTGGCTGCTGTGTTCACTTAAAATATACGCAGCGACTGCACTTAAAGATGTGCTTTTGACGTGACAGGCACTGAATCAAATGTAAGGCTTATCATTATTATTCTTAAGTACGATGACTAGATATAGTGGCAAAGAGAAATTCAGGCCAATGTAATATATGTATAATGCGTGTTTCTTTTTAAAAAGGCTTTAATATCCCACAAACAGGAAGCTCTATGTTAAAAGCCAGGCTAATTAGGTAATATGGTTAGAAGGCAGTCGACAAATTTGTGCAGAAAGCAACCTCATTATAGAAAACGTCTATTCTCAAGTGCACTGTGGTCATGATATTTTTTTTGCTGACGTTCAGGACTTGGCTTTGATCACAGGACTCCAAATAATCGTTTGTGAAATTAGTAATTAATCTTTAACCACTCGGAGGATAGATTTTCCTTTTGTTTCTCCTCTCAGAAGAATCCATGCCATCTTTCTCAATAAGCGACAGCAGCAATCACGACCACAAGGACAAAAACAGCGTGCGCTTGCGTGCGTGGGGTGGCAACTTTGGTGGAACCAAAATAAAGTATAAGAATTATCCTTGCGTTTATCACAGCACCTCAACACATCGTCTCAAAGCACTACGGAGGAATTGCTGAAAGCTATAGTGACTGTGTTAATAGGAACTGGTTAATGTTTGGGTAGCTCAGTTAAAAACATGCCTGAACATTCGACATGCGTGAATGTTGTGTCTGGTATTCAAAGAGGAGGTGCAGTGTATAAATTGGAGAGCTGTAGAACTGTTTGGGATCTTAGGGGATTCTATCAATGTCCTCCTCCAGATTGCGAACGACAGAAGGAGTGTTTCGAAGCTGGGCTTCACAACTCACCAACCTACTTAAGCTGGGAATTGAATGAATTGAATGAATGGATCAGTCTGATCCGGTGGGTAGAATTTACTTGGCAAGTTCAGATGAAGACAGATTTGGATTCAGAGCGGAAAGCGTTTCCCCCACTCCCAACCCCTGCGGAATGGACTATATATGGATTAGCCTCCCAGCAAATGCATGTCGTGCTATCGGGATGGAAGTCTTAAAAGAACGTAAACTTAATCACTGCCTCTCATATAAGAGGAAGTCTAAAAGCACTCCGCGAGAGACAGTAATGGGGGGCAGGGGTTCTTGTTAGACAGATTGGAAAGCAGAAAGAGAGCAGTCAATGTGGAGAGACTTAGGGAGAGTGTTGTAGAAACTGTGTTTCCCCGCAATAGTTTTTTTCCCCTACGTGAATCATCTTCATCTGTCCATCGGCTTCTCTGTGTTTTTCTCAGGCTCTACTTCATCTCTTGTGCCAATCTTCACTAACAGTCTCCCCCTGACATATGGATCCCTCTCACAACCTGTGTCTCACTTGGTATCTTTGATGCCTTGAATGGCAAATGGCAGCGTCAGAGCCCTATATAACAAGAATCATGCACTTCTCTGACCCACTGTATAAAATGATCCATATGGATATCTTTGTACAGTATTATTTGAAGTGTTGAACGATTAAAAGATATTACCCCAAAGAGAGCAGTAGAGTTTAAGGATTGGCTGATGAGTGATATATGTTTATCTCCTTATTACCTGCATGGTGGCTTCCATATTCGGTTGTATTTTGCAAACGCAAAGCACGATTTATAGTATGATAGCCCTTGCTTTGTGCATTATACTTTTCATTTTAGGAAGATGTTTCAAAGCGCTTCAACTGTGAAGTTTAATACCTAAAGCAAACACAGCAGGCAATTTGTGCATGATAATGCTCCAAGAATAGTTTGTTGTTTGCCTTCAGGAGAAATAAAAAGGAAATATTGACAAATAGAGGCAAAAGTAAGGACTAAATGAAGTGACGCTTAAATTAGAGCCACAATTAACGGCTCTAATGCAGGACATTGAACGTGGAAAAGTTTGGCTTTTGAAATGGAATATGTCTAAAAGGAGTGTACACTGTGCACTTAGCAAGGCGATTGACGACCATCGTACAATGTCACCGATTCCCTTGTAAAGCAGAATAATACCTTAAACATGTGAATGGTTAATCTCACTGTTGACAGAATCTTGTCTGATATGGCAATCTAGTCACACCTGAAACCTTTCACAAAACTGAGTGAAGGATGATTAATGGCTGAGTATCTGACACATAACTAAAAACTGCTTCTTCACAAAGATAATTAGCTTAGCTTGATAATTGCTGTTGAATGTGTGATATACTGTGTTATATACCAAGGGTCAAACAGAAAGACATATAAAGGAACTTTACTCAGTTACAAAGCTTTTGGGTTTGAAATTGTTATAAAGAATCTTGTCTTTAAATACGGTGATGAAGTGGACTTTACTGGGATTATCATAAAGATACTATAAGGTGTCTTGGCAATGACACATTGCCCTGTAGCTCAGTGGTTAGAGCATTCGCCTTACAAGTGTGAGATCTGTGTTCGAATCCAGGCAGGACGAAACCTTGGGCAAGTTTCCTTACTCCACATGCCTAATAATAATCACTCCCCCAAAAAATTGGTAATTTCAATCCATGACTGTTTGTGTGCGCAATTGGCTGCTGCATTTCGCCCACAAATATACAGTCAATTCACTTTATACTATATTCTGTGAAGCGCTTTGAGACATCTAGATGATGTGGAAAGCACTATGTCAAATTCAAGGATTATTATTATTATCTCTTTGGGGACATTCTAAATATCTGCATTGATGCTTTCCCATTCTCTATAGGCTGAGTTTGTATCTTATTTTAGAAAATAGATTGTACAATAAGTTCACTTTACAGCTGACTCTTAATGCACAAAAGTAACAATGACAAAATTACATTTGGTTAGCGCGTTTCACGTCCATCGATCGCTCATCTTGGCTGTTAGGAACATTGTTCTGTTCTAAAGCTCGATGGGTAGAATGTTCCACCCACAAAATGTAACCCCCTCCTCCCCTCCGCCATCCTCCCCACTTCCTTCCCTGGTGCTGACTCATCTACAAAGAGCACCAAAAGGCCCCCTCCACCCTGCCCCACTCCTCACATTGGGAGGACATCTCAAAGTGCCAGAGTCAACACAAATTGTTGGAGTTGCTGAAGTCAGTGCAGTCAGGCTGATTCACTCGCCATTTCCAAGCAAAACTGGTCACTTTTGCACATCAAATGCAGCCGATTGGATTCCTTGTGATGTTAATGTTAAGTGAAGTGATGTTTCTTTTCCTTACCAAGCACCAGCGGAGAGCTGTGAGTGTCTGAACACGATTACACTTGAAGCAGCAGATAAGTCACCCTGAAAGCTGCGAAGGATAACCCTTTGGCTCTGTGTTTTAGAAGGCACGGAAAGCGGGAACCTTTTCAAATTTGCTTTCGTCCGGCTCTGTAACGCATTCTTTGCCATTTGCATGATTCTAATCTCTCCTTGAAACACCCAGTTTGAATACATATTGTCGTCGGTGGGTAAAGGGTTGAGCGCCCAAGCCTTTGAATGAATGCAGCTTGCTTCATACATGAATGATTGCTCACTGTGCAATTCATTACCAGGGTTTCTTGATTCAAGCACCACATCTCTGACTTGGTTCACCAGTGTGGAACTCTCCTTATGATAGTCTGCTGAGGAGACCTTGCCCGAGATGCTACGCTGTGTGAGGAGCACGATCTAACTGCAAGTTGTTATCGTGGAGCCCTGTAGCTCAGTGGTTAGAGCACTCGACTCACAAGAGTGAGACCTGTGTTTCTTGCAAGCGTGAGACCTGTGTTTCGAATCCAGGCAGGTCAGGGCAAAACCTTGGGCATGTTTCCATACTCCACACACCTAATAATAATCCTTCCAAAAAAAACCTATAATAAATTGGTCATTTCAATGTACGACTGTTTGTGGGACACTGCTGTGCGCAATTGGCTGCTGCGTTTTGCCCACAAATATATAGTCAATTCACTTTACAGTATATTCTGTGAAGTTCTTCGAGACGTCTAGAAGATGTGAAAAGCGCTATATCAAATGCAAGGATTATTATTATTACTGTTATTGAGTGTTTGGATTTGTTTCCAACCAATAAAGTGGAGTGATTGTGTCTATGGTGGTGGACACACAATTTATGCACAGCAACATCCCACAGGGAGCCATAAAGTAAACCAACGTACGCTAGTATAGTGTACCAGCCTGATATAATAATAATAATAATCCTAGCATTCGATAATGTGCCTTATTAAATCTTTGAGACGTCTCAGAATATACTGTGAAGTGAATCGACTGTATATTTTGTGGGCTTATTTACAGGTTATTCTTGTATAGCTTGCTCCTTGCCCCAATGTTGCTCGTGGGTTTTCCACTTGTAAACTGTTGGTTCCACCCTCCCCACGCAACCCTTGTACCCTCCCTCATCCCCCCACCCACTACCCCCTCCACTCCATTTCCATTCCCCCCCCCCCCCCCTACACCCTACCACCCCCCCACCCCCCCCCCCCAAACCCATCCCCTCACTTCTACAACCTTTCCATCAGCAGTGGATTCCAGGATATACATGGCAACACTCGTTCATTCCATGCCAGAAATCAAATTATAATCCCAGCTGTGTGTCCACTGTTTTTTTCTGACTATGTCTCAGCCACCTCAATGACAGTGTACACATTCTACCCCTAAAATAGAAATTGTCGACTAGACTGGGTAGAAATTGAGGGAAAAATCATGGAAAACCCAGGCTAGATGTGGTACTGGGCTTGTCTCTGT
Organism: Hydrolagus colliei; assembly: GCA_035084275.1. Lineage (NCBI taxonomy): Eukaryota > Metazoa > Chordata > Chondrichthyes > Chimaeriformes > Chimaeridae > Hydrolagus > Hydrolagus colliei. The sequence goes on from CM068753.1 coordinate 11,717,417, forward strand.
TGGTTTATTACATGTTGACATCATTTTATTTTGGGAGATGCTCAATTTGATGCAGTCTGGTTTCATTTTGTGCAACACTCAATGGACCAGAGCCCAAAGCTGTGCCATCGTTTCCAGTTTATGACGCGCCGTTGTGATTTGCGGTTGGCAGGTTTTGGAATTTATTGCAACCCAGACGACTGCACAAAGTACAGGTTGGAATGTGTTCTGATCTTCAACACAGGTATACAAGTCCCAGAAACCGGAGAATGGTTTACTTTGGGAAGATTGATGGTACAAACGAGTGAAACGAGCGAGCGATAGAAAACGAGGGAGAAAGATAGAGGTTGATGAATGAAGCTTTCATACATTCAATTTTGTGGACATCATAATTCTGAACAATAATAATGCAAAATAATCCTTGCATTTGATTTTGCGCTTTTCACGTCTTCTAGACGTCTCAAAACGCTTCGCAGAATATATTGTAAAGTGAGTTGGCTGTATACTTGTGGATGAAATGTGGCAGCCAATTGCGCACAGCAGTGTCCCACAAACAGTCATGGATTGAAATGACCGATTTGATTATTGTTTATTTTTGAGGGAATATTATGAGGCGTGCGGAGTCAAGGTTTCGCCCTGACCTGCCTGGATTCGAACACAAGTCTCATGCTTGTAAGGCGAGTACTCTAACCACTGAGCTACAGGAGCTCCACAATCCTCCAAATAAAATTGGCCATTCACTTTCATGGTTATTTGTGGGAAGTCACTGTGTGCAAATTGGCTGGCACATTCACCATGCACCTACAGATACACAGCCACTGCACCTGACAGCGAAATCCTATGAAGCATTTTGAGACGGTTCAACTGTGTGATAAGGCAGTGACTTGTTTTATTTGTAAGGAATTGTTGGCCAGGACATCAGGAGAGGTGCTCCCTTCCCTTTTCGGGCAACAGACCTGAGCCACATGAGAGCCTCGGAGCGTAGTGGCTGAAGGCATGGCCGCCAGTGGTTGAGAGGAAGATTTGGGGGACAAGGAGGAGGCCAGACCCTGTAGAGCGAAGGCAATGGGTACTGTTGTGAGGAGAGAGGAGATCAGAGAGGTAGAGGAGGTGCAGAGTGGAGGGATTTGAAAACAAGAGTGAGGATCTTGAAATTGATCCTCTCTGGGACATGGAGCCAGTTCTGGCAAGGACTGGGGGGCGGAGTTTGGTACAGGTAAGAATGCAGGCGGCAGAATTCTGGATGACCTGGATTTTATGAATGGTAGCAGAGGGGAGACCGGTGAGGAGGGCATTTGAATAGTCCAGCCGAGAGGTGGCAAAGGCATGGACCAGGGTTTTGGCGGCTTTTGGGGTGAGGTACATGATGAGGTACAGTCCTTTCAACTTCCCACCACGGCAAGAATCTTCCCACTGGGTGTTTAATGACGTGTAGCATTGTACCAACGACGAGATTTATGTACCTTCAGCAAGATACTTAACCAACTCGGGTCACTTTGGAAGAGAAACATCTGATTGTCGTTATTTTTATCCCCATTGTTGTGCAAAAGAAAATCAGGTTTTTCTTCTGATAAGTCTGTAATAAGATCAAAAGCCTCCTCACCCCACATGTGTTTAGACTTACCCTACATTGTCCTCATGATTCAAAGTTGTTTCCGTTCCTGTTTGAAGGAAACTCAAGCAGCTGTTTCTCGTCCAAGAGTTTCAGTGCGTTTTTCCACCCTTTAACGATCTTTGCTTTTAGCCCATTGATGGAATGAATGCCCCGTGATACGGGAGTCTGATTTCTTGTGTGTTTTGAATTAGGGCCACCCGGGCCGCCTGGGGTTGTGATAGTAGAAGAGATTACAGATTCTACAGCTGAGCTGTCCTGGAGCTCTGGCATTGATAACCACAGCCCTATCTCCATGTACACAGTGCAGGCCCGCACTCCCTTCTCAGTGGGTTGGCAAGCACTGACTGCAGGTGAGTGCAACAGCACGGCTCATCCCTTTGAACAAACTGTGATACAATTAACATCAGAATAAAAGAAATGCTGGAACAAAATAGACCATGGTCCGTCCATCCACTTGCCTTCTTTTCAGTAGCTTCAAAGCATTGCAGAGCAATGCAAAGCCAAGAAAGGCATAAAGGGACTGCTTTACCTATAACACCAGCAAACCGGTATGATCCTCAGTCCTCCCCCCTGTTCACTGTGTTTGTATTTGTGCTGACTTGTGTTGCCTTTTTCCACAGAAATCTTGCTATCAATTATTGCTCTCTGCTGGGTTAGCTGGTGATAAGCCTTTAATAGGGGCTCGGCCACCAGTGAATGCTGAGGTTTCACATACCCGTGCTGATAAGGGAATGTGATAGCTTTTTGGCAAAGGCCCTCGAATGCCTGAATTGACTTGCAGCAAGTATTTTACGATGTTGCTGATATATTGTGTCATCTCTGCTTCAGGATTTACTCTCGTTTTTGACCTCCGTTGTCCCAACAACTGCGATATTTTGGGGGGAACTCCTCCACTAGGCAGTTTTAGTTTGACACTCAGACAATCTCACGGCCGAGAGATGATAGTCTTCTCTGCGTCCCATCATTGGAAACACCAGTTCATTGTGCTCAATGTGTACACACACCAAGAGTCTTACTCGCCAACACACAGGACTGCTTAAAATCACTGGCTTTGGGTAAATTGCTCCAAACATACTGCTGGCAAATGCAGTAACTTATCAGAGCAGTGTTCGCTGTACTGACGAACATTTTGTTTGGAAATGGACTTAACATTTTTGGCTTGTATTTGTAGTTCCCGAGGTCATTGGCGGAGATGCTTTGAGAGCCACAGTCATCAACTTAAATCCCTGGGTGGAGTACGAATTCCGTGTTGTTGCTAGTAACAGCATTGGGATCGGAGAGCCAAGCCTTCCATCGGAAAAATCCCGAACAGAAGAGTCCTGTAAGTGACCACTCATTATTACTACTCGTTAGTAACAATATTTACCCTGTTTATCAATAAGAATAATAATGCTTGCATTTGGGATAGTGCCTGACCACGTCGTCGAGACGTCTCGAAGAGCTTCAGAGGCTATACTGTGAAGTGGTTTTGATTACGCATATTGAGTGAGAAGCACAGTTTCTCACCCAATATGCCACTGTTTTGCACACAGCAATGTCCCTGACACAGCCATGAAGTGAGTGACCAATTTTATTGGGTGGGTGGGGGGATTATTGGCCAGGACACTGGGAACAATGCCATTCTCTTTTCGAATAGCACTATGGGATCTTTAACCTTCACCTGAACAGGCAGACAAGCCCTCAGTTTAGCATCTCATGCAACAGGTCAACTAACCCACTTGAAGAGCGCTATATAAATGTCAGTTGCTGTTGTTAATTGAGATACCTGGGCGAGCGTGGTTTGCGGGACGCAGCTCTAATTCATGCTATTTTTGGAGTCACGGACTCACCAGTCAGGGTGGGGACCATCCCTCTGCCAGGAGATGATATCATTGAATATCATGATATCTCCACATCCAATCATTGAAAACACCTCTCTTTGTGCTAACTCCACACTTAAAACCAAGAGTCTCTCCACACAACGTGTGGGACTGAAAAAAATCATTTCTAGCAACCATCAGCAATGCCCACATGGACTTCCTGATGATAAAATCCATTAAGAAACTCTGCAAGATTAATTTGGACGTTTTCTCGAACTCCCCCATGATGTCCCTCCAAGGTGTTTCTTCCACAAGCCATTTAAAAAAAAACTGGTTTCCAGATTAAGGGTGGATTACATTTTTTTCCACAAATGTGAAACGAAAGTAATAATAAAACGTCTTCTAGAAATCTCTAAGCACTTCACAGAATGCACTATAAAGTGAATTGAGTGTATATTTGTGGGCGAAATGCGGCAGCCAATTGCGCACAGCAGCGTCCCCACAAACAGCCTGAAATGATCAATTTAAATTTTCGAAGCAACGGGTTGACAAGTTTCAGACCTTCAAGCGGGCGAAAGTTTTGATTTCATTTCAACCTTGAACCCGGAATAAAAGTAACCAGAGATGGAAGATTCAGACCTTTCATCACATGCTGCTGCTACATAAACTGTAAAGGTTGTGAAGAGAAAGCTGTCAAAAGCCGTTTCCTGATAACAGACATTCCAGGGTGGTCTGGGTTTAGCAGATAGGATCACATACAAAAGAGAAAGAACATTTCAGCGCAGTTTGCCTCGGAATTTCCACTTGCTTCATCTTTTTGAAGAATGGCACCACTCGCCCAACAAACTTGGAGCCAATGCGTTCAGGAAAGATTCTTGTTCTTGCTTTAATGGGGCAAGATAATCAAAATGAATGATGTGCCGTTGGTTTCTATGCTTCCCCTGAAACACTGATAGGGAATGTAAGAGTACAGTATAGCCACTCATTGTGCAATCTGAATGGAACTGATCTAATGTAGAATAAAACCCATCCCTAGGGCGAACTGTTAAACCAAGGTCCCATCTGCCAGTTCAGCTGGATGTTAAAGATCCCATGGCACTACTCGAAAAGAGAAGAGAGTTTCTCTCTCCTGGTGTCCTGGCCAACAATCCCCCAAATAAAATTTGGTCACCCAATCCAGGGCTGGTTGTAGGACATTGCTGTGCACAATTGGCTTCCGCATTTCACCCACAAATTACATAGTTACTTCCTTTACAGTAAATCCTGTGAAGCACTTTGAGCCTTTTTAATGACGTGATAAGGTGTCACATGAAATGCACGGATTATTATTAGTAGTGTTATCATCATTAAACTGTCTGGCTGGGTTTGACAGTGGGCAGCTGGTGGGGTTCTGCAAAAAATACCATCGAAGGCCACGTGAATGGAGTCTGCTGATGACTTCATAAGCAACAGATACAGGGTTCAAATCTTCAGACAAAGCCAAGTCTGTCTCAAAGTCCAGGCTGGGGGTGAGGGATGGGGAGGGTTGTTTCCACCTGATGCAAGCTGGGGATCACAAAATGAACATCATATTTTGCCATGACATCGCTTTTAAAAACACACCCACTGTTGCCAACCTGATATTTTATTTGCGTGGACTAAGTGGATGTAAAGATTTCCCAAGCATGATTTAATTCACAGCATTAAAGGATCATCTATGGTAAGCCCTCATGTTGTTGTGTTGCAGCTTTGAATCTGCAACCGAAATGTTATCCGGGATTCTTTCTCGTTGATTTCTACACATTGCTATGTGCGGCAGTGGACATAGCTATAATGTATAGCCCATCAAAGGCATCCCAAATGCTTAATCCATAATATTTGAGAGTATTATTCCTTTTTATAGCTGTTATTTCAATATGTAGCTTGATAATGAAACTGAATACTATCTATTATCAAGCGCTCAGAGGCCCTGCCCTGCGTGAAGGTGGCTGTATAAAAGCGAGTTGTTGTTGTATTAATAATTATTATTATTATTTGATATGACGTGTGATATTATTTGATATGACGTGTGATATGACTTGGAGAAACTTGAATCCCAAGTGCTTCACAGCAGAGACTGTGTAATTCGTAGGCAAACGCGGCAGCCAATTGTGCGTGCAGCAACGTCCCACAAACAGTATTGAAGCGATTGATTAAAACCTCATGAGCAGCTGATATTAAACAGAGAAATCACCATTGAGGAACGAGAAAGTTCAGGGAAGATCAGGAAACAACTAAAAGGTCTTGAAAACATCAGAATGGATTGAATAATAACAGTGAACAGGTTAACCCCCACCCAACCGCCCCCTAAAAAAAACACACTAGTCACTGCTCCTTGAAGTCAGCCGTAATTAGAAGTCGATTGGATAGCCAGAGATCAATTGCTTCAGATTGATACTATTCCTTTGTTGACTCTTTGCCAAAATCAGCATCTACAGTCAAACAGGCTTTTGTGGCAGCTTTTCATTAGGAGGAAAGTTGCTGAAACCGATACCAGTATTCTGAAATTTAACAGGGGTTCCGACTGCAGTCTTTACAAGCCTGTCTGTCATCGGTGGGAAAGGCAGAAATTCATTACGCGGCATAAGTAGGTCCTGTATTTAAAGTACTGAAGGCTGGCGACAGCATGACTGCTTTGCAGATGCTTTTTGCCCATGATTGCAATGTGGTGGATCGGTCGTCAGGCCTCCGTATGTTTTGCTCTTGAGTTTTTGCTGCTGTATTTCTGCGTTTCTGCCAAATGTTTTCAAAATGAATTCCAGACTGTGTCCTTTTTTCTAAATGATACAGGTTTTTTTTGAACATGTTCATGTTGCAGCCTGTTACCCAGATTGAGATGGTCAGAGACAACAGCAGCAGTGTATAGTCGCACAGCATCTCTCACGTCTGAAGGATGTCTCAAAGCTCTTTGCGCAGCTGATGCATCGAAGCAAAGAAATAATGCAAATTATCAGTGCGTGTGTGTGTGGGGGGTGGGGGAGGGGTGTGTGTGAGAGAAAACCAACAACAACAATTCATATTTATATAGCATCATTCAAGCGGGGAAGGGTCTGAGAGTGCTTAACATTGGCGCAGTTTCACTCCAGCAACATTTCCACAGAGAATGTTTAAGTTGTTCGACATCAGAAAGATAAATCATTGCATGGGATTGAGAGATTTAATTTAAGGTTTAATCTTCATGCTGTTTTCACAGCAGTTTGAGTAATTAAGATCGTGATCTGAAGATACATTACTGCAAGTGTGAAACTCTTGCTCTTGAGTAAATATTTTTTCTGATGAAGCTTTGTATATGAAAGCTTCCACTGGAGAAATAATGATTTTATAATTAATATTTCACTCGGAGCAAAAAGAAGTTCAACATCAGCACTTTGGGTTGAGAAAATATGTAGAGATTCAGACAAGATCACAAGAGACATTTGGATCTCAAAAGGCCCTTTTGATCTCATCCTCACTGAAAACCCACCCTGCAGTCTTCCCATCTCATGTTCGAGCTTTCTTTTAAATGACAATCATGGCTATCAACCACTCTACGCAGTAACCTGTTCCATTTGTTAATTACGTTCTTGACAAAGAAATACTTCCGGGTGTCTGTGCTGAAATTGCTCTTTACAATCCTCGTTGAGAGTATCCACTCCAAAGTATTTTTTCCTGAGACGCCATTATACATGAATGGTACTATATAAAATGTGAGTTGTTGTTGTTGTGGGTTTCTCAAATCCACTGATGTACCTCTATAGGGCTCCTGTGGTCTCTCTTTTGAAGCCTGAAGGGCTACCAGTTTGTCTGATCATTGCTCAATTTGAACAATTTCTTCACAATACCTTTTACATTTTCCACCCAAAGTATTGTTATTTCTCAAGAATGATGTGCACAAGTTACTGTCAATGTCTGTTTATGGATGAAGTCATTCCTTTCTAAATAGCTGGGGAAATATCATTGGCATCCATGGACAAAGTGTCTTGTACTTTATAGACTGTTAGGAGATATAGTGCAAGTCCTGTAACTCAGTGTTTAGAGCACTCGCCTTAAACGCAAGAGACCTGGATTCAGTTCCAGGCAAGTTTCCTTATTCCACAGACCTAATAATAAGCCCTAAAAAAAACAATAATAAATTGGTCATTTCAATCCAAAACTGTTTGTGGGACACTGCTGTGCGCAATTGGCTGCTGCATTTCACCCACAAATATAGTCAACTCACTTTACAGTATTTTTTGTGAAATGCTTTGAGACGTCAAGATGTGAGAAGTGCTGTATCAAATGCAAGGATTATTATTATTCCTATTATTATTATGATTTGTGGTACCAAATAGCACCTGGTGGCACACTGTGTGTTAGTTTACAATGAGCCACTACACTGGGGGGGTGAGTTAATAGCCATCAATAGCTCACTTGCAGTGGCAGACTCAAAGCAATAATTCATAAATATTGTCCTGTCGACAATTACCGCACATAAAATACAACTCAGAACAGACACCCTCCCACATCTGCAAAACTCCCTGGACGATGATTGCCCCTCAACTGTTTATCGCACTCTTGAGACAAAGTCGTACAGTAATGCTGCAGACAGGGTTCCCGTGTTACACATCATTCTACCCAGTCAGTGAAGCGTTCCAGCGGTCGCCACATTTACTCACATTCAATTCAATGAATAAATGTAGTAAATTCAAAAGAGGAATCCATTGAACTTGGTCAGAAATAGAGCACTCCAAGTAATAATAATAATAATAATAATAATCCTTACATTTGATATAGGCGCCTTATCCCATAATTGAGATGTCTCAAAGAGCTTTACAGAATATATTGTAAATTAACTTGACTGTGTGTTTTGGGTGTGAAACATGACAGCCAATTGCGCACAGCGGTGTGCCGCAATCCAGTTGTGGATCGAGTGACCAAATTACTATTATTATTTTCTCTTTCGAGGGATTATCATCCCCGAAAAGACACCTGCCAATCTATTAACAACCTGGTTCCAATTTACTGCTCGGTAAACAGAGGCGTGTGGAGTAAGGAAACTTGCCTACGAGGTTTCACCCCTCCCCCTGGAATCGAACCCAGGTCCTCTCCCTTGCGAGGCAAGCGCGCTAACCACTAAGTACATGCGAATGCATTCAGTGCATTGGCACCGAGAACTTGGACGTGTGGCTGGGCCTGCTTGGGTGGGACGTCTGGCTCTTGTATCACGCAGACGTGGCGTTGGAGCTTGTGAAGGATGTGGGTTTATTGAAGAATTAAATCGTGATCGTTTACAGAGGCAGGCATGTTCAGCACATGAGTCAAATTGAATTGAATTTTAATCCTGGAGCCATTTTAATGCAGACTTCAAACTTGCTCCCTCGCATAAAGGATCACTACACTTCAATTACTGCAAGCTCGGGACGCCGGCGTTTAAAGAAAGCCTCAATTAAAAAGGAAACTGTGCACATTTTGAGGGCAGGCAAATGTGGCAGCCGATTGGCGCTCGGAAAATTTCCCCGAATACAGCCTTGAGGTGGATTTTATCTTTTGGGGATTGTTGGCCAGGACATTGTTTCAAAGCTTATTTAATAAGAAAACAGTGAGAGTGGATTAAGAGAATGAGTTAACAGTGCAAGTCACCGATTTAAGCACGTTTAATCCGTATTCCGAAACCACTCACTTTGTCCCAAACCCTGTAAGCACTTAGCTTCGTTCCCCAAAAGGATACCAATTTTTGTTGTCACGTTTTCGACCTGAAAATATTGTTCAGAATCAGTTGTCCTGTCCCCACTCTCAATGGAAACAAAAGATCCTGGCCATTGGATGATAAAACAAGCGCGGAAATTCTTTGGGGCTATTAAAACGTTATGAATTTTTCATGAATTGCACAGATCTTATCACTCCTTCACGCCGTCTGGGAACACTGCTCAGCTAAGTACATTTTGTGAAATCAGGAACGGACAGCATGAGTGGTTTCTGTGTCAAGGTTTCAGGGGAACCGCGGCTTTTAACTCTCTCCTTTCTTTGCAGTTCCTAAGATGGGACCTGCTAATGTCCGCGGGGGAGGAGGCAGTCGGTCCGAACTGGTAATATCATGGGAGGTAAGTTGAACGGAGCCCTGGAATTGTCCAGGATAGTAACCACGACATTAGCTCAGCAGATTAAGGAGCTGCCGCGGGGAAATGGTCACTAAACTGATTATGGAAACTGAGGACACGCGCACACAAACCCTGGAGGTTTCAAATTCACGAGGTGACAAGATTAGTTCGGATGAAGAAGGTCCCTCCAGCCTATCTTATCTCTTCCTTCCAGAACCCTGTCCTCCCATCACAGCATCAAGCTGTACAAATGAGTCCCAGCAAACGCTGGCTTCAACCACCCTTCCTGGCAATCCATTGCAATGGGTTAATCACCCGCTGGGTAAAGAAAACCTTCCTGGTAGCTGTCCCAAAGCTGTCTTGGTGCACCCTAAAGTATAATGCTGAGTTTACTTATTCAATCCCCTTTTATAAACGTTATTTAACATGTTTCACTTCTGTAAGGCTACCCCCAAGAGTCACCTCTTCGACCGTGCCTTCGGTCATCCTCATATCCCTACACCTCCTCACCCTCCACCCTTCCTGATATCAACCACCAGCTCAGGTGTCCAGCGCCTTAGGGCGTCCTCCTGATGTGAAATGTGCTGGACAAAGGTAAGTTATTGGTGGTGGTGTGACTGCACACACGAGGGAGAAGGGGATAGAGAGATATTGGAGGGAAATGGATTTGGAATATAAATTCCAACAAGGACTAGTTTGGGGGAAGGTTTGACGAGTTGGCCCTCTGTTTCTGTGCTGTATCACTGTGCTCAACACTAGACTCACAGCAGATCAGAGTTGGGTGTCGGTGAAATGATTTAACCGAGGTTTGTGTTCTCGCTGACAGTCCGTGCCTGAGGAGCTACAGAATGGAGAGGGCTTTGGTTATGTGGTTGCCTTCCGGCCTCTAGCGACCACCAGTTGGATGAAGGCGGCCGTCACGTCAGCCGACACTTCGAAGTACATCTTCCGGAACGAAAGTGTGGCTCCTTTCTCTCCCTACGAAGTGAAAGTGGGAGTTTACAACAACAAAGGGGAGGGTCCCTACAGTCCCGTCATCACAGTGTACTCTGCCGAAGAGGGTAAGTGAGCAAACGGCCCCCGCGATTAATAAAGTGAGCGATTTTCTCTCCCCCGACTTTTGTCCTGCCCAGCAATCCCCCAAATATCCTGTGAAGCGCTTTGAGACGTCTCAACGACGTGATCGGGCACTATCTCAAATGCAAAGATTATCGATATTGTAAAACGCCTGCATTGTTTAGACTTTAAGGCAGAGCGATCTGTTTGTGGGGAGGTTGCTGTGCGCAAATTGACACCAGTGATCCAGTTCTTCTACAAAATCCACAGGCTCGACACTCAAATGTCTCTACACTCGAAGCACTTTGAGATAACTTGACCGTGTGTTTAGGCATCATTTCAAATGCAGGGACGCTGATTATTTTATCGCTACTATTCTTCCTCTGAATTATTAATATTATTCATGATCCTAAAACTTAAGAATGCGAGAACTCTCGGGCCCTCTGGTGTCTTATTAGCGCTCTCCTCGGTGATGCCACTTGTTTGGAGACGGGGATATGGGAAAAAACATGCAAACGCCCTTGTAGGAAGTGCTGCTGAACATTCAGTCCATTGGCATCAATGTATGTGGCATGGGTGCTTTGCGACCCTGTCTCTACAACAGAAAAAACCTTGGTAAGTTGCTGTGTGTCCTTCAGCAGGACAAGAACTCTTGAGCGAGATTTATACCCTTTTCCGCCAAGTGAATTGAATCTAATGAGTTGTGTAATACTGGGAGGGAGGGAGTGGCCCTGGGCTGTTTCTAACATTCACTGGACTGACGGGCCGATGGAAATTAATGTATTTAAATACCAACTGACCACGGCATTTTGCCAGGAGGACATTTTCACACGTTCCTCTTAAGGGCGAAAGTTGCCACAGCTGCAGTCACGCTAGCCTTGATGCCAGCGGCGGTACAAGCTTGCGTGACTCTGTTAAACAACCCATGGCACGACCTGAGAAGCGAAGAGAGTTATTAATATTGTGCTTACACGTCCAGGGTTAAAATCATTCTCCTTGCAATTTAGAGCCAAGTATTGCGCCATTCAATGTCTCGGCCAGAAGTCTGTCCGCCTCTGAGGTGGAGGTGCTGTGGGAAACTGTACCTTGGGAGTCGAACAAAGGAAAAGTCAGCGGTTACGAGGTAAGCCAAACGCTGCTTGAAATCGGGTCCGAAAGGTTCAAGAGAGGCCTTGTCTCACCGCTGGTATCTGCCAACAAACAAATCAAGCCATTTAGAAATCAATGAGAATTTTCAGCTGTTACCTGTGAAACACTGCGCCACATTATAGTTGCTTTACCGAGTGCGGGGATTGTTGTAATGACAGCTCAACTGAATCTGGAAGCTCAACTACTGAGAGGCTTGGGGAACACACAGCCTGCCTGAGCAGAAAGGGGTGAGCAGGGGAGTGGGGATAGGCGCAGATCAGAGAGATGGGGTTGGGTGATGGGCTGGGGGTGGGGGAGAGGTGCTAGTCTGTTGACGGGATTTTATACCCAAGTTTATAAAGTTATACCAAATCTTTCTCTGTTTCCCGCAATCTCAGTCTTGCTTTCTCTCTCTCTCTCTCTCTCTCTCTAGTAGACTGTGGGACTGTTTGTGGGACACTGCCGTGTGCATCGCCCACAAAACACACTGTCACTGCACTTTGCAGTTTATTCTGTGAAGCGCTTTGAGGCGCCTTGAATACGTGATCTAGGTTGAATGCAATGGTTATTGTTCTTATTATAATCAATAAAAGTTTAGGGATTGAGAACCTTGCAAAGCTCGGAGGCGATTGTGTGTCTATTGGGAGAGGTGGACTGTAAGGGCTGGCAGCGGATTGATTGCACGTGGCCGTCTGTTCTCATTGCATTGCGCGCTGAGCTCTGCAGACGGGCAACTTCACATGGACTCCAGCATTGCCCCAATGGGGTCTCGCGTGACACTCTGCACCGGGTACAACACGCCCGCTTTGTTACTGAAGTCCTGTAGCTCAGTGGTCAGAGCACTCACCTTGCAAGCGAGAGACCCGGGTTCAATTCCAGGCAGGTCAGGCAGAAAGTTTCCTTACACCACAGGCCCGATAATACTCCCTCGAAAATAAATAATAATAATAGTTTGGTCACTCAATCCATGACTGTTTGTGGGATACTGCCGTGCGCAATTGGCTGCCACGTTTCGGCCACATGTATACAATCAATTCACTTTACAGTATATTCTGTGAAGCGCTTTGAGACGTCTGGAAGACATGAAAAGCGCTATACCAAATGCAAGGATTATTAATATTTATTATTATTATCATAGAAGCTTATAGCATGGAAGGAAGCCATTCAGCCCATCATGCTTGTGCCAGCTCTTCGCAAGAGCTATCTAATTCATCCCACTCCCCTGCTCTTACCCCGTAGCCCTGTAGATCGTTCTCCTTATCAAGTACCTTATCTAATCCCTTTGCAATACCTCCCATCAAATCTGCTCTCTTTGCGTTCTGTCCCAAGATACTGTACTGGACAGACGACGAGAGTAAAGAGATGTCAGTCAAGGCAGACAGGAACAGCACGGCAGCAAAGGTCACCGGCCTGAAAGGCAGCACTCTGTACAACATCATCGTGAAAGCCTTCAGCACTGCAGGAACCGGTCCTGGCAGTGCGCCAATTAACGTTACAACCAAGAAACCACGTAAGTTACACTCACAGGCAAGGCTGCAGTGAGCTGCATTGCCATCACAGGTATACGGAAAGCAGGAAATAGCCAGCCTCCCGAATCCTGTATATTTTATTTCGCCCACACAATATGCAGTCAATTCACTTGACAGTATACGTGGAGTCCTGCAGCTCAGTGGTTAGAGCGTTCCCTGACAAGCGAGAGAACTGGGTTCAATTCCGAGCGGGGTGAATAATCCTGATTTTAAATAAGGCCTCAAAAAAATTTGATAATTTCAATGACACTCCTGTGTGCAATTGGCTGCCGCATTTCACCCACAACTAAACAGTCAATTCACTTTATATTATATTCTGTGAAGCACTTTGAGACGTCTCAAAGATGTGATGAAGCGCTGTATCAAATGCAAGGATTAGTATTATTTTTAACACACAGACAGTTCGCTTCACCTCAAAATTCCTGTGAAGGGCTTTGAGACGTTTGAACGACATGTCGATGAGGCTTGATGTCAAATGCAAGGATCGCTTTTGTGTCTTCCAGCACCAAGCCAAGCTCCTGCGAAGATTTGGTGGGAGTCAGCCAGTTCCAGGGTGGTTTTAAACTGGGAACACGTCAAAGCAATGGAAAATGAATCCGAGGTGACAGGATATAAAGTAAGTAGGAATCCTCGTGGGCTGAAATGGCAATTGAAATCTCGCAAAGCACAGATCAAGCGTTAACTCGCACGGTGCAAGCCACACTTATCTCATCTCCTGGGCAGCGCAATAGAATCATTTGCTCTTCAGAAAAAAGAATTCCGGCTGAAACAACAGCTTTCATTAATCGTAAACAGTTATGCATCTTGTTGGCCATCAGTGACTTAACCCATTTGGATGTGTTTTGAACACTTTACAGACTTCTCTCTCTCTCTCTCTCTCTCTCTCTCTCTCTCCCTCTGTGAAATGCCTTGAGACCATTTGAAGTAAAAGAGGTGGGAGGGAGGAAGAGAATTTTAAGATTCATCCAAGCAAGTGTGCTATCTCAGTTGTTCACAAGCGCCCACAGCCCATCTTGAGTTTTTAATGATCGAGGACTTTGCCACCGGTTTTAACACTGAATGTGTTTAGTTCTGAATAGCAAAATGTAGGCTTTCCTTTGATGTGTCTTCTCGAGTCCAAGCCTGACCATCTTACATGCAGCTTTTCCCCACTCTGCACCATTCTACAGTTTTAAATTCAATGGCAATCACACAAACAAAGGCAAGTTACTGGAACACTGCCCCAGGGATTGGCTTGTTCTGATTCGCATTGATGTGCTCGATTTTGTCTTAACATTGTGTAGACTTCAGCTTGTTTCAAAGCCTAATACTGAACGGATTGCACAGCGCAGATATGATGGGCCAAATGGTGTTCTGTAGCTCAGTGGTTAGAGCACTCGCTTTATAAGCGTGAGACCTGTGTTTCGAATCCAGGCAGGTCAGAGCGAAACCTTGGGCAAGTTTCCTTACTCCACATACAAACCTAATAATAATCTGTCAAAAAAAAATGTGGTCATTTCAATCCATGACTGTTTGTGGGACACTGCTGTGTGCAATTGGCTGCCGTGTTTTGCCCACAAATATACAATAAATTCACTTTACAGTATATTCTGTGAAGCTCTTTGAGTCGTCTAGAAGATGTGAAAAGCGCTATATCAAATGCAAGGATTATTATTATCAAAATTGAATGAGTCTAATGTCTTGGCTTTGACCTCCCTTCTGCACCAACACATTCCAGATGTCTTTTTGCCTTCTGTGGAATGGCCCGAAACATTGGGCAAAGCATTTGAAACAAGTCAATGTTGCTAGAACATAAAACCTTGAAGAATAAAAGCCAAAAGATCAGCCGTTGTCAGCTATGTGTACTCCCTGACGGAGATGGGGATTGGTGATTAACTCGGTGTTTCCTTCCTTCCTTCCTTCCTTCCTTCCTTCCTTCCTTCCCTCCCTCCCTCGCAGGTTTTATACAGAAAGAACAGACAGAGCAGCACACAAATGATAGAAACCAACAACACGTCTGTGGAGCTGACTCTCCCTGACGACGAGGACTATATCATCGAGGTGAAGACGTTTAGTGATGGAGGGGATGGGATCAGCAGTGCTCAAATCACAATCCCAAGAATGCCGTGTAAGTTTGTCTGATTTTATTAATTTTTGGTCAACCGGCCGTGTGACACATGCAACAACAACAAAAATACATTTGTACAGTGTCAGCCCAACACTGGTCTTAAACATACGTGTTGCCAGTAAAGGTGGTGGAAGCCAGGACACTGGGACTCATTTAATAGCAAAACAGCTTGGTGCTATGGATAGCAGGATGATAGAGAGTGGGTGTTCTAGAGGTTGAGATCAAATAAGAATAGTAATAATAATCCTTGCATTTGATTTTGCGCTTTTCACATCTTCTAGATGTCTCAAGCGCTTCACAGAATGTAAAGTGAATTGACGGTATATTTGTGCATGAAACACGGCAGCCAATTGCGCACAGCAATGTCCCACAAACAGTCGTGGGTTGAAATGACCAATTTTTATTATTTTATTTTTTTGGGGGGGTGATTATTATTAGGCGTGTGGAGTAAGGAAACCTGCCCAAGGTTTCGCCCTGACCTGCCTGGATTCGAACACTTGGAGGTCTCACGCTTGTAAGGCGAGTGCTCTAACCACTGAGCTACAGGACTCACAATCACAACTGAAGAAAGACTAGCACTTTCTTATGTTACAAATGGGCCGAAGGGAGTTTCTTCAGCCAAACCGATCTATGAACAGTGTTGGTTATGGCGCAGCAATCAGTGTAAGGTATACAGGAGGAATGTGTTCTGTGAAATTCTAGGGAGAACCAGAAAGTTATTTGGAGGGAGAATTCAATTGAGTGGCGTGAGAGGTAAGTGTTGGATAACTTTCTTTTATTGTATATATTATATTCATTTGAATTTTGATATCACACAAACTGATCTCAATGGCATTTTCTGGTCACCCATTGTTGCCGGTTGTGCTACATTGCTTATTGAAAACGTCTGGAATTCACGGAATTGTTATTCTTCCAGAAAATAGGAATTTGCCCTCTTTGCTTCGTTGCTTTGCCTTTGAGTTAATAACCTGGCGCTGACTCCTGTCTGTAAACACACATCTGGAAAACCTCTGCTAAAACCTTGGTCCTATCACCAGATCCGAGAACGATCTGAACGCGAATCCAACTCTGGTTTAAATGGACCATGTCCATGTCCATTTACAAGACAATTTACGTGGAGCTCCTGCAGCTCAATGGTTAGAGCTCTCGCCTTACAAGCGTGAGACCTATGTTCGAATCCAGGCAGATCAGGGCGAAACCTTGGGCAAGTTTCCTTATTCTACACGCCTAATAATAATCTGTCCAAAAGAACCCGCAATAACAAAATTGGTCATTTCAATCCACAACTGTTTGTGGACCACTGCTGTGCGCATTTCAGCTGCCGAATTTCGCCCACAAATATACAGTCAATTCACTTTACAGTATATTCTGTGAAGCGTTTTGAGATGTCGATAAGACGTGAAAAGCGCTATATCACATGCAAGGATTATTATTAGTATTATTATTAAAAGCTGCGACATTTCTCCCGCCGAATGCCATCAACAATAGTTCAGACTTCAGACAGCTTCCACAAAGCCTGGCGGCAATTGCTTTCTGCTGTCACTTCTGTACCATCGTAAACAAACTCGCCTTCTGTGTCTCCTTCTGGACCACAGTTACGTGATGTGCTTTTCTTTCAGCTGGCTATGTGGTCGCCTGTTCTCAGGCTCTCAGGTTTCGGGCACAAATAACTCATCCTTTTTGCAGTGCTGCAAAGTAGCTGTGCGTGTTATTGTAGCCAAAGATTTGGGGTTGAACTCTGCGAAGGGTTAAAGTTACTTTGCGGACTGTAGCAGGGTGAGCAGCATCTCATTTCTCACCGGTCAGTAAATGGGCACAATAATAATATTAATAATTCTCGCATTTGATATCGCACCTCATCATGTCGTCGAGACGTCTCAAAGCGCTTCACAGAATAAACTTTAAAGCGTAGTGACTGTGTGTTTAGTGGCCCGAAACACGGTAGCCAATTGTGCACAGCGGTGACCCACAAACAGCCGTGGATTGAGTGACCGAAGTATCATTATTATAATTGTAATATTTAGAGGATTTCCAGCGTTCTTCAACGAATCGCATGACGCAATCTTCTGAGGTTGAGACTCGTTGTCTTGCGTTGATTTCCGAGCGCAATCTTCACCGTGGCATCGAAATCAGGAAGGTGTTAGTTACTTTGACATGCGGGTGTTTGCATCACCTTGTGAGTCGAGGTGTAAAATCAAGCCATGATTTGATCGACCTGCCCTAATCCATCTTCAGCTGTGGCGCGGCATTGACAATAATCCTCACTTTGGCTTCTAAATCGCGGTAATTTCGAATGGCGTTCCTTCGGGAGGAAGCTGTAATGGGTGGGATGGGGCTGGTGGAGAAGAGGGAGCTCCTTCTGTTAACTGGAGACATACCGTGCACATCATGCCAAACTCTGCAACAGAGAAAGGTTCTGCATACTGTCAGTTAGCTTTGCAGAGATAATTGCATTTTGTAGTCTTTCGCGAAAACAATAATATAATAATAATCCTTGCATTTGATATAGCGCAGAATATACTGTAAAGTGAATTGATTGTAGATTCATGGGCGAAACGCGGCAGCCAATTGCGCACAGCAGCGTCCCCACAAACAGTCGTGGATTGAAATGACCAATTTTATTATTGTACGATCGTTTGGACAGATTATTATTAAGCGTGTGTGTGGAAAAGGAAGCTTGCCCAAGGCTTTTTTTCTTGAGGGATTATTATCAGTCGGACGGAGTAAAGAAACATGCCCAAGGTATCACCTTGCCGAGAATCTGTCGCTTGCTAGGCGAGCGCTCTAACCACTGAGCTACAGGACTCCACGAATACTCAATCTCAGGTGCTGGCTATCTCCCAACTGCAGGAAAGCAAGCCATCGGAAAATGAGAAAGAATCTTTCAGTTAGATATTATTAACGGGCGGTGCACTTTGAGAAAAAAAAATCTCAAAGGAACTTGCTCCAAAAGCAAACATGCATTGTGATGTTCTGCAGCCCAGTATTCTCTTTGGACAAGCCCTCAACAATGAAATGTGGGTAACTTTCATTTATAATTCAACGCGTTCTTACTCTGGAGAACAGCCTCTGTTGACTGCAGCTGCTTTTGACGAGACTTCAGCTGAGCCTTTCATCTGTGAGGCCAATTAAATCTTAAAGACCATCATTCTTCCGAGGCCCTTTGCACGCTGGTAATCTCCAGGAAAACAAAAACACCCGCAAGCTTTTCCAAACGGGATATACGTGACGCCTACATTATCAGGTTACTCCTGTGTAGTCAAGGAAAATTATGTTAAGACAAGGGTTTGCGATAATAATAATAATAATCAGAATAATAATCCTTGCATTTTGATACAGCGCATTTTCACATCTTATCGACGCCTCAAAGCGCTTCACAGAATATACTGTAAAGTGAATTGACTGTATATTTGTGGGCGATGCCAATTTATGGAGAGATTGATTGTGGAATGGAAACACGGGATAAGGGAGGGAGGAACGGTAGGATCTGAGAAGGGCGATTGTTATTATTAGGATTATTATTATAGTATTATTATTATCCTCAGATCCTCAGATCCAACCAAAAGTGTGGTTGAAAAGATAGGTCTTAATAAGAGCGAGTGTTTTCAGGAATAAAGCAGTCGTTAAGGTTCTGAAGTTTAATTAATTTAGCAATAGTTCTTTGCTTTTATTCAAAGAAGAAGTTTTTATAATTACATGGTTTTGCAGGCATTTGTAATGAATGAGCTGTCGCTAGACTTCAGAATATATCCTGGGAAAAACGCTTTGAGGCGTCCTCCTGACGTGAAAGACCACGTTACCAAATGTGAGGATGACGGCTTAAAACTGGGAGCGTGACCCAGTGAACCTGGAAAGTTTTCTCTTAACAAAACCTTCGCAAACGCGTTCAACGACAACAACAACAAAATTGCATTCAGTTCAGGGTCTGTTTTGTGACGGTGGTGGTGTGGAGGAGACTGATTTGGATCACAAACGAAGCAGGTAGTGTTTCCAGCAGCTGTTGCGAATCTTGATCCCACAAATATTGGCAAAAACACGGAGCAATTGATGTTCACTTTGGCGTATCACGAGAGTAGTAAGAGAGACCTCAAAATAACTCGCTGCCGTGTGAATTTCTTTTAGAAACAAATCAAATTTCGAAATCAGTTTGCGACCACGTCTAGACGAGCCGAGGATTTGATGACTGTTAAGGGCTCTTTCCATTATTTAGATGTTTCGCTCAGTTGTGTTTATTGCAAGAAACAAAACACGGTTCATCCGAGCATACATTTTTCAGAGATTATGCCCCACCCTTTCAAATATCATTCCTGGCTTTTCTCCAAAAAAAAAACATTTTAAAGAGCACGTTGTTCTGGTGCGTTTTGCATATCAGTTGCTGTCAAGGATCAGCTAAGAACAATCCCTGGGTTTGACATTGGGTCTTTCAGGTCGGGAGGACGCCTCAAAGTGTCTCAGGGGATTTTACTGTAAAGTGCAGTGACTTTACTGCAGAGTGCAGTGACCCGTGTGTACGTTGTAGGCGAATGGGGCAGCCAATCTTTCACACAGCAATGTCCTGCAAACAGCGGTGAAATGCAATAACCAATTTTACTGTATTTTTGTTTCTGAAGTAACTTTGTAAACTGATGATTTTTTTGGGGGGGATGCAACAATATTAACTTATGTTTGAGTGTTCTTTGGGAGCGAAAACAAACTGATTTCAGTCATTAACCTGAAGAACGGTTGCATTTTTTGGTGGGAGAAGTTAGTCTCGATGCGGTCTCTATGATAAACTTTATTGTCTCAAACTTTACTTCATATACAGTCAATTCACTTTACAGTATATTCTGTGAAGTGCTTTGAGATGTCTAGAAAACGTGAGAAGCGCATATCAAATGCAACAATTATGATTATTATTGTTATTTTACTGCTTTCTCACAAGCAAAAAGGCAAAACATAAGTGATTAAAACATAGAAGAGATGCTCGCTTTTCGTCCACAAAATACACAGTCAATTCACTTCACAGTGTATTCTCTGAATCGCTTTGAGCCGTCTCAACGATGTGATAAGGTGCAATATCAAATGAAAGCATTACGGTTATTACTGGTCTGGCGCGTTCTAAAGTCTCAATCTGGCTTCACCTTTTCAATCCCATTTAAAATTCTATGATAATTATTCTTATTATTCTAGACTTTTAATATAAACCTCTATGGGGTCTCTCTCTGAGATGTCTTCTCTCGAGATAGCATTGTTGATTTTCACATGCAATGACTGTCGCTTTTGCAAACCTTAATCAAAAAGAGGCATTTTACTTTGTACAACATATAGATAAGTCCAGGGAATAGCATTTCCTCTCTAGAAATTGTACAAGCATGTAACATTTCCCATGAGCTGTTTTCCCTCAAGGCAGAAGCACTGAAATACAATTGAAAAGCAGCAAGCTGAGTTCAGTCCCTATGTTATTTAAGGTGCTTCGTAAGTGAACTACAGAAACACTGAGAGTATTATGATCCTTCATTTAAAATAGTGGCAAAAAACTCAGTTTTTATTCAACTAAAGAACAATTTGTTCCATACTGATTCTCTGGCATCCTGTTGATGCTGCCTGATACATTAATATAGTCCGGATATTAAATGACTTGCATCGCAGAATTCCAATTCTATAAATCATATTCACTTGCTTTTGATATCGTCATAGAATCATAGAACTATACAGCACAGAAGGAGGCCATTCAGCCCATTGTGTCTGTGTCGGCTCTTTGACAAGAGCTGCCCAAATCAATCCCACTCCCCTGCGCCCTCTCCTCTCCCAACAGCCCTGCAAACCTGTCCCCCAAAAATAACTATTGCGCCTTACCCGTCAGGAGAACATGTCAAAGCACTTCACGTGAAACACAGGTTACCTCCCACCCTCTATACCTGGTTCACAAACCCACCTAGCCACTGTGACGTGCTCTGAGACGTCAGCCCGTGTGAATGGCTCTGTATAACTGCAAGTTGTTGCTATTGTAATGTGGCCACTTCCTAGCCCAGTAACGTTGAGGATAACTACGGTGCTCCTGAGCTGAGATCAGCAAAGTCAATAACATTTAGCATGTGCCTCAGACAGACCCTTCCTTCCTCATACGCATCCATTTCACTTCTATGTGGGTTTTGTGGGTTGGAGGCCGGGCAAAAGCTAAGGCATTTTCTCCTTATAAATTCGACAAGTTGTGAAATGTCTCTATGTAGTTTTTTCCACCATCGCACTTGTCTTTTTCCAAGCAAAGAACCTTGTGAGGCCTAACCATTGATTTGGGGAGACAAATTCAGCCCCAGATTGGGACAAGCAATGAATAAAATTGCAACGGGCAGCCTGTAACTTTCAGCCGTTCGTTCTTCTCTGACTGTGTTAATGGATTCTTAGTGCAAACAGCCAGTTTGTGGCTTAGCCACTGACTCGCTCGTTCGTGTCTTCTCCTCCAAGAACACTGTGAATGAAGATCATCCATTGCCAGTTTAATTGAATGCTTGTTAAGGGAATAAAATCATGCAGACTCAAAACGCCAATGCCTGGACAAGTGGAAACAGCACAGAAATCACAGCAGAGTGCACTTGTGCTCTGTTGCATCACATCACAGTTCTATGCACACTCCGTCTCGCATTCCCCTTTTCCCCCCCGCAGAACAGCTCCGAAAAGCAGTTGAAAGCAGAGATTGCAATCTCCTACCGAGCCCAAAGTATGGGCTGTTACCTTGCGGTTGCTCACAAAAAATTAAGTTGGGATCAGAAAGGTTTTATTTACGTCTATGTGTGTATGTGTGCGTGCCCGTATCAATATGTGTGTGCACGGTACGCATATTTCAGCAGGTGTGGTTACATGTGTGCGTGCGTGCGTGCATTTGTGTGTGCCCCTGTGTTGCGTGCGTGTCCGTCTGCTAAGCTGAAAGCTGATAACCTTCATGGCATTGGAATGACATTCCACGGGAACATTTCCGTCCTCGTTTACCCATATCGCGCTTTACCCAGTTCTGATATGCATTGGCATTTGCAGTGTTCCAGTTCATTTGATGTTTCCGTGCTGCATTCTCAGCTTTTTCGCCTCGTGTGTTGATTTCCTGCTGGCTGATTGCTCGCGATCCCAGTGGTACGCCTCGGAATATTTGCTTCTTACTCCGAGGAATTCCCCGTCATTGATGAAAATTTTGGACGGACACCAATGAACCAAACAGCAACCAAACAGTAATGAACCGAAATAATTGCTCCCAGTTTTGCTGTGTGGGTTTCACAACTTGCGAACCTAGGCTCAGGAAAGCAGTAATAATAATAATAATAATAATCCTTGCATTTGATATAGCGCTTTTCACGTTTTCTAGACATTTCAAAGCGCTTCACAGAATATATTGTAAAGTGAATTGACTGCATATTTGTGGACTAAATGTGGCAAGCAATGGCACACAGAAGCGTCCACACAAATGGTTGTGGATTGAAATGAACAATTTTTATTATTGTGTTTTTTTTGAGGGATTATTAGGTGTGTGGAGTAAGGAAACTTGCCCAAGTTTTCACCCTGACCTGCCTTGATTCGAACACAGGTCTCACGCTTGTAAGGCGAGTGCTCTAACCACTGAGCTACAGGATTCCACAAATCACTCACAAAGTAATAAAACAGCACATTTGGTTAATGTCGCTCCAAATTATTTAAAACAATTAAAAAGTCACCGTGAACACTCAGCAGGTCAGGTAGCATTTATAAAGAGAGAGGAAAGTAGGTTAACACTTCAGGTCGATTTCCGTTGTCTTCATATTGGCTTTTATTTTCTACGACTGTTTGTGGGACACTGCTGTGCACAATTTGGCTGCCGCTTTTGACCCACAAATATACAGTCGGCTTTCCTGCTCTTTCCGCATCCAGTTTACCTCATTCAGGAAAGAATTCGGTGCAGATGACCGAACACTTTCTCGTGCTAATCTTTTTGTCGCACTGAAGTTGGCATTTTTTTGCCTTTTGTACAATACATGAACTAATACATGGACACCAGGTCAAATCTTTCAAATTTTGTATTGCAATTCGATTCATTCACAAAGAATTTTGCTGATCTACAGCGTATACTTGGACCCAGGTCTTTCACTTCGGGGGTGGGGGGTGGGAAGGAATGTCCCCAAAGTGCTTCATGGGTTATAAAGCAAAGTGGAGTGACTGCGTATATTTGCGCTCACACACCGTGACGTAATCGTGTCGGTCAAAAGGAAAATGACTATTAAAGTGGGACGAATGGGGAAATTGCGATGTGTGATTTGCGCTTCCAATCCCCATTCCTTACTTGAGAGCACAAATTAATTTAACAGCTTCTACGTTGCACCGGGAAGGAATAAGCGGCGACAACGCAAAAATAGCAGCGGGAATATTTGATTCTGTTTCGTGAGCAATCAATAATCCTGAAAATCATCAGGTGGTTTAAGCTGACGGTGATTAAGCAAAGCCACTGGACCATGGTCTGAGCTCTGACAAGGATGCTTTATTAACATTCTGTCAGGTTATAGAGAACAGACGGAATAACAACGCGCGCCTCTGAGGTCTCCAAGCATTTCGAAAGTTGCCTTCCCTCGGGCACAAAGTCTCTCTTCGCAGCTCGCCTTCAAAACGGGAGCTTGTTCCCCCACCTCCCTCCTCCCTCCCCCCTCCTCCCTCCCCCCTCCTCCCTCCAGAATAGCTGAGGGACTGCTTGCGCTCAGATAGGAATCTATCTGCTGTGGGTTTTTTTGGTCGCCGGCTGGATTGAAGAATGCAGTATCTGTTTGGGCAAGGATGAGTCTTTATAATGTCAACTCAAGCGTTGCGTTTCGGCTCTTGAAAGCTATTCGGAGCTCCCGTGTTCGTTCCCACTCTGGGCCGCTGCTCAGCCAGGATACAGGAAGCTTGTCAGGAGCCTTGATGGGCTTCCAGCGTTGAGTTTGGACGCGCGGCTGGAGGTGAAAGGGTTAAGGATTGCAGACTGCGACACCAGAGCGGCAAAGTTGCTGGTGTGCCCTTGAAATAGATTATTCGTGTTTTCTCCCAAGAGAACGACTGTGTGTCTGGCGCAGAGCTCCGCGCACAGACCGTGGCTTAAAACCTCATGTTCCTCCAGCAGGGCTGTCGGATCGAGAGACGGATGGAGTCCCAACATCCTGTGCCTTTCGCGTGTCAAATCCGACCTACGTTGATCTTAACGGGTCACTCATTCCCCAGTTAGTAATGCCAGTTACCTGTGGCCGGCTTTGCTTGCTCAGCGATACAATTCCGATTGAGACTGAGCGCGTTTAGGGTCGTCCTGTTTTCCGATAAAGCGCTCGGGAAGATTTGCGAAAAGCAACAACAACAACTTGCGTTTGTAACAACAGCGCCACCACCCCCCCCCCCTCTTTCGAACCAGAAATCACGCCATGAAGAGCAAAACAAAGACTCGGGAAGTTACTGACCAGCGCCTTATCAGCACTCAGAGACAGCGTCTGACGTGAAGGCCGCTGTGTAAAGTTACTATTGGCAAGAATAACTTGCATTTATACAGCAGGTAGTGTCTCGGAGCGCTTAACAGTGGCGGAGTTTGACCCCGAGCCGGGAGTGGGGGGGGGGGGGGAGAGAGAGTGGGTGGGGGGGAGGGAAGGCGGAGGTGACAGTAGTCAGGATCAAAAAGGAAGGTCTTTAGGCGGGATCTGAAGGTGGGGGAGGGAGCGGGGAAGGCGGAGGGATCGAGGGAGAGAGTTGCAGAGATCATTGCCCCAGAAGAGTTTTCTTTCATTAAAAAGAATACCCTGCTTTAATTAATGATCACTCCAGCTGTAACCTTGGCCTGTTTCTATTTGGTTGACCTATTTGTGTCTGACACACGTAGAAACCCATTGACATGCTTAAGCGTATCCAAATCCAGCGCTTGGGAATTTGCTCTGTGTATCAAAATTTCCCTTTTTCTCAAACAGAAGGAAATCTGTGACTGGTGGGGTGGTGGGGAGTGGGAGGGGAAGGTGGGGGTAAGTGTTGATGTAAAACGCTATGAAATAGGCCCGAGAGAATTACTTTTAACTCAAAACGCTTATCCTTATTATAGATCATGGGGGAAAAAAGTTATTAGTTTCACCAGAACTTCAAGGAAGACGTCACATCTCATTATTATCAAGGCTGACTTCGCTCCACTTGTCGTCTCGAAAGCCTTCATCAGCAGGAAACTGTTACATTATCTCATGCCTCTCCGAGACCCTCCTTGCTTAGGCTGGCAAATTGATCAGGTTCAAAGCTAAGATACGCTTTGGGATTTTGGTCTCTTGCTATCCCCCAACACGTTGTTGACCCTTTATAATATTAACAATAAAAATCCTTGCATTTATCAATAAAAATGATAAATTTATCAATAATAATAAAACTCCTTGCGCCTTATCATATCTTCGAGACGCCTCAAAGGGCTTCACAGAATTCTGTAAAGTGAATTGACTGTGTATTTTGCGGGCAAAACGCGGCAGCCAATTGCGCGCAGCAGTGTCCCACAAATAGTCGTGGATTGAGTGATGAAATTATTATTTTTTTTAATTTGGGGGGTGGTGGGGGAAGGAAACTGAGGTGAAATTTTTTTTAGAACCACAACAGGAGAACAGTTCAAAATGCAGGGTGGTGGGGTCGGGTTAGATCTGGTGTAACACTGGACAGCAGAAGCTGAGATCCCATTGCAAACACTTGAAGCTTAGTAGGGTTTGTTAGGAAAAGGATCAAAACCTGTTTTTTAAAAACTTCCTTGATATTAGTGTTTGTTTGTGCAAGGAGGATTTGTGGCCAGATTTCAGCGTAAAAGTGGTGGGCAGATCTCCTGCAGCTTAACTCTATGTAAACGTTTTTTGGTGGGGGGTGGGTGGGGAAGAAACGTTGTAATTAAGAGAACCTGGACCAACACAAAGAGCGAGTGGCTTTGTGAGTGCTTCCCATTGATCCGTCGGCCACATTCCATTGCTCTTTGTGGGATAAACCATGGAAAATTAGCCCTCAGTGTTTGCCGGCCTTTCACCCTGAACAGTAGCGTCACTCGAGCCGGTTGTGTTGACAAGTGAATCGCGGAATCGCTCTCCTCTTCGCAGTGGAATAAACGCGTCCAACTGTGGCTGAGCTCACTTTGGTGCATTCCAGGGTTACACCCGGGACAATCCAACCAGCGAAGGGGTTTGGAACAATCACTGTTTTATTCCTGTACAACACAGTAACCACATTGACGTCTCTCCCGTAAGTAAACCAGAGGCCTGAAATTCCACCCCCAGTCTCAGCCTGCCTGGCCACTTTGTCAGCCAAGGGGATTGAGACATGAATTGCAGACGAAGAGGTAAGTCTTCAGATGGGATTCAAAGATAGATAAAGAGGTGGGTGAGGCGGAGGGATTGAGAACAGGTAGGTTTAGAGTTTAGGTGTGTAGTTGACTGGAGGTTCAAGAGAGAGATTGAGAGAGGGATAGAGAGAGAGAGTGAAGCATTTGCCAATGGGGAGAAAATTAGCAAATAATTATTTTCAAATAATTTTGATTTAAAAAAAGAATAAATCGAGAAAGCGAGCAAATGTAAAAGGGCAATGTTTACCTCCAGTTTTGCACAAATGAATTTCCCAAATTCATTTCAAAGTAGAATTGATGCATGCGCATGTTCAAAAAGTAATGGCCATTTCTACACAAGAGAATTTCAAAGGTTCTATCGGTTGAGGAAATTATTTTCCAATGGCAGCCTCAGGTTCTGCCGTAAGGCCAAATGAAAAAGTACACAAAATAAAATGACTAAAAGTTAATTGCAACAGCAACATCACCAAAGCACCTTGTATTTCAAACCAGTAATCAGTTCAGTTCCAATTTTAAAACCCCCACAAACATGCCAAATGTTATTACCTGTGTCCAGTAATCATGTTTAAGGAGCTATATCATATTACAAACATATCCTTCAGGGTGAAAATTGTGGGGTCTGGCCTGGGCTGTGGACTAACCCTGTAACCTTATCTCAGCCATCTGTATAATTCAGCAAAATGTTTGTGGCAAACACCCATATTGTAGCATGTAAATCCAAATCATTTTGTAAAAGGCAGTGACTGCCAAAGATTGTCGTGAACTCCAATCATATGGCTTATTACCAACTCACATCAGCCAAATCTCAAGGGCTTTGGTCTGTAGATTTAACAGGAGCTGAGCGAGAAAAATACCAGCCCCCTCTACCCCCCTCCCCTCCCCCACCCCCCACTCCCACTCACCACTAATTGCAGTGACTGGCCTGTCAACAACAACAACAACAAATAACATTTATAGAGCGCCTTTCACGTCGGGAGGACGTCCCAAGGCGCTGCACAGGAGGCGTGTGACCCGAGCTGGGAGGCGAGTGTTTGGGAAGGGGTGAAACACGAAGGGGAGGTAAAAGAGTTCGGGGTGGAACAAAAGGCACGATCGAAGAGGAAAGTCTTCAAACCGGCCTTGAAAGAGGAAAGGGAAGAAACGAAACGGAGGGATTGGGGGATGGCATTCCATAGAGTGGGAGCGGAGAAACTGAAGGCCCGGCCTCCGATGGTGGGGCGGTTCGAGTGGGGGGCTTGGAGCAGGCCAAGTCCTGTTGAACGGAGGGTCCGGGTGGGCGTATAGGGGGAGAGTAGATCGGTTAAATAGGGCGAGTTGCAAAGACTCACAACTGAGCTCTATGTCGGTCTCTATCTGCCTACCTGTGCGTGTCATCCTGTGTCCAGCACTCACTTACGTCAGTTCAACTTTGTGGAGTCCTGTAGCTCAATTTCACCCACAAATATACAGTCAGTTCACTATACAGTATATTCTGTGAAGCGCTTTGAGATGTCTAGAAGCTGTATCAAAATACAAGGATTATTATTATTATTATTGTATAAGTAATGGCTACGAAATGTTGGGACCATATTTTGATCATTTCCGTGATCCTCACAATGGCTTTCCCCAGTCGAAATCAAACCATTTGCACTGTTTTTTGTAATGTCGTGAAATAAAACTCAACCCATTCTCAGTTGTAAGACTCGCTTTAATCCACTTGTCCACGTGTCTTTAAACCTTTTGGAATTACAGAGGTTATTTTTAGTTCAAAACTGAGTCACACCGTAAAATTTAGCCGAATACATTTTGGTGAATTTTACTAATGCATACGGTCACAGAGAGAAAAGTCTTTCTAATCTGTGGCACCGCAGTTATATATAGAGATTTTTAAATGTCAGCCTTATGCCTTTTCCAAAAGTGTCTATCTACTTGTGAGTATTTATTTTATTCTTAATGTATGACTTGAATGGAAGTTCAAGTCTTGAATTGAAATTCCTCTCTCTGCAACTCCTTATGCCTCCTTCCCTCCGCCTCGCCCCAACCCTCGCCTCCTTCCCTCCGCCTCGCCCCAACCCTCGCCTCCTTCCCCCCCTCAGCCCTTTCATCGGCCGTAATCCCTACCCCCATCTTGGGTCCAGAATACTGTCTGTCCAGCACCTTGGGACATCCTCCCGACGCAAAAGACGCTATACAAATGTAATTGTGTTGTTGTTGTGTAAAGTACAATGTTTAATCCTTGCATTTTGATATTGCGCTTTTCACATTTTATGAAGCGTCTCAAAGCGCTTCACAGAATATACTGTAAAGTGAATTAACTGTATATTTGAGGGAGAAATACGGCAGCCAATTGAGCACAGCAGTGTCCCACAAACAGTCGTGGTTTGAAATGACCAATTTTATTGTTGTAGTTTTTTTGAAGGGATTATTATTAGGTATGTGGAGTAAGGAAACTTGCCCAAGGTTTCGTCATTCAAGTCTGGAGGACGTCTCAAAGTACTTGACATAACTGGCTGGGCGCCTAAGCTGGGGGTGGGAGCTGAAGGAGGTGGGGAGGGGAAAAGATGTCAAAGAGGTGCATCTCAAGATTGTCCATGAACAAGGTAAGTGAGGGGGAAAGACAGAGAGGGCCACTGGGATGGAGTTCCAGAGAGTGGGTGGAGGGCACAGGGTAGAATAGTTGAAAGCCCGACCACTGATGACCACAACAAGTTGCATTTGTATAATGTCCTTCACGAGGGTAGCACAGAATTGCATCTTTTTTTTTTACAAAGGTGATTTTATTGCTCGTTAGCCATTGCTAGTCCGATAGCTCAGTTTATAGATTCATAGATTCATAGAATTTTACTGCACAAAAGGAGGCCATTCGGCCCATCTAGTCTGTGCCGGCTCTTTGAAAAGAGCGATTCAATCCCACTGCCCTGCCCACTCCCCATAGCCTAATAGACCTGTTCTCCCTAAATAAAGATCTAATTCCCTTTTAAAAGTTGTTATCAAATCAGCCTCCACCACCTTTTCAGGCAATGCATTCCAGATTCGAACAACTCGCTGAGTGAAAAAATTTCTCCTCAGCTCCCCTCTACTTCGCCTTGAAACTATTTTAAATCTGTGACCACGAGTCACAGATTCGCCCACGAGTGGAAATAGTTTTTCTCTATTTGCCCTGTCGAAACCCCTCATGATCTTATAAACCTCTATTAGGTCTCCCCTCAATCTTCTCTGCTCCAGAGAGAATAACCCTAGCCTATCTAGCCTCTCCTCATAGCTGAAGTCCCTCAATCCTGGCACCATCCTAGTAAATCTTCGTTGTACCCTTTCCAATGCCTTCACATCCTTTCTGTAGTGTGGTGACCACAATTGAACACAGTATTCCAGCTGAGGCCTCACCAAAGTCTTATAGAGGTTAGTCAGCATTTCCTGACTTTTGTACTCTATACCCCTATTTATAAAGCCTAGTATCCCATATGCCTTCTTAACAGCCTTGTCTACCTGTCCTGCCACCTTCAACGAGTCACTAACACAAATCCCCAGGTCTCTCTGTTCCTTCACACCATTTAAAATTGTACTATCTAGCCTATATTGCCTCCCTTCATTTCTTCTCCCAAAATGCATCACCTCACACTTCTCTGCATTAAACTTCATCTGCCATGTGTCTGCCCACTTTACCAATTTGTCTATATCCTCTTGCAGATGGCTACTATCCTCCTCACTATTTACTATTCTCCCTAACTTAGTGTCATCTGCAAACTTGGAAACTGTACTCCGTACACCCAAGTCCAGATCATTGATGTAGATTACAAACAGCAATGGTCCCAAAACTGATCCCTGTGGCACACCACTGCTCACTTCCCTCCATTCTGAAAAACAGCCGCTCACTACAACTCTCTGCTTTCTGTCTCGCAGCCAGTTGTGGATCCACGCTGCCACTGTCCCTTTTACGCCATGGGCCTTTAATTTCATAATAAGTTGTGAGCTATCGGACTAGCACTCCACACGCCTCATAATAATCCCTCATAAAAAAACTACAGTACAATAATTAAATTGGTAATTTCAATCCATGACTGTTTGTGAGACACTGCTGTATGCAATTGGCTGCCGTGTTTCGCCCACTAGTGTACAAGTCAATTCACTTTACAGTACTTTCTGTGAAGCGCTTTGAGACATCTAGAAGACGTGAAAAGCATTATATCAAATGCAAGGATTATTAGTATTATTATCATTGTCAATGTACCTCACTTGCTTCATGACTCTTACCCTTTGTTATTGTCTGTTCGCAGACCCAAGTGGAGGAAGATCTGGTGTCTCAACATCAAATGTATGCACACTGTCAGCCTTCAGCACGATAGTGCTCTCTCTCTCAGCCCGGTCGTCCTTGTGGTGAAACCCTACGCTGGCCTACCTGACGTCAAGTATAATCAGTCAACAATCTAAAGACTTAGAATGAGTAAATCTACAAAATTGCGCTAGTGTGCATTTACTTTAACCACCAATGTTATCTTTTCCTATAAATCTTTATTACTGTACGCTTTGTCATTTCAAATTTATGTGGACGAGCCTTTAAGTACCAATGCCGGTCAGATACCAGATTAAATTGCCTGAGATCTCGTTTGGGCCTTTTCCAATGCACTAAGTCAACACCTGAGAGAGACAAAAAAAAACATCAGTGAATTGATGTTACCAAAGCGTGCAACCTAACAGTTTGCATATAATGTACAGATGGTTATATTTATACACCTGAAATGTTCAGTATTTTGAGAGTTATTATTTAGCACAAGCAGTTTAACGTATCTTGGAATGTGTCGTAGCTTTTTACATTGTAATACAATTTTCGAGTTGTCTCATGTACCTGAAAAAGTCACTGTTGCTTGTACTAAGATAGGAGATTTAACCAGATAACATTGGTGCAATAGTTCTACCGTAAATAACAAAGGTTTCTCGCTCTCTAAAAAAACAAATATCCAGGTACAGTCATAACAAATGAAACGTAAAATATGTATTTGTTTAAACATTCCACCACGTAAAATGATTTATCCGTTATTTTTCAGTCCATTTCATTTTTAGCTGCAGGAAGCGAAACAGAACCCAGTGCATTCGAGTAGTAGGCAAGATGCAATGCCGTCCAAATAGGATGTTTCCGAGGTTATATATAAGCCTGTGGTCTTGAGTGTCAAATGTGATACTAACAACAACTTTGCCGTAGATAAGGGGAGGGGGAAGTGAAAGAAACAACACCACAAATGAGCAAAAAAAAAGGTTAAGAAAAAAAAGTCAAAACTATGATGTTGCATGTGGAAGTGCATTAATATTGCTGTTCAATTTAATGTACATAACGTTTTTCAGTGCATATTTGTAAATAAGTGTCTTAAGCAACATGACTTTACAATGGGCACTGTTACTGTGATAGAAAGAGGCGATAGATAGAGGTAGGGTGGCCAAATCAGCTCGCGTTTGTCTATCAGATTGAATCTTTACAGTTGTTATTTGTCTTTTAGAAGTTTGATCTACTTTCGGGAAGAAACAAATAATCGTTCTACAATTATGTTTTTTAAAACGTAAAATCTGTTTTATATTTTTCATTCGTCTGTTATGACTGGCTACTGTTAAAAAAAATGTAGGCAACAGTATTTACATTTAAATATTGTTTGCTTAATTGTGTAAATAGTAATTTGACAGGACCCTTTGAAATAAATCTGTCTGGAAACAGTTTTTTCCCTCTCTCCCTCCTTGTCTTACTAATTCCATAAATTACTGGTTTTTTATATTTTCTACTGAATTCAGTAACTAATTGTTTTCTAACTTTCTATGAGACATTGTCAAGGTGTATAATAGGACCCACGGCTGAAATGTGCAGCTTTGTAAAATAACATGAATTCTTCAAAATCTTTTGAGTTGTTGAGTTTTTAAATGGAAAAACGCCACCTGGGTCTAGACTTGCCGTTACCACCTTGGAATTGGCTTGGTTTGATGAAAGCCTTTCATTTCTCTTCCTTCTCGACCTTCCAGATTACTGACCGTATCATCATCCCATCACAGCGTCAAGCTATTTATTTTAAAACAAGTCCCGACAAGTCCTGGCCTCAGCTAATTTAAACAAGTACTCCCTGGTGGTGTCTGTCATGAAAATATTCTTCGCAACTCTAACCCCCGTCCTCTTTGTTTGTCTGATTTGGTGCATCCTATTGTGTTGTATTGCATCCACTTTCACAATCTCATTTCAAATGTTGTGCACCTCTGAGCCTCTTCCTTTCAAGACTGACGAGCCATGGGCCCTTGCTTGTCTCATTGTTGCGCATGCCTTGTTTCTCTTCTACTCGTTGCTCTCCTCTGCTCTGCCTCCACACTGACATCCTTCTGGTCTGTATGGCTCAGTGCCCCACATGTCAGTGGGCTTTACTCACTGAGCCAGGAGATGGCAGAGGAAATTAGTCGTGAGTGGAAAATGATTGCAACGCAACCTCCTATTTTAATTTGGGTGATTAGAATCCACGGACCTCCACGGTTGGAGAATGGTTTCTATCGCGCAATGTGCAAGCTGTGCAGAAACATTGGCCGTGTCTGTTAACGCATCTAACATCTGAGACACTAGAGTTAAGACTCCTAAAGGCAGCTTTGATGGAAGCACAAAAGTTAACACATGAATTCAGGAGAATTTTATTTCACACAGAGGGAAGTTGGGAGACGATTTTCACAGCTAAGTAAGGAGGTAGACAGAGAGACCATTTGGGTTTAAAGAGGGAAGTAGACAGGTATAGGAATAGACAATGGGTTGAAGGAAATTGGGGGTAGGACTGGGATTGAATACACATTTTGCTGTACTGTACATTTCTGTGATGATTTACATGGTAACACATTTTGGGGTCAGATGGTGGGCTTGCTGTACATTGACATTCAGAATTTGTTTTCAAGTGGGGAAACATTCTCAAAACCAAAGCATTTTGTTTTGCTCCGTACTTGAAGGTTGCATTTGGAGCCAAGCGCTAGTTGTGTGTCTTTACCTCCAATCTGCAGGTAAGTGGGATCGTCGAGAACCTCTGGCTGCCCATATCTCGCTGGGAACGTTGTCACGATCGATAAATATTTGAACCACAAATATACAGTACAGCCAATTCACTTTACAGTATATTCTGTGAAGCACATTCAGACTTCCAGAAGACCTGAAAAACGCTTTATCAAACGCAAGGATTATTATATTATTATAACCACTTAATCACACCATATGCCGCAGAGCAATGCTTCTCCACCAGTTGTGATGTCAACTCGTATATTGTTCGTAAACGCAAATAACATTGTGTCGAGTAAATAATCTGTGTTTTGATTTCAGCAATAAATGTGATATTTTCATTGTTTGTAACTGAGTGTGATTCCTTATTTTTCCATGGGAATTGCTCCAAAGTAAGTTGAAACCAGGGATTTCCGGCAGTTTGTTGATGCTCTTTCGCGTAGAAAGCGTGGTTTGTTTGCAGAATTTATCTAGGGGGTGGGGGGGGAAACGCAAACATAAACATGTTGTAAAGTGTTCTTTGCGTATTCAAGCTTCAGTGATTTGACTTTGCTTTTCCTGATGGATTGTTTTGCCACTTTGCTTGTGCAGGAAGACTGAGAAAGTATTCAATGGCAATGTGGAGCTCCATTATGGGAACCAGACAAAACAAAAACAAATGTAATTTTTGGCACAGCACCTTAAACCTGGCTCATTCGATTGGCCCCTTTGAGTCGTTGTGGGTTTGAGCCCCACGTCAGGCCTTGCCTCACCCTACCACTGTGATCCCCTTGATCCCCTGTTCGTTCCCTCCACTCAGTGGGCTCTGGCCTGCTCCACGTCCCATGACCCACCCGCCCCACCATCGACGAGCAAGCCTTCAGCCACTCTGCCCCCAACCTGTGGAATTCCGTCCCAAAGTCCCTCCGCCTCGGCCCCTCCCTAGCCTCCTTCAAGTCCCGCCTCAAGACCCTTCTCTTCAACAGTGCCATCGGTCCCACTTCCTTTCCCTTCCCTCCACCCTCCTCTGTCTCGAACCCAGCTCGGGTCCGAAACACTGACTGTGCAGCATCTTGGGATGTCCTCCCGACGTGAAGGGCTCTATACAAATGTATTTTTGTTGTTATTGTTGTTGTTTGTTGGTGATCACCCAGGGCCTCAGTGTCTCAGATGTCACCATCACTGACAAGGCCATTGCTGACCACCATTTCATCTCTTTCACCTCCTCTATCCCTCTCCCCACTGCCTCCAAACCTACAACCATCTTCCACCACGCATGGAAGAAGATCTCCCCAACTCTCTCCCACCCCTCCCCTCTAACCTGCCCCTCTCGCTTGCCCGAGTCACCACCTTTCTGTTCAGCACCTTGGGACGTCCTCCCGACGTGAAAGACGCTCTATAAATGTTGTTCTTGTTGAGCTCACAGTCTAGGCTCATGTCTCAATACAGAGCTGGGGAGAACACTATTGTCAGAGTTGCTGTCTTTTCTTCGAGCTGTTCAGGTGTAAGTTAAAGATCTCCAGGCATCAGTCGAAAAGAGAAGAGGGTTTCTCCCACAGTCCTGGCCAACAATCCCCCACATACACTTGGCCATTCACTTCATGGCTGTTTTGGGAGCATTGCTGTGTGTAAATTGGCTGCAAATTGGCTGCGTTGTTGTTGTTTGTCTTCAAACACAATCGCTGCACTTCATCCCGTGAAGCTCTTTGAGAAGGCTCAATGCGATATGGGGCAATATTGCTTGCCAAGGTTATTATTATTGAGGATTATTATCGATATTCAGTGCAATCTGATTAAACAACAACAACAAAATGACATTTGTATGGCACCTTTCATATTGGGAGGACGTCCCAAAGCGCTGAATAGAAAGTTGAATTACATATTGCTTCCTTAGACTCCACTGCATTCATCATTGTTTGGTGCATCGATTTGGTAATAATCTCTCCCAAAAGAAAATTGTGGTCACTTAACCCACAACTGTTGGTGAGACACTGCTATGCATCATTGGCTGCCGCATTTTACCAACACAAATTACAGTCAAGTCGCTTTACAGTACAAAGCGTAAAGCGCTTTGGGACATCTCAAAGACGTGATCAGGCGCTATATCACATGCAAGGATTTTTATATATTAATTATAGCGTCGGGATTCTGACATTACAGCAGAACCAAGAGTGACAAGAAAGAAATGACTGAAACGGGATTGAGAAGCAACACAACCCAATAAACAAAACATCTCACAGGGAGAGTTTGGGTGTAAATCCATTTAACCATTAATCTCGTTTAGAGGTAGTCTGATCTGTGCTGCAAACATACCAGTCGCTTTCAAAAAGGCAATTCAATTCACAGATCTGTGAACAGTGT
Organism: Hydrolagus colliei; assembly: GCA_035084275.1. Taxonomy (NCBI): domain Eukaryota; kingdom Metazoa; phylum Chordata; class Chondrichthyes; order Chimaeriformes; family Chimaeridae; genus Hydrolagus; species Hydrolagus colliei. The sequence continues at coordinate 11,753,322 of CM068753.1, forward strand.
CCCAGGAATTAGCCTTAATTCTAAATCTGCTCAAGTCAATCAACTGAAGCTGCTTTTTTAACCCATAAGCAGTTTTAACCCTGGCGCAGGCCATTTGATTGTTTCATTCCCTTATTCCATCCCACACTCCCTCTGCTTGCTTCCCTCTCTCCCTCCCTCCCTCCCTCCCTCCCTTGTCTCCTTCAAGGCTCCTCTCAAGACTGTTTCCTTCTGCCATGCCATCAGTCACCCTCCTACCCCTACCCTCCACCCATCCTGAGATGAACGCCCAGCTCGGGTCCAAATTCCTAACTGTCCGCATATAGGGACGCACTCCCGTAGTGAAAGTTGCTACACAAATGTGACAGATTGTGACAGACTGAAATTGACAGATTTCTTATGGATAAAGGGATTAAGGGATATGGGGATAAGGCGGGCAGATGGAGTTAGATTAAAAGATAAGCCATGAATTTATTGAATGGTGGGGCAGGCTTGAGGAGCTGAATGGCCTACTCCTGCTCCTTATTCTTATGTTCGTTTGTTCTTATGACTTACTTTGCCCACAAAACACAGTCAATTCACTTCACGGTATATTCTGTGATGCGCTTTGAGACGGCTCGAAGAAGCGATAAAGCGCCACATCAAATGCAAGGGCTATTACACGCATTATTATTGTGTGTTACTGTTGTCGACCAAAACCCATCACAAAAATAGGCTAAGAATGGAGACCTGGCTGGGCTTTCATTGGATTTGGTGCTTTGCGATTAGATTTGCCTCGCAGCCGAACGAACGTGTGGGAGAAAACCTCAGAGATTGGGTTCATTTCCACGGTGTGAACAGAAGGAATGTGGCAATCAACTTTTCGGATGGCTTTCGTGCTTCCGTTGAGTTCAGCGGTTAATTATTGACAGCGTTGCCCGCCAGCTCCCTCCCTCCCTCGCAGAGCACAGCACGCTCAGCACGCTCAAGGAGCGTGAGGCTGCGGTGGATGAAGAATTTGGTATTTTAACCGGGAGAAAAATGTGAGACGTACGTCTCTCAGCCACCCACGGGAGAGTTTGTTTTCAAGAATTCTCCTGAATTTTTGATGATGTTGTCCAAAGGGGGTGATGAATTGAGCGGAGTCCTGTAGTTCAGCAGTTAGAGCACTCGCCTCGCAAGCGAGAGAAACTGGGTTTGATTCCCGGCCGAGCAAAACCTTTGGGTGATTTTCCTCATTCCTGACGTCTGACAATAATCCCTCATGATTATTGCAAGGATTAGTATTATTATTATAAGATGCATTCACTACAACAACTTGTGTTGATAGCAACTTAATGTAGCAACCCTCACGCAGTTCGCGTCCCAGAGCGCTTAAAATATGTGATGGTGCCCACAGCCCTTCATACTTCAGGTGAAGATAGGACAATAAAGACATTTGGGTGAAACGTAAGTGAAACAGCCAAGTGTAGCACTCGCTGTAACATAATCTTGCCCAGTGTCCGAAATAATTTTAGATTTGAACAGAGCTTTCAAAATACTCCAGCGGAAATTCCCTCCGTGTCTAGATTTCTCTCATTATTATTTTGCCCACAAAGCAGACAAATCATTTTACATTGTACAGTATTCTGTGAAGTGCTTTGAGACATTTTGAAGACGTGATGCAATGCTATATCAAATGCAAGGATTGTTATTGTTATTTTCATCCCCAGAATTATGGCAGAAAAGTTTCCTTTTTAAAATCACATTTAAAACAACAACAACAAGTTACATTTGTAGAGCGCCTTTCACGTCAGGAGGACGTCCCAAAGTCTGAACAGTTAGGTCGGGACCCGAGCAGGGGTGGGAGGGTCCGGGTTTGGGGCAGTGGGACGGAGAGTAGGAAAGTGGGGAGAGTTAGGAGGGCAGCAGAAGGCGCGGTCGAAGAGGAAGGTCTTGAGACTGGCCTTGAAGATGGAAAGGGAGGAAGCGACGCGAAGGGATTGTGGGATGGAGAGTGTGGGGCCAGAGACTCCCCCAGAGACTCCCTGAAAGCCCAGCCACCGATGATAGGGCGGTTTGGGCGGGGGACATGGAGCAGGCCAGAGCCTGCTGAGCGGAGGGGACAGGAAGGCTTTTGCAAGTTATAAGGTCTTCTCCAGTAATTAAGTAACATTAATCCATTGTGCGGTCTCAATGTACCTGAAGAGCTGTGAAACCAAGACCTAACGCTTTGATGATTATTGTTAACAAAGGAGAACAACAAATTAAGGTCAGAGCTTGGAATATACTTCATGGTCCCAACCCCTTCACGAGATGCAAATAGGTCCTGAAGTGCAGGTTATATCCTGTAATCCATTTACAATTCAAATGTCTTTATAGCTTCTGCCTGGAGGAGTGGTTGTAAAAATAGTTCAGCTTTAACCAAAGCCCAGATATCACAAGACATTTTCTCCGAGACTTCAGTAGCGTGAACGAGCCTCTCATTTCATTGTCGACTGGCTCGCTCGGAGGTTTCATGGATACGAATACAAATCAGTTCTAATGAGAAACTGAGGGCTATAAATCACTGAGTCCTGCAGCTCAGTGGTTGGAGCACTCTGAGACCTGTGTTCGAATCCAGACAGGTCAGGGCGAAACCTTGGGCAAGTTTTCTTACTCCACACGCCTGATAATAATCTCTCCAAAAAAAAACACGATACAGTAATAACATTGGTCATTTCAATCCACGACTGTCTGTGGGTCACTGCTCTGCACAATTGGCTGCCGCGTTTCGCCCACAAATATATCATTAGAAATTCTGTTCTATGGATCAAAGGTGAAATGTGCGCCCATGTTGTGTCTGAGGGTGAGAGGCAGGTAGTATTTTGCCTTATCAGGACAGACAGCTCCTTGTATCGTTTGATACAGCACCATCTCAGTCCTCCTGGAGGTGTAGTGACTGTGTGCTCGTAGGCCACGAGCGATGAGACGTTTCGAGCAGTGGGTTGCTTTGCTGACAATCTTTGCAAATATAAGATGGGGGGAAAGAATATATCAAAACATGCAACGTTTCTGAGGGGAGGCCTTAAACACTTGGTGTTTTGGAGTCACCACGCTTCCCTAAGGCATAGTGATAATAATGATAATAATAATCCTTGCATTTGATACAGCGCTCTTCATGTCTTCTAGACGTCTCAAAGAGCTTCACAGAATAAAGTGAATTGACTATATTTGTGATGCGTCCAGTCACTATCCACAAGCCAGCAACTGGAATCAGCTCCACCGACATCTGTAGACAGAACTCAAGAGTCCTCGCAGTGTTCATTACCTAAGGTGAAGGAAGGTAACAACCTAGGGTGTTGTATAAAATGCAAGTCGCAGTTGTTAATCGAAAATATCTCAACACAGCGAGTTGAAGCGAGTTCCAATTCTTGAGAGCCACGTAGACTTATTGCCATCGTTGCTTGATGTTAAAAGATGGTCACGTTTTAACAGTAACTTCAGTCAAATATCCCGCCTCCCTCCCTAACCCTCCTACCCTCCCCCCACAATAAAATTATCCTCATGGCAAACGTGTGGTGTCGTTTGTCCAGGGTGGCAAAGGTCAAATGCAGATGATTGCACATGAGAAGAAACATGGTTAACAAACGTTAGCTATAAACATGGCCAAACGGTTAATATTTAAAATACGGGCACTGATTAACACAAACGTTTTAGCCTTTATTCACGAGACTGCTTGTTTCCCTGCTGAAGGACTACTTCATAACGATATGTGTGTATGTATGTTTGTGTGTGTGTGTGTGTTACTCAAAGAAACTGGGAGGACATTGGTACAATACAATGCGATTTACATTTACACAGCGCCTTTCACATCTCAAAGCTCTTCAAATTACCAGAGGTGTTTGGTATTAACAGAAGCGAGACTTTTTTTGTGTGACGGGCTGACGATAAATTGGTTGCAAGTTTCTTGTTTCCCCCTGTAATTAAAAAGTAACAAACGTACAAACCGTTGAATACATTGAGAGGCAATGTTGACAGAAAGAAGCATCATTTTGCTCTGTTAATTCTGCTGGAGGACAGATAATAGCTGGCAGAGGAATGAGGCACGAGACAGTAATTGATTCAAGGATCTGTGCTGATAAACTGGTGCAGCAATACTGTACATCAGTGGTTTTCAATATCAGCAAAATTCAAGATTCATTGTATCTCTGCCAGTTGATGTTTTATTCATTCCAGTATAAAACATGCACACAGGCGGTTTGCTTGTATTCATTATTCAAACTCCTTCAGTTCCTTATTAACAACAAAACTTGGACTGATGTAGCGCCCTCCATGCCGGACGGCGTCTCAGAGCGCTTCACAAAGCGGATCGCGGGGCCGAGCCGGGGTGAGAGCGAAAAAGGGTGACAAGAAGCTCAGTCGAAAAGAAAAGTCTTCAGGCGCGATCTGAAAATAGGAAAGGAACGGGCGAGGCGGAGGGAGTGAGGGAGGGAGTTTCAGAGCCTCGGGGAGTAGTGACTGAAGGCACGGCCGCCGATGGTGGAGCGGAGGTTTCGGGGGGACAAAGAGGAGGCCAGATCCGGTCGAGCAAAGGCAACAGGTACTGTTTCGACGAGAGAGGAGGTCAGAGAGGTAGGGGCTGCAGAGGAGTGGAGGGATTTGAACACAAGAGTGAGGAACTTGAAATCCATCCGCTCTGAGACAGTGAGCCAGTGTCCTTCCTGACCGGATACGTATTGGCGATGTTACTCTGCAGTATAAACTGAATGAGAGCCAACTTCCACCAGCTCAACGTTGGCGAGTCAGAGGCCCTCCCGCTTGGCTCCCGGCAACCCCTCCTCACCTCAGCATGTGATGATGCTATCACCATTCACGGCTTCCCTCCTCACCTCATTGAGCCAATCCAAAACCTCGGTGTCCTTTTCGCCCCTCAGCTATCCTTCAGACCCCACACGTGTGCTGTGACCCATTCCGCCTCTCCACACCACCGCAACATCGCCCGCCTTCTTCATCGCAGGCCGCTGAGGTCCCTGACCCACACTTTCGATACTTCCCGGCTTGACTACGCCAACTGGCTGCCCACTGGACTGGCCAACTCTTCCCTCCACAAGATTCAAAACTCTGCAGCCCGTGACCTCCTCTCCCCCATCAGCCTCCGGGAACCTGTCACTACCGTTTATGCAAGGATGCACACTCCAGCTCACTGAGCCAGTCCAGAACCTTAGTGTCTTCTTTGACCCTCAACTAGCCTTCCTACCCCCACATCCGTGCCATGACCTGCTCTGCCTTCCCCCACCTCCGCAGCGTCGCCCGTCTCCCAAAATGTCTCGCACCGCAGGCCACTAAAATCCTCGTACACGCTTTCATAACATCCAGGCTCGACTACGCAAACTCTCTGCTTGTAGGCCTCCCCAACTCAAATAGTAATAATAATGCTTGCATATGATATAGTGCCTTATCATATCTTCTAGACAAATTGTCTATCATGTAAATTGTCCTGGCAATACATCATCCCAGGGAAAGCCTCTTGTTTTATGATGACAGCTCTCCCCTGAATCGTTAACCAGCGACCGTTTGCACTAAACATAGAGTATAATGCTTTATTTTGTGGTTACTATTTGCGGTTACCTGCGTCACCGCTTGCTTCACCGTGTGATTCCCTTGATGTGTCAGTGACATTGACAAAATGAATAAAGAAAAGGGTTGTCACATTGCTATGAGTTGGAGGGGGCTAGGGAAGTGTTCTGTCACGACATCCCTCGGTTGTAAATCAATAACCAGTTGATTGTCTTTATTAACAAGCTAATTGAGACTATTAGAGTTAATCCAGGATAACTGAACCCTGGTTTAACTTGTCACTGCCACTGAAGTCCCTGTGCTATTAATATCACGCTGTACTTATTGATGTATTTATACACGCGTGTGTGTAACTCGCAACTCCAGACACCTCGTCACAGAGTCCCTTTCCCTTGGAGGGACGAGTTATCAGTTCACTGTGATAAACAGAGTCGCTATGTTACGAGCCCATGACACGATTCAAAAACAGAAGGGAGTTTCTCCCGGTGTCCCGGCCCGACAATCCAACCCGGTTAAAGATCGATCGTTCACCTCGTGGCTGTTTGGAGGAACGTTGCTGTGCGCAAATTGGCCGCCACATCCGCCTCCCTCACACTCAATCCCTACACTGTGCAGTGACGTCCTGTGAAGCAGTTTGAGGTGTCAGTCGTGTGTGAAGGGTCCAAAGTGGAGCTCCTGTGGCCCAGTGGTGAGAGCACTTGTCTTGCAAGCTGGGGAGACCAAGATGGGGAGACCAAGCTGGGGAGACCTGTGTTCGAATCCAGGCAGGTCAGGGCGAAACCTTGGGCAAGTTTCCTTACTCCACACGCCTAATAATAATCCCTCCAAAAAAAACCACAATAATAAAATCGGTCATTTCAATCCACGACTGTGTGTGGGACACTGCTGTGCGCAATTGGCTGCCGCGATTCGCCCACAAATATATACAGTCAATTCACTTTACAGTATATTCTGTGAAGCGCTTTGGGACGTCGACAAGATGTGAAAAGCGCTATATCAAATGCTAGGATTATTATTATTATTATTATTATTATTATTATATAAGTAAAGGCAAGTCGTTGGTGACCTGGCGATAGGGAACGGCGATATATCGATATATCGCTAAAACCCGATATGGTTTTCATATCGATATGCCGATATAAACATGTTAAAATATCGATATATTTTTACCACGATATGTCGAGGTAAAAAAATCGGGATGCGAGCACAATCAACTACAAGACCCAGAATGCTCATCTCTATACACAATGCACAGACCGAGGTGCAAAGCCGCCATCTTGTATTCATAGTCCTCGAATACAATATACAGGTATGCAAGGGGTGGGGGGAGAGAGACGGCTGTGGGTGGGGGGGGGGGTGAGGGGGAGAGAGACGGCTGGGGGGGTGGGGGAGAGAGACGGCTGGGGGGGGAGGGAGAGAGAGACGGCGGGGGGGGGGGGGGAGGAGAGGGGGAGAGAGACGGCTGGCGGGGGGGGGAGAGAGACGGCTGGGGGGGGAGGGAGAGAGAGGGGGCGGGGGGGCGGGGAGGGAGAAAGAGACGGCTGGGGGGGTGGTGGGGGAGAGAGACGACGGGGGTTGGGGGTGCGAGAGAGGGACGGCGGGGGGGCGGGGGGGGGAGAGACGGGGTGGATGTGATAATATACAGATAGATAGAGATGGGGGGGGATGTGAGAGAAGAGAGAGGGAGAGAGACATAGAGAGAAAGATATTTACCTCCTGAGAAGATAGGCCCCGAATGCGCGCGCATCCGAAATGCGCGCGGACCCGAAATGCGCATTCGCAGTACGAAAAAACTGAAAATGTCGATATTTCGGTATATCTCGATATGAACCAACCGATATGGATATATCGGGAAATTCCCATATCGCCGTTCCCTACCTGGTGAGGTGATGTATCACATGCAAGGATTATTATTACATGGATAATTGTTACTGTATTATTTCTATCGATTCAATTTCCAGTTAGCCAAACAAATCACCTCCTCACTGCCTTGGCGCGGCTGCGTCCGTGTGAATTTCAGTATCAACTCGTAAAACGCTCCAAAACAGCAAATTTGGGGTTACTTTTCCTGGTGTTTGGGGAGCTCGTAACTTTTATTCCTCTTCCCTCATGCCCAAAGGCTTTCACTGCAGAAAATAGAATAGCCACTCGGGAAGCTTGGCCCAAAAGAGACAGACAGCGGTTATAAAACAACAACAAATCACATTACATTACAGCAAATGTCACGTCGAGAGCACGTCCCAAGGTGCTGGACAGTCGAAGGTTTGTGAAAGTGCATGAATCCTGATGTTCCCATGAGTGAAGGTGGAGTTAAAAGGGGATTTATTTTATATTCCCACTGTCATTTTTTGTTTTGTTGTTTGGCTTGATTGTTTTGCAAGATGTATCTGCCTGGTTAGGTCCAGTGTGCGATTGAAACCCCATATCTGTGGAACAGACAGCAAACGTAAACGGTTTGCAAGTTGCGTTTTTCGGACGTGAAATGCGTTCTCACTCACGGAGTTAGTTGCTAACAATGCACAATACAAAATGACATTTGTCTAGCGCCTTTCACATCGGGATGACGTCCCAAGGCGCTGGACAGTCAGTGTTTCGGACCCGAGCTGGGGTCAGGATCGGGGACGGCGGAGGGAAGGGAGGTGACCGATGGCACTGTCGAAGAGGAGGGTCTTGAGGCGAGACTTGAAGGAAGCTAGGGAGGGGGCGAGGCGGAGGGACTGCACGATGGAATTCCAAAGGTTGGGGGCAGAGCGGCTGAAGGCTCGCCCACCAATGCTGGGTCGGGGGACATGGAGCAGACTGGAGCCCACTGAGCGGAGGGAGTGGACAGGTTGGCAGGGGGTTAGGAGGTCACAGAGGTAGGGTGGGGCAAGGCCGTGGAGGGTTTGAAGGTGAGGACCAGGGACTTGAATTGAATCCCCTGAGTGATCGGAAGCCAATGGAGTCCGGGCAAGAATGGGGGTGATAGGATCGCCACTTGCATTTATACACCTCCCTTAACACTGGACAGCATTTTGGAGCTTAACAGTCGCGGAACCCGGTATAAATCAACCACCTTCAATAAAACATTTGTCTCCCACCCCCTTCTTCACTCCCCTCGTCCCACGTGAAGTTTAAAGTTACTTCCAAACTCGGCCTCGGGAATCCCTGCAACATTTTCTGGAAATATAACTTCGAAACTTGAGCAAACTTCAAAATAGTTTCCAAAGTTCAAGTTAACACATTTTAAAAAGTATTCACATTGCTCTTCCCACCACTCCCCCCCCCCCACCACCCTCCCACCCCCCCACTGATCCAACCCAAAAAAAACCCGTCTTCAAACACAACCCTTCCCTTCAGTGAAGGGCTGGCTGGTTTTACAGTATCGCCCCCTTCATTTTTATTTCGTAGGAACAACTGGAAAAAAAAACACACGATTGGGAAGAGATGTTTAATAATAGTAATAATCTTTGCATTTGATATAGCGCTTTTCACGTCTTCTAGACGTCTCCAAGCGCTTCGCAGAATGTACTGTAAAGTGAATTGACTGTATTTGTGGGCTGTCAATTGCGCACAGCGGCGTCCCACAAACAGTCGCGGATTGAAGTGACCAAGTTATTGTTGTGTGTTTTTCGGGGATTACGATCAGGCATGTGGAGTAAAGGAAGCTTGTCCAATGATTCGCATTCGAACGGGCATTGAACCCCGGTCTCTGGCTCGTGAGGTGAGCGCTCGAACCACAGGACAGCTGAACGATCAATCCAATCAACTTTAACTTCAATTCAAAATGAAATTCTTCAAACCATCATCATTCCACGGTGAGGGTCGAAATGCAAAGCACAGACTTGTTGTTCGTGAACTCATGCTACCATCAGTATTAAATACAATTATCTTTGCATTTCAAACTAGCTTTGCGGGTATATTATCTGTACCGTCCCTATCCCTTTCGATCTAACCTCAGGACAGTTGAACAATCGATGGATTAATTTTATGGGACAACAATGTAATGTATTTTAATCTATAGCCTGGGCTGTAATCTTATCTGCCTGGACCCAGCCTCACAAGCTGATGTGTGAAATGGCTTGTCCATTGTGATGTTCTCTGTGTTTCTGGGATGGTTTTTATTTTTACTGCATCTTTTTTTGCTGGTGGAGGCGTGAGTGGGGTGGGAGGACATGGGTGATTGTGTGTGTGTGTGTGTGTGTGAGAGAGAGATAGAGAGAGTGGGGGGGGGGGGGGAAATATATATGTGGGTGGATGTATGTGTGTAGATGGGGTGTCTGTGGTGAGAGTGAGGGGTTAGTGTTTATGTGTGTGTGAGAGAGAGCTATGTGGATTTATATATCTGTATGTGAGATGGAATGTATATTGAGTTTGTATATATATATGTGTGTGTGTGTGTGGATGGCGTGAGGACACAGAGAGAGAGAGAGAGGGTGGGTGGAGTGAGGGGGGTGGTGTTAGATGTATTTGAGGGAGGAGAAGGAGGGAGGGGAATGCAGCGACCCAGTTGAACACTGCAGGCGTTCCTTCCTCCCTCCCTCCCTCCCTTCCTCCCTTTCCAGGACAGGCTTGTTTCAGGCAGTGAGTGAGTGATGAGTGTGAGTGAGACACACACACAGTAACACAGTTCAGTTTGAGAGAGAGAGAGAGAGAGAGAGAACTGGGAACTCAGGGACAGGAAGGAAAATCGCTGCAAATGAGTTGAGCTATCACCTCCTCCTTCTACCCCCTCACCCCCCTCTCTCTCTCTCAATCTCAGTCTCAGTCTCTCCCCAAATCTCTGACTTTCAACCTCTCTCTCTCTCTGTCTCTCTCTCAATCTCTGTGTCTTTCAAACTCTCTGTCACTCACTGTGTCTCTCTGTGTCTCAGGCTCTCTTGTCTCACAATCTCAGTCTCTCCCCCTCTCTCTCTGTCTCAGTCTTTCTCTGACTCAGTCTCTTGTCTCTCGACCTCAGTCTCTCTCAGTCTCTCTCTCTCAGTCTCAGTCTCTCCCTGTCTCTCAGTCACTGTCTCTCTCTCTCAGTCTCAGTCTCTCCCTGTCTCTCAGTCACTGTCTCTCTCTCTCAGTCTCAGTCTCTCCCTGTCTCTCAGTCACTGTCTCTCTCTCTCAGTCTCAGTCTCTCCCTGTCTCTCAGTCTCAGTCAGTCTCCCTTCTGTCTCTCAGTCTCTGTTGTCTCTCTCAATCTAAGTCTCTCTCTGCCTCTCAGTCAGTCTCCGTTCTGTCTCTCAGTCTCTGTTGTCTCTCTCAATCTCAGTTTCTCTCAAGTCAGTCTCTCCCTGTCTCTCAGTCTCTTATCTCTCTCAATCCCAGTCTCTCTCTGCCTCTCAGTCAGTCTCTCCCTGTCTCTCAGTCTCAGTCAGTCTCTCCCTGTCTCTCAGTCTCTTATCTCTCTCAATCCCAGTCTCTCTCTCTCTGCCTCTCAGTCAGTCTCTCCCTGTCTCTCAGTCAGTCTCTCCCTGTCTCTCAGTCTCTATCTCTCTCAATCTCAGTCTCTATCTCTCTCTGTCTCAATCTCAGTCTCTCTCTCTCCGCCTCTCAGTCAGTCTCCCTTCTGTCTCTCAGTCTCTATCTCTCTCAATCTCAGTCTCTCTCAGTCAGCCAGTCAGTGAGTGAGTGTGAGTGTGTGTGTGTGTGTGATGGGGTTTGAGTTAGATGGCTTTAGCCAGGCAGTAGACCCAGACCTGCAGTGTAGCCTGTGCTGTAAGGTGTTGGAGGAGCCTCTCAGCGCTCCCTGTGGCCATGTGTACTGTGCCGGCTGTTGGCTGCCCTGGATGTCCGGGAAAGGCTCCTGTCCGGCCGGCTGCCGCCGCTCCCTGTCGGCGGCTCAGCTGAACCCCGTGCTTCCCTTGCACAGGCTGGTCCTCAAGCTGGGGGGCGGCTCCCAGTGGCCGGGACACAGCGCTCATCTCCCGGCTCCCAGACCAGCATCGCCCGCTCCCCCCACCGTGAGTCTGGCTGCTCTCTCTCTCTCTCCCCATCTCTCTCCTGTACTGTATACACCGCACAGCTAGACTCATCACACTTAGCCTGGCATTATACTTGTTGGAATAAGATGACAATAAGATAATAATACTTATTGTACAGTGATGGTACTCGCACTGCCGTTAGACTTGTTAATACAGTAATCTACCTAGACTTCACATAATACAATACAGCAATAATACTCATCATGACACTGTAATCATATTTATGCTGTATTTATTACACCTGTGATATAACATTACTGCGGTGGTAATTAACGTGATACAGTAATAATGCTCACGCCGCCACAATACTGTACTTTATATAGAATCATGTGTAATATGTGATCATCATTGCATCCGACAGAGCGCTTTCCGCATCTTATCAACGTCCCGAAGCTCTTCACGGAATGCAGTGGGATGTGAATTGACTGTAGATATACATTTGCGGGTGAATCGCGCACAGCCCCACGCACAGTCGTGGATTGAAATGACCTTATTATGTTCCGAGTAATGTTGTATCATGTTCACTATTGTTCTGGTATTATCAGTACGCCATTATTAGGTAACCAGCTGTGTCATTCATGGCGATTGGTAATCAAACACACTTCTTACAACATATACGAGACATTGCATTTATTGTATGATCAGTATATTATAATGAATGCGGTATTATTCTTATAAGTATGAGTACATTATAAGTATTATTACTGTATTATAATAAATACTATTGCTGTATTATATTACAATAAGTCTTATGACAGTATATGTATTATCGCTGTACTACAATAAATATTATGGCAGTATAGGCATCATCACTGCGTTAAACCAAGTTTCATTACAGTATAAGTATGATTACTGGACCATAATAAGTATTATTACTGTATTCTCAAGTATATAGTAGAGCTCCTGTGGCTCAGTGGTTAGAGCGCTTGTCTTGCAAGCTGGGGAGACCTGTGTTCGAATCCAGGCAGGTCAGGGCCAAACCTTGGGCAAGTTTCCTTACTCCACACGCCTTATAATAATCCCTCGAAAAAACCCCACAATAATAAAATTGGTCATTTCAATCCACGACTGTGTGCGGGGGACACGGCTGTGCGCAATTGGCTGCCGCGATTCACCCACAAATATATACAGTCAATTCACTTTACGGTATATTCTGTGAAGCGCTTTGGGACGTTGATAAGATGTGGAAAGCGCGACATCGAATGCAAATCAATTTTCCTTCTCTCCTTCCCCCTACCCCGACCCCTCCTCCACTGCTCTGGTCCCTGCCTGGCTGTTCAGCGCCTTGGGACGTCCTCCCGACGTGAAAGGCGGTATATAAATGTAATTTTGATTGATTGTTATATCACGTTATGATATGACAATAATGTACAATACATTAATAACATTTTATGATACAGGATAATATTTTATAATAACGTATAACAATATTTTATAATAATATATAATAATTGTATGCTGTAATAATTAATATAAAAATGATTTGCCCCTTGACCAGCTTTTTAGAGGAATTTAGGAAGAATCTGTGAACCAAAGGGTGAAGAATAGGACTTGTGTGTTTTTTTTAAAAAAGGAATTGTTTACAAATGCGCTCTGATTCGTTGAGGGTTACATTTGCGTCGCAGAGGATCACGAGTCTTCTGAATCATTTATACTCGCTGGTTGGGGAAGGAAGCGGTGGGGAATGGAGAGCTCGGAAGAATTGCCTCCAAACGTATTGCGTTCGTTCCGTTAATGAAGTGATCATTCACTGGCCGGTCGGTCGGTCGGTCGGTCGGTCGGTCGGTCCGTCCGTCCGTCCGTCAGTCAGTAACGTTCCCACAGCCCCGGCCATTTGTCATCGGATACTCCTCCTGCCTTGCTCTGTCTGGAGCAGCTGCGGAAACCTTTTGACCTGCCTTGCTTGTCTCACGCACCGATTTGAATGTGTTTCTTTGGTGCTAATCACTGTGAAAAAGAAAGCCATTCTCTGCGCAGTCCATGCTTAGACAACTGTACATTGTATGTGTGTCAGTGAGTCGGTTGTGTGTCTGCATTGTACGTATGTGTCTGTGTCCGTGTGTGTTTTGCGTGCGCAGTAAATGACGGCACAGGATATACAAGGGGGAGATAGATGCCTGCGGTTGCTTGCCTGCCTGCCTGTCTGACCATAACAAATCTGTTGTTGCAGAGCAAAGAGACTCGTATGTTGAGCATCATTCTGCATCGGGATTCGGGGTCACTTGGATTCAATATTATCGGAGGCAGACCGTGTATGGTACGTTAATTGCAACTACGTCACTCGGGAGAACGATCCAGAACGCGGAACATTCGGTATCCATACAGAACGAGGCCTGCCTTGATATCGGGACGTTTTACGTGAGCCAGAGTTCTCCCAAGCGTTTTAGCAAACAAGATCAATCAATCAATCAATCAATCAATCAAAACTTACATTTATATAACGCCTCTCACGTCGAGAGGACTTCCCAAGGCGCTGTACAGTTAGGTAGGGACAAGAGCAGGGAGGGGAGGGGTCGGGGCAGGATGAAGGAGAGTAGGAGAATTGACTCTATATTTGTGGGCGAAACGCAGCAGCCAAATTGCGCACAGCAGTGTCCCACAAACAGTCACGGAAATGGGATTGGGGGAGGAAGGGGGCAAAGAGGGTAAAGTGGGGGGAGAGATGGCAAGGGGAGGGGTCGGGGTAAGGGGAAGGAGAGCAGGAAAGCCGACTCCATATTTGTGGGCGAAACGAAAAGATCAGTTCGAGAAAGCAATGCAGTGAATGTTACTTAGGTAAAGCCGGCAGGTAACAGTCAGACCTGACAGTTTCCACCCGTGTATGCTTTGCCAATGCAATCTTTATTGTATCTAAATATTCACTCAATAATTATTAATATGACGGGAGCAATGATTTTACGAGGTAAGCTAATGGAGGGCTGTGTTTTTTTTTACGACGTACTTAACCTCCTAACGCCGCTTAAGTAAACTAATTGAGGCTGTTAGCTCCCTTTACAAGTATTGTGACAGGTGCGGGCTTTCAAATGACGTGAATAATCAGCTCACTGAGTGGAAACTGACAGTTCTGTTGTAAATAGAAACAAGTGTTGTTTTTTAATGGATCGGCCAGGTGTCTTAGCATGCGTGGAAGCCCATCACCGTGTCTAAGAGCATCCAAACCGGACTTGACATACATGTGTAACCACAGCAGCAGCAACAACAACAACAACAAAATTACACTTATAATGTCACGTCACGTCAGGTCCTTGCCAGACCCCATTGAATGATTCGATTTAAAGATCCTCTTTTCTTTTCAAATCGCTTCATGCACTCGCACTTCCCTAACTATCCGATCTGTTTACCCCCGACTCCACTACCCACTGCTGTGGCTCCAGCCGCCTGTTTGACCCTCGTCCCCTCCACTCAACCTTCAGTGGACCTGCGTGTTGTTGCGCTTGATGTTGTTTGTTTTCACTGGAGCAGAAAGCTAGTCCATCCCATCTCCCATCTCCCGTCCCCCACCCCCCCACCTCCTCTCCTTCCACAAGTCGGCAATCTCCTTCTCGGCTTCAATGCCTCAGCTGCCTCGCGAGATTATCTGCAAATAACTTGGTTGTCTTTTCCTTGGACTTTGCCCAACTCGAAGGAAAACCAAGTGGATTCATCGAGCGAAGGGATATTCGTGTCTAAAGTAGTGAAAAATGGGCCGGCGGACAACGCAGGAGGGCTAAACATCCACGACCAGATCCTAGAGGTAAGTGGATCACCTTGTTTGTTTTTCACCACAGCCCTCTGTCCATGTCTCTCTGTTTCTTCTTTCAAGTGATGCTTGGAGTAGCTTAATTTTATTGGACAGAGTGCCAGAGGGACGCTTCCAACAAAAATATATTTCTATTATATATTTTCATGTATATATATAGTATAACACGTATATATTATTTTTTATGTAATTACATACAGCGTGACCAAAAAGTTGTGATGTCATTACAGTGACTAATATTTTTGTGATAGTTTTAGATAAAAGGATAGTTACCCTATATGTATATTAATCTTGTGTATATTTACTAATAAAACATGTGTTTGTGTGTATCAGCCAATATCTCAATAACCGATTGATATAGAGACATGATTTCAATCTCATCGGAATGGTCTGGGTTCTAGGAGTGCAATGGGCATATTTGTATTCGGGGATCTCCTATCGGTGGTGGTGAGCTATGACCTAAAGAAGTTCAGTGCACATATATGGCGGTTACATGCATGCTGCTGTTATACTTGTTGGCTTTGTGGACTCCCATTGGTGCTGTGGAGGACAATTGGACAAAGTCACGCGGCCGGAACAAGATGGCCGCAGTGAGGTGGCTTTTCCCGCTGTTCCTGGGCTGCCCTGGGCTGGGCAGCGACATGCTAGAGTTGTGTTGGTGACGAGCGATGGTTGGCTCCGTAAGGCAACAGGGTTTCTGGGTTCCTCCACGAATAGACTGGCCGGGGAGGACAAGATCAGGGTCTTTCTCCTTCACTTGAACCAATCCTGTGATGTTGTGGACGGGTCGAGTTAGCCTCAGATACAAAGGCAACTTTGGATGAATTACCCTCTCCCCCTAATACAATATGATACCAAGTTGCAGTTGTACAGTGAATTTCACTTTGGGAGGACAACCCACGGCGCTGGACAGTCAGGTATTTGGACCAGAGCTGGGGGTGATTGAGATCACGGAGGGTGGAGGGCAGGGTGGCGGTAGGTGTGGTTAGAGTGGAGGGTCTTGAGATGTAGCTTGATGGAGGCAAGGGAGGTAGCGAGGTGAAGGGAATGCGCAATGTAGTGACAAGGATATCAGTGCAGCAATTGTGTCAGTGCATCATTTGCTTGTCACCAGTTGTCATTGTGTGTTATCTTCTTGTGGTTACGGAGTATGGCAGGCGGTTCGAAATTCAGGACTTGGGAGCAGTGATTGAGTTGAACACACTGGATTTCTTTTAGCTCTTGTGGGCCGAGCGATACAGGGAGATACGCAGGGGTGGGAAGAAAGAAAAAGTATCTGATGAAATCAATTGCTTCTCCAAGTTAAAAAAAAACCAAATACATGTTTATGTATATTTATATGAAAATAAGCAGCGCGGCTATGATCAATGAATCAATCAATCAATCAATCAAAACTTACATTTATATAGCACCTTTCACATCGAGAGGACGTCCCAAGGTACTGTACAGTAAGGTAGGGACAGGGGCAGGGGAGCAAGGGTCGGGGCAGGATGAAGAAGAGTAGGAAAATTGACTGTATATTTGTGGGCGAAATGCGGCAGCCAAATTGCGCACAGCAGTGTCCCACAAACAGTCATGGAAGTGGGATTAGGGGAAAAGGGGGGGAAAGATGGTAGGGGGATGGGCAGGGGGAAGGAGAGCAGGAAAGCCGACTGTATATTTGTGGGCGAAACGCGGCAGCCAAATTGCGCCCAGCAGCGTCCCACAAACAGTCGTGGAAATGGGGCCAGTGAAGAAAGGGGGAAAAGAGGGTAAGGAGGGAGAGGGAGGGAAAGGTGGGGTGGGGTAAAGTCAAGGAAGGAAGAAGATCTCGGGTTGATCAGATGGTACCAATAATAATCTTTGCATTTGATATAGCGCCTTATCGGGTCTTTGAGACATCCCAAAACGCCTTCACAGAATACACTGTAAAGTGAATTGACTACCGTATATCTCCGCGTATAAGGCGCACTTTTTTTCAGGTCGGAAGATCTCGAAAGTAGGGGGTGTGCCCTATACGCAGGTACAAGCAATTTTGAGCCTCGGAGATACAGTAAACAGGAGGGGCGGCCGGCGCTGTCAGCCGGGGTTTGGTCAGTGTCCGGCGGGGGTTGGGAGGAGCGGGTGACGGGACTTTGGCCTCGGCCGCCCGGGCAGCAGCAGCAGCAGCAGACTTCAGTGCTGTGCTTACCTTCTGCCGAACCCAGTCTGCCTGCCTCCCTCCCTGCCGCTCTCTCTCCCTCCCTGCCTGCCTGCCTGCGTGCCGGCCTGCCTCTCTCTCTCTCCCAGGCTGCCGGCCTGCCTCTCTCCCTCTCTCTCTCCCTCCCTCCCTGCCGGCCTGCCTCTCTCCCTTTCTCTCTCCCTGGCTGCCGGCCTGCCTCTCTCCCTCTCTCTCTCCCTCCCTCCCTGCCGGCCTGCCTCTCTCCCTTTCTCTCTCCCTGGCTGCCGGCCTGCCTCTCTCCCTTTCTCTCTCCTTGGCTGCCTGCCTGCCGCTCTCCCTCTCTCTCTCCCTGCCTCCCTCTTTCTCCCTGGCTGCCTGGCTGCCTGCCTCTCTCTCTCCCTACCTACCTGTCTCTCCTGTCTCTCCTCCCTTCTGCCGGCAATATCATTGAAAATGCTTCCGTTTTTTTTCACCAAGAAAAGGTCAAAAACGGGGGGTGCGCCTTATACGCGGGTGCGCCTTATACGCGGAGATATACAGTATATTTTGTGACCAAAAAGCGGCTGTGAATTGTCCACAGCAGTTGTCCCATGAACAGTCTTGGATGGAGTGACCAATATTCTTTTGGAAGCAATCATTCACCCCCGGAAAACAATCAATCTAAACCAGCGTCGTCTCTCATTGTGGTTGAAGTCAGCTGGACTTCTCAACGATATTAACTGCCTTCAAATTACTCCCAGGTATGGGTCCATTCTCTCTCATCGCTTTGAGAATAGCGGGCAATTAGAGAAATTGTTTGGTGAGGTTTCTTTTCTCTGAAGTCCACGAAGGCTAATGGACCTTTGTGGTCGACTTCTGGTTTAAAATAGTAATTTGCGAGCGAGGGTGAAGAGGCTCCCTAGACACAATATTGACCAAAGTCCTGTTTACATTGCGGTTGGAAGCTGGAATGTCTTGCATGTTTGCAGCTGAGTTGTAAGTGGTGCCGAGTTAATGACTGCACTCTCAATTCATCTTAAAAGCTTCCACGTCCACATGATGGATAGCCTGAATGACAACAACACCAACAAAAAGTTGCATTCATTCAGCACCCTTCACGCAGGATAGCGGACGACAGCAGAGTCTAGTAACCAGTAGATTTTTGACCTAAAAGGTCAAAATTTTACCATTTATAATAAGAATATAGCCATGTCTCATAAAGAGCTTCACAGAGCTTTCCATTAATAATAATCCATGCATTTGATAATAGCGCTGTTCAAGTCCTCTAGACGTCGCAAAGCGCTTTACAGAATATACTGTAAAGTGAATTCACTGTGTGTTTGTGGGCGAAACGCGGCAGCCGATAGCGCACAGTCCCACAAACAGTCGTGGATTTAAATGACCAATTTATTATGGTTTTTTGGGGACGGATTATTATAAGGCGCGTGGAGTAAGGAAACTTGATCAAGGTTTCGCCCTGACCTGCCTGGATTCGAAACACAACTCTCACCCTTGTAAGGCGAGTGCTCTCGCTATAGGAGGTACAGGACTCCCATCAACAACAACTTCCATTTACACAGCGTCCTTCTCGCGCGATAGCATCCCGGAGCGCTTGACAAAGCGTTGGCGAAGTCTGATAATGAGCCAGGGGGAGAGGGGAGCTGATCGCAAGCACGATCAACAAGGAAGGTCTTCAGGCAGGACTTGAGGTGGGGAGGGAAGGGGCAGAGGGAGAGGGTGCCAGTGATTCAGTGTGTCGTGGCTGAATGCATGGCCACCAATGGTGTAGCGGAGAGGATGAGTAATCGTTAAGTGTAGTGACTGTCTTGTATCAGCGAGTGCTACGGTTAATTTGCAAACAGAAATATCCCACAAACAGCCGTGAAGTGAGTGATTTTTAAAAAAATTGACAGGCACGACTCAGGGAGAAAGTCCCTTCTCTTTTTGAATAGTACAGGTTCCATTGGTATCTTTAACAAAATGAGTAGACACAATGGGATTTGAATTTAGTGTGTACCTATTCATGTAACCTCAGCTCAATGTCTCATCGGACTGTCCAGGCTAGCTTTCTATTCATTATTTAGATTTCTATTCTATTTAACTTGCTCGGGCAAATTGTCTTATCAGTCTACCATAGGTTGTCAAAGTTAAAATCAATTAATTTGGCCAGTATATCTTGTCTTATGTCTTGTCTAAAAGTTTCAAAAACCAGAAAAGCTCTTGGAAAAACTTGCTATTGAACAATTCTCTGTTTTGCTTAAAATAATCAATTTTGTAAATATTAACAAAGTGTCTAAGATTAGAAAGTCAAAAAACGTGTGGTTTGATTCAACCAGGGGATAATTGCGAACCACTGATTCTGTTTCAAAGTAAATTGCTGTGTTACTTTTGTTGTTTCCTTGCTTTCTTGCAACAGAAAAAAATTACATACTGTACACAAGGAAAACTATTACCCGGCTTCCATGTGTGACTGACTGCTTAACCAAACAGTAAGGGCCTCCTGTACACTCTGCCCAAATAACACAGCCGACTGTCTAAGGTAGTTCAAGTGATTTATGGAACACCCTGCTAAGCAAAATGTATTGTGAGTTTCAAGAGAGAAGTAGACAGGTATAAGTCGACAGGTAAACAGTGTATAAAGGGCACCATATATATGCAAGGTGTTGTTGTTGCATATGAAAGATTAGGGCTTGAACGGGTATGATATTAGAGGCAGAGCAGTGAGATTGAATGAACGACTTTTGTTGTTGGATGGCTGGTTCAAACTCAATGGGTCACATCACCTCCCCCTCGCTGTGAATTTCTATGATACTAAGTGATACAGGCTCATTTGCTCCATCCATAATTAATGGCAAGAACGCTCCCTTGAATCTGAAGCCAGTAATAACCAAATTCAAATTTAGGCTGAAGGCACAATTTGTGCTGAGAGTGTCTTTGGATGTAATCGCAACAAATGATGTGTGATGCTTTTCTTGTATGATTAATAAATTTGCTCAATTCATAAACCCTTCAACTGAGGAATGAGTTGAGAAGCAATTTGGTGTGACAAGGACTGAATTTAAGCTACTATTTGTAGGACCTAATGTACATTTATATGTTTTTTTAAAAGCAGACGTTTGTTTGAATTTAGAGAGAAGATTTATTTAGTTCAAGGCTTTTCCTCTCAAACCACAAGTAGGTTTGCTCGTATATTACTTTGTGGTTTGGGTTGGCACTGACAGAAACCTTGTGGTTAACTACAAGAGCACCTTTATTATTTCGGAGGCTGTATGTGGTGGTGTTTGCAGTAAAGCGTAATGACTGTGTGTTCATGTGCGAATGCAAAAAAGCAAAAGTGCCTGTACGATGAAACAATACTAGTCCTTGCCTTTGATGAAGCGCCTTATTGCGTCTTCTAGACGTCTCAAAGCGCTTCACAGAATATACTGTAAAGTGGAATTGACTGTATACTTTACTCTCATTTGAAATCAACTGTAGTTATAATGGCAAGCTCTTATTTGACAGCATTGCCCTCTTTGAAGGGGCTGGCTTTATTTTGTGAGACTCGGAGTGTATTTTTGTTTTTAAAGCTGTCTGGCGAGGCTCATGTTGCAACTCGCAAGCCAGCTCAGCTGTTCGCAGACACAAGTGCAGAGATACAGCGACAGATGGATAACGTGCTGGAATGTTTTGTTGAATAGAAAATGTTTACTTGCGACCGCACTTTCCAAGCCAACTTCCCCTCGTTAGGACTTTCACCCCCAAAATTTGCAAGTTCTCAATTTTTTACGTCAAATAGGTATGTGAAAATGGGGAAAATGCTACTCCGGCACCACGTCTACTAGATGTCTCAAAGCGCTTCACAGAAAATACTGTAAAGTGGATTGACTATATTTGGGGGGGCGAAACGCGGCAGCCAATTGCGCACAGTAGCATCCCGCCCACAGTCGTGGATTGAAATGACCAATTTGTTTTTGGAGGGATTATTATCAGGCGTGTGAAGTAAGGAAATCTGTCCAAGGTTTCACCCTGCCTGGAATTGAACCCAAACTCTCTCGTTTGCAAGGCGAGTGCTCTAACCAGTGATCTACAGGACTCCCCAACAGTATCAACACAATAACAACAGCAAATTAACAACATTATTATTTATGTAGCGGGTTTCATGCTGGAAGGATGATATTCAAAAATAACACTACAAAATACAACTTAATAATAATAATCCTTGCATTTGATATAGAGCCTTACCACACCATTGAGATGTCTCAAAGGGCTTCATAAAATGTACTATAAAGTGAATTGGGCATTTTGTGGGCAAAATGGGTGAAATTTCACTCTGCATTTTTTGTCCAAATTGTTTTTTTTCTTATGGAAAAAGTCTATTTTATTGAACATTTGTAGGCAAACGCCGCTGAGTTTTGATGGTGAAATCTTGCCGCAGCCTTCCTGAAGGTTGTAGCATTTTTGCAATGCTTTTTGGCTTAAAGGCTACCACTCTTTCTCACTCCCTAAAATCGTTTGCAACAGCTGATAAAGTACCCATTCTACAGGATAACTTTCAAGCTAAATATACACCCATTTTTGTGGTTACAAAATTGGGCTACTGTATCTGAATCCCTTTAGCTGTATTGCTCTTGTCATCCCCAAGTTGGTTTGCCCAGCATTGAGCTTGGTTATAAGGTACGTAACACCTAAAGAGTTGACAAGGTTTCAGAAGCTGTTGGCTTTCTTTCTGTCTCTCTCATCTGCCTGATCTATTACTTACAGTACTGTACTCGCATTAATCTAATTACTTAAATTCGCAGACAATGTGATGATTGATAGCTGCGAGCTTTGCGCTTGTCAAGTGATGTTTGGCAGCTTGCACATTACAATGTACATTAGAAATGTCTTTACATTTGCTGGATACTCTGGTCTCGCTGTCAATCTGCGAGCAAGCTTGGCGTGTGTGGTGCAATGCAGCAAGGTTGCAACTTGGAACTGGTTTGTGCTGGGAATTCACGCTGTATTAGACAAGGCTAAGGGTGTAATCACTGGAAAATTATTATATGTTGATTACAGTTATGAAGCCCCCTTTTTTTTACCTCAGGTTGGGGTAAAGATCTCTTGGAGTGGTGTCCACTACAGCAAATATAAACTGACCCTGTCCCTGTCTACCTCAGCGTGTTCTGATAGTGCAAGAGCACAAAAACATTTGTAATACTCCTTGCATTTGATGTACTTATAATAATAATAATCCTTGCGTTTGATTTGGCGCTTTTCACATCTTATCGACGTCTCAAAGCGCTTCACAGGATATATTGTAAAGTGAATTGACTGTATATTTGTGGGCGAAACTCAGCAGCCAGTGTCCCACAAACAGTCGTGGATTGAAATGCACAATTTATTGTTGTTTTTATCTGAGCAATTATTATTGGGCGGGTGGAGTATGGAAACTTGCCCAAGGTTTCACCCTGCCTGGAATTGAACCCGAGGTCTCTCAGTTGCAACGCGAGCGCTCGAACCACTGAGCTGCAGGACTCCACAATGTCAAGAAGCTTCACGGAGATTTGCAGCAACTGTGCTTTTCGTGGGCAAACACAGCAGTTGATCTGTGCACACAGTACATTCTACCAAACAGCTATACAACAACAACAACTTGCATTGATATTGACTCCTCCATGCGGTGTAGCATCCCGGAGTGCTTAAGATCTGCCGTGAGGTTAACGTCCAATTTATCTGGTGGTTTGTTGGCCAGGACATCAGATGTGACTCCCTTCTCTTTTCAAATAGTGAACAGGATATTTTAACACCTGAGCAGGCAGACGGGACCTCAGTTTAATGTCTCATCCAAAGGACGGAACCTCCTGAAAACCCAGCAACCGCCCCTCCCCTCCCCTCCCCTCCTCTCCCCTTCCCTCCCCAGACAGTGTTCTGGAGCATCAGCCGAGAGTGAGCTCAAAGTTCGGACTTTGACTTGCGATTGAAACTTTCTGGAGCCAGAGGTGAGAGTTCTACCAATTGAGCCCATCAATGGAGAGGCTCCCTCAATGTGGGAAGCAACAACAACAACAACAACAACAACAAAATTACATTTGCGTAATGCCTTTCACGTCAGGAGGACGTCCCTGCTCAAGGCGCTGGGCGGGTCACTGCTTCAGACCCGAGCTGAGGATGGGGGTGGTGGGAGGGAAAGGGGGGGGATTAGGAGTTGCCGATGTGTTCATCGAAGAGAGTCTTGAGGCGAGACTTGAAGGAGGGCGCGAGGCGGAGGGACTGCGAGATGAGAGCGTTTGTCCGAAGCGGTGACCTGGTTTCCTGTGCGGAGATGTGGGTCGAGCCTCGGGAGATGTTTTTGGGGGCTGACAGGTAGACGGCGAGGAGACTTCCAGCTATTTCCTGAGGGAGAACGCAACTCTGACCATCGGCTCCAAAAATGGCCACAAAGCAAACTGCACACCCTCCTCCGCAGACAACTGTGCAACCTGGTAAGTGCGAATAATTTCAGCGACACTTTCCAACGGCGCACAAATCATTATCCAAAAGTAGTGCTCTTTGGTGCATACCGCAACAATCTGCAGTAAAGACTGCTTAAATAACCTTCACTGTCTTAATGTGCTCCATGCAAAATCATCTCACTAACTGCTCTCTGGTCTACGAGTCACTGCGTGGAAGTCAGGAAGTGCGCGCAAGTGTATGTCAATGGTGTATTATGTCTTCACAGGTTAGCGCACTTCTGAGCCAAGGTAACAGAGTGTCCCAGTTTTGGAAGCTGACAAAGACCTGATGTGCGTCACTCACTGCAGCACAAAGGACCAGTGTTAACATCAGTGTGATCTGCCATCCAGCCAGCGACTGTGTTTCGCCACAAAGGGAAAAGAGAAGACTGTATTTCTAGACTATAATCAATAGAGGAATGTCAGGAAGAAATATCTCCACGGAGCAGGGAATGACTTGTGGCTCTCTACACTGATACAGCTAGAAGGACAAACCAGTACAACTGTAAATCCACACTGCCAGTCCTGCACCTCACTGCCCAACCTCCAACAGTTCAGAATCTTCCTGAAAGGAACAATATGATGGAAGGGATGTCACCAAGTGTGGGGAATCCTAGGCTACCTTCAGCCTGTTCCCAGTGTCAGCAGCACAAACCTACTCTGCTGAGCGCTGAGAGGACATTTTGCCTGTGGCCGGATCTTCGCTGGCTTTCTAAAATAACCTTGAAGGTCAAATGTAGCTACGCGGAGACAACAGATTCAAATTTACATTCCATCTGCTTTTTAAGAACACGTCAGTGGGCGTTTGAGACAACTCTATTTATCCAGCGTCTATGCTTTGAGCACAATGGGAAACATGCTGAAAAGAAAAGTGTCTTGTGGTCAGTTACTGCGTAGAGACAGCTCTTTGGGGCATGGATTTATTGCGAGCTGTTCCCCGAGTTTGCCAGAGGAGTGGAGGAATGTGAATCTTGTTTGTCGCCTTGTAAATCTCATAAACACAGCATTGCTTTGTTAGCTTGTCACTCGTTTGGGCAGTTGTGTCATTAAAAGTCAATCCAGCAGAAGTCCCAAGTCAATTTAGTTACTCTGCGTTACTGAGTGCGTTAAGAATCTCAGTTGGAATTATTGGCACTTGTGAACGGTCCTCCAAGCCTTAACTCTTGCCAACCTGCTCCTAATACGTTTTGGCATTAGGCAAACAGGATTTGTCCCTCCATTTCACCAATCCATCTCTGGAATTTCCATGTGCAGGTGGGAAGCATGGGATTCTCAGTTTGGTTTGCGTGCTCTAAAGCACGGTGAGTCAGACACCTGACTGACCAAAAATAAAAATGAAGAGGGGAACTGAGGTGATTACATTAAGAGTAAAAATAAAACGAGCAATGGAATAAGGCCCCGTGGAAGGTGAGTTTAGAAGAGAACATGACAAGTACTGCTGCACAGGCTGCAGTAGTGCTAAATAGGTTTTTTGTATCCATCTTTACCAACGAGGAGACAGGTAACCTATCTGATCTGGAAAGAGAACTCAAGGATGCACAGAGAAAAACTGTAACACTACTCATATCACTAGCAGCGTGGTTGCAAACAGCTGTGCAGAATTAATGTAAATAAATCTCAGGCGCGAGATAAATCCGCGAGATCCGCGGGTCCTTAAGGAACGAAGGGAGGGAGTTGGGAGAAAACCTGGCACAAATCTTTCAAAAATCACTGAATCGGAGGTGACGGGGGACTGGAGAAAGGCAGATTTCTCCTATTTTTAAGATAGGTAACAAAAGTGACCCAGGAAAGGATAGACCAGTAAGATAGGTCACAGGAGGATTTGAACATACTTGGGAATTGAGCAGATCTGTCACTATATAAATTATTGATGAGACCATACTTTAGAATACTGTGTACAGTTCTGGTCACTGCAGTTACAAAAAAGGATATTGGAGAAATCGAGAATGTACAGAGGAGGGCAACCAAATTGATTGAGGGAATGGAGGGACTGGGTTATGAGAAGAGATTAAGTAAATTGGGTATCTTCACGGCAGAAATGCGAAGATTGAGAGGCGACAGGATTGCTGCCTTTAAGAGTTTAAAATTGATAGACATTGTAGACCATGACAAGCTGTTTCAACTTGTCAAGAATAGTAAAACCAGAAGACACGGCCTGCACTCGAAGGGGGGTAAATACAAAACAAATCTATGCAAATGCCATTTCAGTGAACGAATACTGAACATGTGGAACAGGTTCCTTAGGGAGGTGGTTGAAGCAAGAACTGTTCATTCTTTCAAACATAAATTAGACAGTTTTAGTTAAGGAAATAACATTTTGGGATATAGTACATTGGTAGTTCGGGATGCATGTGCGTGCGTTCGACCGCCAGGAAGGTGGAAGGCGAACTAGATGGACCTTGGTGTTTTTTCGTCCAGCATTTCTTATGTTCTTATGTGATTGGAGTCTCTTCCAAGGCCTTTCAAGAAAGACTGGTTTCTAGAGCTCCGGCAAACCGGACAAGTGGTGGTTTTAGTGTTTACTTTGAGTGTGCGTCCCGGCAGTCCGAGTCTGATCCTGCCCAGCGGCTTCACGAATGTGAAAGGTGTCAATTAGTGTTGATGGAAACATGACGAGAATTGGGGAAAAAGCCCTGTGTGCACATGCAGATGAGCAGTGAAATCTTTTGAACTCTGTTTAAATTAGCATTCTTGTTTGGCAGGAAGGGATAAAGGGATAATTGAGTTGTTAGTTCAGCTTAAAAGAGTGGTGGGGGGGGGTTGGTGGCGGGGGAAGAGTGTGAGATCATTGGCTTCATTTTGTTTGTGTGTGTGCGTACGTGGGCGCGTCTCTCTCTCTCTCTCTCTTTCCCTCGGCATAACCAAAGCTGGTTCCTCAAGGAAATATATCAAGCAAGTTCTAAATTCCAGTATATGCCAAAAATTCTGATTTATTTTGGATGCAATGAATCGGGTTTCATTGACTCGCACGCGTAAGGAGTTGCATTATTACACACTGGCTGAGTGCAGTCGGTGATGAGATTCTGAAAGCCTTTCCTTCTGCAAAGTCGCTTTTAGTTGCGGAAAAACTCTAACAGTAGCTAAGATGCACTTTTATGTGTGTGTGTGTGGGTGGGTGGGGGGAGAGGAGAACCAGAATCAGCTATTTGCTGGCGTTTGATCGTAAGAGTGTTTAGGTGAACACAAATGTTCAGGTTGATGTATGTCTGCATTCAATTATACTTTCAGTGTGGACGGTCATGTTGTTTGGAATGTTGGCCCTCTATTTACATTGCGAAGGCTTTGAACGTGTGGTGAATATCGGATCAGTTGCCTTTACTGAGAGCCTCGTGCTTTGCATCATTTTAAATAGTGACTGACAGTTGGTACAATTTATCTGTAATGTCAAATTGGAGAGCAAAATAGACCAGGCCACAGCCCCATCTGTCGTTGTTTAAAATGCAGCTGAATTTTAAAACCAGGATCAGTTTATAATAAATCTTTGCCATTTGATATCGCGCCTTACCACGTCTTTGGGACGTCTCAAAGCGCTCGACCGAATATACGGTCAAGTGAATTTTGTGCTGTATATTTTGCATAGTTTCTTAGCGTTCCCGCACTCTTCCTTCGACCCGTAAAAGAATTTCTGGCACAACTAATCTTTAGCGGAGTAAACAATGTCTCCTGAAATAGAAAAGCAAAACCGGGCAGCTCTGAGCCAGGGAAGCGGGGGGAGAAGGTTTGTCTGTATGTGGATGTGTGGTAACATGGCTATCGTTTATAAATGCGCAATGGCACGCTGTGTGTCTTGCTCAGATGGGCCTGGTTGCAATTTCTGTCCATAAACACTGATGTATCACATCAAGGAGCTTGCTGCTTTTATTCTTGTGTTGAAATTTCCTTCTCCCTAAACCCCCCCCCCCCCCCGCCCCCTGCACACACTCACCCCACCGCCCAACTCAGCCACCAATCTGGTACTTAAAAGGTTAATTTAGGTCTAATGAACTGCATGTGCCAGAGCACATTTCAACACCCACTGTTGACGAGTGTTTGATCGTAAACTTTCACAGATGGAATCTGTTTTGCACTGTTCTAGATGAAGACGAGTTTTTCCTTTGTGTTCAGTAACTTCATAGAATATTTCAGCACAGAAGGAGGCAGCCTCTTTGGAAGAACTACATAATCACTACCCCGTTCTTTCCCCCATACCCACAGCAAATCTTTTTTTCCTTCGCTTCGTACCTTTCTGATTTGCTTTTGAAAATTGTCATTGAATCTGTTTCCACAACCTTTTGTTGAACCTCTGGAGCTTATGACTTGAGGATGTTACAAGCAAGAGTTGTGGGCACTCAACTTGAAATGATTGGAGACTTGCCCTGCCTCTGGAATCCGAACTGTTTCTGAACTCATCTTTCGCGTATTAAACAATCTTTCCTGAAATACAAAAGCAAAGTAAGACAGTTTTAAGCCAAGGAAGCAACAGGAGAGAGGTTTGTCTGATTGTGGACATATGTTAATTTGGCTATCATTTCATAAACTGGTGGGGGGAGAAAAATACCTTCAGCAAACACAAAGCAGAGAATATATAATATTTCCATATTTTGTGCTGGATTGCTCAGTTAGTAGTACTCTCATCTCTGAGCCAGATGGCTGTGGGTTTGAGTCCCCACGTCAAGAGTTTGAGCTCACAGTCAAGGGTGACACTCCAGCGCAGTGCTGGGGGGCAGAGTAGGTAATCGTTCCTTATGGTACAACACAAGACACAAAATATTCTCATTCCGCAGAGATCCACTTGGATTTCTCGGTCCTATCTCTGAGTTAGACTAATTTGCAGCAATGTTAGTCTTCCGAAGTTGCAAGAGACAGGTTTGAAGAAGTATGTGCTGTCAAACTACGCTGGATGTAGTGTCTGGAGTCTTGACAGGGCTGAAAGTTAGAACCCCCTGGGCTTGTCGGTGATAAAACACCCAACAATGCACAAGCAAAGGAAGCAATAACCTCACCAAGTTTGCTTCATTAAACTGAGCTTTCAATGAAGCGATAAACCAGGGAAGAATTTACTTAAGCTGCCATCTGGGCAGTGTGCAAAGAGAACTTGGTGGAAATTAAAATGTGTTTGAGTGAAGGTCTTGGGAAAGGTCTTGGTTTGTGCTGTGATGTCAATAATCAACCTGTTGAGCCATCAACGTTCAGTTGGAGAGTTTCTTTTCCGCGTTTACAGCAACAACAACAACATAATGGCATTTATACTACTAATAATAATAATCCTTGTATTTGATATAGCGCTTTTCACATCATATCGACGTCTCAAAGCGCTTCACGGAATATACTGTAAAGTGAATTGACTATATTTGTGGGCGAAACACGGCAGGCAATTGCGCACAGCAATGTCCCCACAAACAGTCGTGGATTGAAATGACCAATTATTATTAGGCGTGTGGAGTAAGGAAACTTGCTCAAGGTTTTTCGCCCTGACCTGCCTGGATTTGAACACAGGTCGCACGCTTATAGAGCGCTTTATGGAGCCTCTTTCACCTCAGGAGGACGTCTCAAGGCGCTGAACAGTCAGGGGTCAGGATGTCTCAACGCACTTCGCAGGGTGCACCGTAAAGTGCCAGTGACTGTGAACTGTGCAGGCGAAACGGCTAACGGTGAAGACATTTACTGGCACTTCCTGCATTTAGCAGTGCGTGTAGTCCGCAGGAAGTGATGTCAAAATGACCTGACAGCTCAGAAGTTGGCCGACGTTGTTGTTTGGTGCAGAAAGCCAGCTGGTCAGTATCAGAACCAGAGTCTGCAATACAATACAAAATGACATTTGCGTTGTGCCTTTCATATCAGGACGATAGCCTTTGAAAGCACTTTGCTTGTAAATTACAACCGCAGTGGTTTCCCCACATAAAACACACGTCTCACTCAAGCGATTGTGTTTAACTCTGTCAGCTCATGTTAAGGTTAATTCTCCTTCCCTATGGTGGGGGAGGGAGTGCTGGAAGCCAGTATTTCGTTAGATAATTACCACTCGTGCAAAGTGTAATTGGGGTAACGACTGTAGACTTGTTCTTCATTGCCTTACCTCAGGCTGCTATTAGTGGCACCGAGAGCGGGGAACGATGGATTTGAAGGATGTGTCCAGCTGATAATTATAAGGAAGCTGTGTTTTAAAAATATGTAGCCCTCACCTTTAGCCCTTTCGCCCGTACAATACACAGTCACTGTACTTCTCGGTGTGTCCTGCGAAGCGCATTCTCGAGACGTGGAAGGCACTGGACCAAATCTAAGGGTCATTAACTGACAAAGATGATGATTTGGAAGGCAACAAAGTTTGCTGATGTTATGTAGGGAAACCGCTTGTGACATTGCGTGTCTGTGATAATCTTGAGATGCCACCCTGCAGACGTTTTCTCACGTGCAGATCAGTTGATTTGACACAATTTTATTAAAAAGTAATAATAATAATCCCTATATTTGATATAGCGCTTTTCACGTCTTCCAGACATCTCAAAGCACTTCACAGAATATACAGTATTGTGAAGTGAATTCACTGCATATTTGTGGGCAAAACACAGCAGCCATTTGCGCACAGCAGTGTCCCACAAACATTCTTGAATTGAGTGACCAAATTATTATTGTTTTTTTTGGAGGGATTATTATTAGGCATGTGCAGTAAGGAAACTTACCCAAGCTTTCGCCTGGGATTGAACCCAATCACTTGTATGGCGAGTGCTCCAGCCACTGAGCTACAGGAATCTTTACCATGTCTCAAACATGAAGGGGAAGACAGGTTCGGAGGGCTATGGGGAGAGATTGGGGGAGTGGGATTGATTTGGACAGCTCTTTTCCAATTGCCGGCACTGGCACGATGGGCCAAATGGGCTCCTTATGTGCTGTATAACTCGATGCTTCTAGCATACATTTCGGGATCATTTGAAGTGGGTTTGCAGATCAGCGGAGCTGTCCTGCATTATTGCTGGGGTTATTTGCAGAAACCTTCATTCCTGACATAGTTGTGTGTGCTTGTCGAGTATAATTCACTCGAGTCAAGGTGTTTAGTTGAGGATGGCAACAGGATGTGGTATCCAAGTTACAACCCTTACTTTGACCATTCGATTTGCTACTGTGAAAAATAACTCATTTAACAGTAGGTGTTTTAAGGATTTAAATGCTGTCTCTGTGAGCTTTTTTATTGCTCTTCCTCTCTTCCATCCCCAGCTCACCCCACCCCACCCCTACCTTGCCTTTGACTTGTGAAAATTACTATTAATATACGTGTCACCTGGCTAGCGATCTTTACAAGAAGCCTGACTGGTTGTTGCAGTTTTCAATTAAATTGATTCATTCGAAAGGAAGTCCAGTGGCTTATGGATCTGGATTCGAGCATTCATGACACAGCGAGATATAGACTTGGCATCTGGCACATTTCAGTAACTTTAATGGAAGATTATGCTTGTGGCCTTGACCATAAATAACAGCAAATCATGCAGTAGCAATGCCAGATACACCTCGGACTTTAAACTATAAATACCGTCATCCGAAAAAGCTGCAGAGCTTCTAGACTGAACTGCTATTATCTATAGCTATCTGATTCTCATTTCACCCTCACCTATTGCCACTTCATGTCACAGTGAATCCTACAAAGCGTTATGAAGCGTCCTTCTGATGTGATAAGGTGGTGTGCCAAATGCAAGTATTATTATTATTAATAATAATAATAATAACCCTTGCATTTGATATAGTGCTTTTCACATCTTAGCAATGTCTCAAAGCGCTTCACAGTATGTCCTGTAAAGTGAACTGACTGTATATTTGTGGGCAAATGCGGCATCCAATTGTGCACAGCAGCATCCCACAAACAGTCGTAGATAGAAAATTACCGATAATTAGAATATACACAAAAATTGTATTGTATGCAGATGTGAATTTGTATGTCCCATGTCAGGCCTTTGAACTTACAGTCTAGGCTTACGTTCCAGTGCAGTGATGGGGGCATTGTCAGAGTTGAATAGGATGTTAAAAAACGAAGTCTCATCTACATGTTCAGGTGGACGTTGAAGATTCCCTTGATATGACTCAAAAGGAGAAGGGAATTTCTCCCATGGTTTCCTGGCCAGCAATCCCCCAGGTAAAAGTGGACATTCCCTTCACGGCTGTTTGCAGGACATTGCTGTGCATAGAATTGGTCACAGTGTTCGCCTACAAATACACACTTTACAGTAAGATCCTGTGTTCTCATTAAATCAGTAAAAAAAAAGAAATTACTGCCGCAGTGAACCATCATGGTAAACAGCTTAATGATGAGGCATTTTTTAAAAAAAAACCTTTGGAACAAAAGCTACTTTTGTAAGAGTAAGTGGGTAACTGAACAAAATAGCTTTCGAGATGATCTCCCTGGAATAATGAGTTGACTGAATCATTTTATTGAATTTTAATGATATTTCTACATGAGTAAAATCCGATTGTGTGGCAAGTGAAGTTTCTGTATCTGCTTCGTCTAAACATTGAGCCTTGGGGGCTTTTTTGGGGGTGGTTGGGGTGGGTGGGTGAGGGGAGTGGCGCACTTTGTAATGAAGGTCAGCTGCAACTTTACTGTGAAGCAGCTTTCCCGAGTAAACAGTGTAATCATTAAATCTTATTTCTTAATTTGTCCTGTAATTTGCTAACTTTATGGGTCAGCACAGTGCCAGGAAATTCTAACTGAGCAATTTGAAGCCATCGTATTGACACAGAACATCTGGATTTCTCAAAGTTGAGCAGCAGTGTTGTTTGGAATGACCTTTGCCAAGAGAGTAGTGTTCTCTGCCGACTGCTTTTAAACTCGTGTAATTTAGGGCTCACCACAACCATTGACTCGGAGAGCAAGGTTTACAGTGGCAGAGCCTCAACTCAGCGGCCACCCACTTTATCAAAGCGCCAAGATTTACTAAGCACGGCAGTGTGTTTGCAAGAAGTCAGGTACAAGCCATTCAGCCTCTTAATGGTCTTAAAGCATCTGCGATCTGAAGCTTGTTGAGGTTTTTTTTCTCTTCCCAGGCTGCCTGTTTAGGAATGCAACTGTAATTAGTCCCTGATGTGAGCTTGCATTTACTCAACAGTGGAGTGTGAATTTGTGTTGCGAGCATATGTAGGAGTGAGGAAAGGCACCACCAGTGTGTGTGTGTGTGGTGTGTGTGTTTGTGTTTTCGGGGAAGAAATGGGATTCAAGATTATCGAAACTGTGGTGTGTGCAGAACTGCAATTTGTTTTTAAAAAGTACATTCTTTTTGAAACAGAAGAGATTTAAATTTGCCTGCAAGATTCACAGTCAAATCCTGTGAAGTTTTTTTAACTCCTTGACCCAAGGCGTCTTAAAAGGTGAAAGGCTCTATACCAAGTGTAAGGATTATTATTAATAATAATAATTATTAATATTAATAAAATCCTTGCATTTGATATAGCGCTTTCCACATCTTATTGATGTCTCAAAGCGCTTCACAGAATATACTGTAAAGTGAATTGACTGTATATATTTGTGGGAGAATCGTGGCAGCCAATTGCGCACAGCAGTGTCCCCCACAAGCAGTCGTGGATTGAAATGACCAATTTTAGTATTGTGGTTTTTTTTTGGAGGGATTATTATTAGGCGTGTGGAGTAAGGAAACTTGCCCAAGGTTTCACCCTGACCTGCCTGGATTCGAACACAAGTCTCCCCAGCTTGGTCTCCCCAGTTTGCAAGACAAGTACTCTAACCATTGAGCCACAGAGCTCCACATTATTATTAAGGTGATAAGGCTAGTCCTGCTTGTAAAGATCAAATGCTTTGGGATTTCAATTGCTACGTGTCCCGTAGAATGGTTGCGCCCTTTTGACGCTGTGCAAACACAGCGCTTTGGTTTGAGAAAAAACATGCTTCTAATTAATTCATACGTTGCTAAAAATGCTCCCATCAAAACTCTGTCTTTCCCACCCAACTGATCCAAACCCAGTCTAATCCCGCCTCGAGCTCTTAAAAGTTGAAGTCGTTTTTCAAAGCTGCGGTGAAGAAAATCATCATTTGAGATCAGTGCCGTTTGTGAAATAGAACTTTTAGTGCAATGAGACCATCTCACTGGCTTGAAAGACGCTGAAAAGTGTCAATTGTGCTGTTTTTATACGTCAATACACGCGTTTGCAATAAGCCCAGCGAGGACTTGTGTTATGGTGGTACAGAGGTTAGTAGACGGGCGGTGGAGTTTTGAATCAGTTGGATTGTTGGGGATAGTGAAGCTGAGGAGACCAGCGAAGGAGGGCGTGGAAGAGTCGAGGTATGGGAGTGATGAAGTGATGGACAGGGCTAACAGTTAAGGTGGCAACTCTCTCTTGATCACTATACAGACATCCCTGCTCAGACCTGTACGACTAAAGCCCCTTCGACTACATTCCCAAGGCAAGGCTGAACAACCTTGTCAGCAGACATACAGGGAAACAATAACAGTCACTGTGATTCAGCCTCACAGATCAGAGTTCATCATCCAGACAACAGCCTGTGGGGAACTCATAAGGAACACATTTCATGGCTTGTGAAAGGAAGGTGAAGTCTGAGTAACGCACACACATTGAGTAGCGTCTTTGCTTTGCAGATGTATGAAGTGTTTTTTTTATTCTGAAGCATGAAGACATCATACGCTCTCTTTCCCCCCCACTCCCCACTAGGTCCCCCCCCCGTCCCCCACCCCCACCACCACTCTCTCCCCTTCTGTCTTGATGAAAGCATTCAAACAGAAACCACTTTGAAATGCCTTCGCCGAAAAATTATTTCTGCTGCTTTAATTACGAGAGGTCTGGAGCAAAGGATGTAAAGTGCCAAACGAACAAAAAGTAATTTGTGGACAAAGTAGCAGCTGTTTGCTCGGATTAGTGTGTGTGGTGGGGGTGGGGGTTGGGGAAAGACCCTGTTGATTTCTGAAACCTGTTGACACTTGATACAAAGCCAGCGTAAAGACCACAGATTTGTAGAATACTCCTAGAATTGTTGATGAGGCCACTTGAATTAAATTGTCTGGTTCGTGCTCAGATGTTTGTTGCCTTTGTCGACGAGGCATTTTAGCGTTGATTGTCTGTCTGTGCGTCGTCTAAGCCAGAAGTATTTTTTGTTCTATGGGAATGGAGTGAAAAAAAGAGGGTAGGGCAGCGGGGAAACTACGAGACGATGAAAGTCTTGACTGGGGAAGCGAATCACATGTTATAATTACACAGAAATTTAAAAGATTGATCAATTGAGCAACTCATTTGCTAATCCTATAATCTCAGCCACTTTCTGCACTGCAATGGCCCCGAAGCCACAGAATGAAGTGATCATACAGACTCCGAAATATTGTGTTCACTATTATTCTGCTACTTATCTAAGATTTTTAAAAAAAGATGCTATCTGCACAGTGTTCCAGATATCCTCTGCACAAGGTCACCTAACGCTCACGTATAGATGCATGGAATCACACTCTCATATTCACTTTGTACATATTCCTTGAATCATAAAAGTAAATAGTGATCCTTGCATTTGACATAACGCCTCATCATGTCATTGAAACGTCCGAAAGCATTCGACGAGATTGACTGTGTGCTTTGTGGGCCAACATAACAGCCCGTTTGTGTACAGCCAGTTTGTGTCCTACTAAACAGACGTGAAGTGAATGCCTGATTTTATCTGGGGGATTGTCGGACAGAATACAGGAAGTAACTATATAATACAATGGTAATAATCCCTGCTTTTGATATAGCGCTTTTCACATCTTCTAGACGTTTCAAAACACTTCACAGAATATATTGTAAAGTGAATTGACTGTATATCTGTGGCGAAACACAGCAGCCAATTGCACACAGCAGTGTCCCACAAACAGTCATGGATTGAAATGACCAACTTATTAATGTTTTTTGAGGGATTATTACAGTATTAGGCATGTGGAGCAAGGGAACTTGCCCAAGGTTTCCCTCTGCCTGGATTTGAACCCAGGACTCCACTGTCTCTCTTCTCTTTCCACATAGTGCAGGGAGATCTTTGATGTCCACCTGAAACAATCTTAGTTTAGCTAATCAGTGCTACGTAGATAGTTTCCTGCTCCACACC
>CM068753.1:11789336-11928075 GCA_035084275.1 Hydrolagus colliei
GGGTGCATTCTATACGTTAAAAAATCTGGTCACTCATTCCACGACTGTGGGTGCGACATTGCTGTGCGCAATTGGCTGCCACATTTCGCCCACCAAACATACAGTATATTCCGTGAAGTGCTTTGAGACGTCTCAACACCTTGATCAGGCGCTACATAAAATGCAAGGTGTATTATGATTATTACTGTTATTTATTTTGTCAAGTTAGCGCTTTTAATTAGTGCCAGCTTCATTACGTGCCAGAGCAATCCAATCCAACTCGTGCCGCAAAGTAAACTAACCCGTTTAAACAGGGAATATTTTACTATTTAATCACAGGGTACCAGGTAAGTAATAGCAATATCGCTGTGAATTTGCAACATTAAACGTTACAACGACGAATTAGAGTGATGTGTAGGATTCCCAAGTGCCATCTTTGCCGATTTGCCTGCCTCGCAAGCCCAAGGTCCTATTCCCTGCTCCTCATCCAATGTTCATTATAACCCCACCAACTCCCACCAGCCTTTGTTGAGGGCAAAGCCGTGTGGAGCAGAGAAGCAGCGTTAACGCGGAGCACGTTCCGAGACTGTGCAGACTGGATGTTGTTAGCAGCTATTCACTCTTGTGACACCTTGGAAAACTGTAGGAGGGAGATAGCCCGCAGTCTCCGTAGAAGAGCGAGGATGGCAGATGCGAAAACCCAGGGAATTGAGTTTTCAGGATAAGATTGAGTTTTCCGAACCTGCCTGAAGATCGGTACATTAGCAGCCTCCATCTGCCCTTGTGAGGCGCTGAATGAATTTTGCCATCTTCTAAGTGCTGATTTGCATTGCGGAGTCAACTGTGAAGGCTGCATTCATTGTCAGTTGCCTTAGAAAATAACAGCAGCACTGAACTTTGCTGCTGGCAGTTTAAGGCAGAGTGTGAAAAACATCGTTGGTTTCAGCCAACCTTCGCTCACTCGGTGCGCACCCTGTGAGGGACAGAAGCCTCGATGATAACGAACGGGTATTTAGGTAATATGAGTGGGAAGATTATGCGATCCAACCCCATGTCATAAGTTTGAACTGAAATAATCTCGATTACTAAATGCTGGGTTTATGCTGCGTTGTCAGGGATGCCAGTTTTTTGGATGATATGTTAGGTCCTGTCTGCCTGTTGAGGTGAATGGTAAACAACGCATGGTACTACTCAAAAAAGACAAGGGAACTTCTCCTGCCAAACGGTCTCCCAGATAAAATGAGTCATTCACTTTTACAGCTGTAACAGAGCGTGACTCGGAGCTGGGGAGAGCGAGGGGTGACCGTGAACACGGTTCAAAGAGGAATGTCTTCAGTCGTGATTTGAAAGAGGGGAAGAAGCCGTCTCTACCTCGCCCCTGCCCAGCCTCCTTCAAGTCCTGCCTCAAGACCCTCCTCCTCAACCGTGCCATCGGTCACCCCTCTTCCCTCCGCCATTCCTGATCCCGACCCCAGCTCGGCTCCAAAACACTTGACTGTCCAGCGCCTCGTGATGTCCTCCCGACGTGAAAGGCGCTGTACACATGTCATTTTATTGTTGTTGGTGGTGGTGGCTGAAATTGTCCAAACACCAGCACAGTTTAGTTGTTTGAATGGCCTGTTGCCACACTGTACGATCTATCCTCAGTTTCTGCCACAAAGGAAGAAAGACAAAGGCAAAATGTTCAATGGTTCCATGAATTTGAATGAACAAATGCTTACCAGTTTCAGCGCTTAATTGAACAATGTTTTACAGAAGAGCGTAATGACATGTAGAAATATCAGTGCTGTGACCTTGACCCGTGTACATATCTTCTAAGTAACTGTGCTTGTAGTGTTGCCTCCAGCTGTCTCTCCAGAAATAACAGGGGGATTGCTCGAGGAAAGATTATGTTTTACTACTGCGATGTAAGTCTGAGATCTTTAATTAAATGTGCTATTGCAACAGTGTACTGTAGTTTGAATAATAGACACCATGTGAAAAGGGTCCCTTGATAAATCATGGAAGATTGTGAAATTTCATGTCTGTGTAAATGAACTATTGTCGGCTCATTCCAGACCTCATTGTAATTCGTTTAAGATGCCAAATGCACAGATGTAAAGGGCCTCAAAGCCAAATGTCAGCAGTTTTAATAAGAACATTGTTTACTCATAAGGTATTATTTCATTGTGGGAACTGTCACTCAAGATTTAACATGTCAGCCCTGGTACAAGGCCAAATGCGAGTTGTTTTGACGTACAATATCTGTTCCTCAAGTGGATTGGTGTTTTCAATGGTCCTGGAAAATATTCTGCGCAAACATAAAATAAAATAGGAGTTATATTGAGTTTAGAAATAGGCCATTTGATCTAACAGGGTTATGCCACTGTTTATATTCCGCACATGCCTCCATCCTTCCTATTTTCCCTTTCCTATATGTCAGACAGCTTGCACAGAGCAGTGTCCTACAAACAGCCATCCCCTGGGTAAAAACCAGAATGATTGATTTTATCTGGGGGATTGCTGGGCAGATCAGCAGGAGAAATTCCCTTCTAGTTTCGAATAGTGCCATGGGATCTTTAACATCCACCTGAACAGGCGGACGGGACCTCAGGCTAACAACTCATTCGAAGCGCGGCAGTTTCCAACAGTACATTGCATGCTCAGCCCTGCACTGAGCTGTCAGCCTGTAATGTGGGGGTCAAAATCCTGACATTGGGGCTTAAACCCACAACCTTCTACCTCAAAGATGAGAGTGTTGCCAATTAAGCCAGGCAGACAGCCCCAAAACTCCTGTTTTGCCCGGGTTGTCTAAGCTTCTTTTGGGTTATTTAACAATAATAATCCTTACTTTGGATGCGGCACCTTATCACATCTCCGAGACGTCTCAAAGTAATTCACGGAAGATACTGTAAAGTGGATTGACTGTATATTTTCTGGGCAAAACGCGGCAGCCGATTGCGCACAGCAGTTTCCAGGTGGGTGTGGGTTGGGTGACCAATTTATTAATTTCTTATAATGGATTATTGCCCCTAGAAAAGGCGATCCACCAATCGACTAACAACCAGGTTCCTATTTGCTGGTAGACAAACAGAGGCATGTGGAGTAAGGCAACTTGCCCATTGTTTCGCCCAGACTGCCCGGGAATCGAACCCAAGTCCTCTCGCTTGCGAGGTGAGTGTTCTAACCATTGAGCTATAGGACTCCCAACTAAGCTACAGGGGGTTGTTGACTCCCTGCTTTGAAGGGAAGCTTGAGGGATATTGATGGCTGTCTGGAGATCGGGAAACGCAGGCCGATGAATAGAAAACGATCTCGCTACACAAGACGTTCGCCTTGTACACAGCTGATCTATTCTATAGTAACTGTTCCCCAGAGCACCGAAGGCTGACTGCAATGGTAAATTCATCCAGTAAAGGAACAAACAGTGAAGCATATGTGTCATATTTCTCACACAAGACTGAAGGATCGCACCATATAAAGCAATGTGACATCTGCACCGCCAGGCAGTCATACCACATTTAATATCGTTACAGACTGCCTTATAAATCTCTCGCAAAATGGCAAACCTATTTAGATCGTAAATATTAGTTTAGTGAGCTTCATTACGTGCCAGAGCAATCCAATCCAACTCGTCCCGCAAAGTACAGCAACTAACCCATTTAAACATGGAATATTTTACTATTTAATCACAGGGTACCAGGTAAGTAATAGCAATATTGCTGTGAATTTGTAACATTAAACGTTACAAGGGCAAATTAGAGTGATGTGTAGGATTCGTAATAGTAATTGACAGTATTCTCTAACTAGAATAGAAAGACTGATCTGTGCTGGCGCACTGTTATACTGCTGGCTTGATAGCATTATTCTAAACACTGAAGTGAAGCACTGTACGTCACCAAATGAGCAGGGCAATATTAAACCATCACCTGAATGTGAAGTGATCTTCAACACTGAAGATCTACATTACCTTCACAGTGAAAGCTCAGTCCCCGACACATGTGTTTTTTTCCCTCTCACTAAACCACAGAGCCAAAGCCTGGCAAAGGTTTGTTTCCTACAGGAATGTAACGCAGGTTGAATTTGTTGAATTTGTTATTCCAACAATAACATTAACTGGCGTCAGGCACAGAATAACAAGAGTTTAAACTGGATCTAAAGGGATCAGAGGTTGGGTGGACAATCCAAATAATTGTTACTTGGGAGGGTGTCTCAAAGCGTTCCACTGGGTTTTACTGTAAAGGACAGTGACTGTGTGTCTTGAGGGCACCAGACCAGTGTGAAAAGGCGCTGTATCTGCTTCTGTCTGTCTGTCTGAACAAGATCCGTTCAACATTAGAAGCGCTCTGAGACGTGGAGGGCGCTATATAAATCCAAGTTGTTGTTGTTGTTGTTGTATCAAACATAAGGTTTGTTGTTATTTAAGATGTCTCAGTCGATGCAGTGCATTGGCTCACAATCGCAGTTTGTTTCCCCCACCCCGAAACAAGAAGTATTGTTCCACTGGGTTTCATGAAATGGCGAGCGTTGTCCTTGTTAAACCCCATGGAGAGGACAAAGGAGAGTCAAATCAAACAGTGGGTTTTATTTTTTAGAACCATTGGGATCGAAGGGTTTATAAGCATAATGCTTGCATTTGATATATAGCGCTTTTCGCATCGTATCGATGTCTCAAAGCGCTGCACAGAATATACTGTACAGCGAATTGCGAAATGCAATTTCGAAACACGGCAAAATTTCGAAATGCGGACGAAACGCGGCAGCCGATTGCGCACAGCGGTGTCCCCACAAACAGTGGTGGATTGAAACGACCAATTTTTATTACTGTGGTTATTTTGGATGGAGGTTTGCCCAAAGTTTCGCCCTGATCTGCCTGGATTCGAACCCAGGTCTCATGTTTGTAAGGCAAGTGCTGTAACCACTGAGCTACAGGAGCTCCACAACGGGGGTGGGGGGGGGGGGGGGGGGGGGGTAGCAGGGCGGGTTTTGTGACCTTTCTGCTTGCGGAAACCAGGGAAATGTTAGCGATATATGCGTTGGCATGGTGCCAGGGTCTGTTGTGGCCCAACAGATGGCACCACAGAATGATAGGACGCAGAGTTGATTCCCATACTGCACTGTACCGTGGGGAGGTGTCAAGCAAAGGCCAGGTGCTTCCCGGAGGAAGGCAATTTCGGAGATTTCATCGAGACTGTGCTCGTCTACCACTCCTCCCGGCAGCCAGTGCAGGCCTGAGGGAGGGAACATGCTGTAAAACAGCTCAGGGGAGACCAAATGGAAGAGAGAGAAAAAGAAATCGACCTGGGACAGGGTTTAAAAATAGCGACATTATTTTGAACTCCAAACAACTCCATCCTTCAGGTGAGGGAATTACCCAGGTCTGCCTGCGCTGGTGGAATTAAATAATAATCCTTGCATTTGATATAGCGCTTTTCATGTCTTCTAGACGTCTCAAAGCGCTTCATAGAATATATTGTAAAGTGAATCGGCTGGGTTTTTTTGAGGGATTATTATTAGGCGCGTGGAGTTAGGAAACTTGCCCAAGGTTTCCCTCTGACCCGCCTGGATTCGAACACAGGTGTCACGCTTGTAGGGCGAGTGCTCCAACCACTGAGTTACATGACTCCCTTAAAGATCCCAGGGCACGCTTTGCAAAGAGAAGGGATTTTCTTCTCTCTCGCTTTGAAATGCTCTGTTGTGAAATGCTTTGTATCAAATGCTAGGGTTATTTATGATGGCAGTACAGTATCAGTTGTACATTATTGTGGCATAATGTCAATTTGTGTTGCTATTGTATTGATTTAATTAACTACCACAGCATTCAGCAATAATTTATTGAACTGTGCGCTCATTTAAAGTCCTCATCAGATATTGCCAGGAATAGATGAAAATTACATTGAGCGCGTGTACAAATCAGGAGATGAGAATGAGATGTCAGCTATTATACAGCACTCGCAAGCACGTCGGAGCTGCTGAAAGAAGAACAAA
Source organism: Hydrolagus colliei (assembly GCA_035084275.1). Taxonomy (NCBI): domain Eukaryota; kingdom Metazoa; phylum Chordata; class Chondrichthyes; order Chimaeriformes; family Chimaeridae; genus Hydrolagus; species Hydrolagus colliei. Next base: position 11,795,283 of record CM068753.1, read on the forward strand.
ATTAAAACTACTGATTAATCCTTACGTTTGATTCAGCGCCTTTCATGTACATCCGTAACTTCCTGTCCCCTTACCAACCTACCCGTCCCCTCCGATCAACAGGCTCTGGCCTGCTCCCCGACCCTCCCACCCCACCATTGGCGGGCGAGCCCTCAGTCACTCCGCCCCCAACCTCTGGAACTCCATCCCGCAGTCAACTCCGACTCGCCCCCTCCCTGGCCTCCTTCAAGTCTCACCTCAAGACCCTCCTCTTCGATGGACCCATTGGCAACTCCTAATCCCCACTTCTTTTCCACCCACTGTCCTCAGCTCGGGTCTGAAGCAGTGACTGTCCAGCGCCTTGGGACGTCCCCCTGACATTAAAGTAGCTGTAGAAATGTAATTTTGTTGTTGTTCTTGTATGTGTGTGTGTGTGTGTGTGTGTAAAAAAAAAGGTGCAGTTTGAGCTCTCATTTGTAACTGCACTTTCAGACCGAATTTTCATTCTCGTGAGGCGGCCAGAGTTTCGTTGCTGTCTTTCTCAACGCCCGTTACACTTTGTCTGTCAGGTCAATGGAAAGGATTTGTCCCGGGCCACGCACGAGCAAGCGGTGGAGGCGTTCCGAACAGCCAAAGAACCCATTGTGGTGCAGGTGTTGAGGAGAACTCCGCACAATAAAGTCCTGAACCCTCCTCCCGAATCGCACCTGATTGACACGGGCACCCAGACTGATATCACCTTCGAGCACATCATGGCATTGGCCAAACTGCGGTCACCTACTCCACCGGTTGCGATACTCGAGCAATACCTTTTGCCCGAAGAGTAAGTTCTGTGTGTCTCTGTGTGTCTGTGTTTCTTTTTCTGGTGAACGTACGATAACTTAGAATGGCGTAGCGTGAGGCACTGCACAGTGTCAGAGTCGAGACGGCAAGCAAGGGAGAAGGGAGGTATCATAGACACACGAGTCGAAAGGGAAGTCTTATAATGAGATTGAATGATAGATGAGGGGAGGGTGTTTAGAGGGGAGACAATAAAAATAATCCTTGCGTTTGATATTGCACCTTATCAGGTCTTCCGAGACGCCTCAAAGCGCTTCACAGAATGCATTGTAAAGTGAATTGACTGTATATTTTGTGGGGTAGAGAGAGGAATTGAGGCAGGGGGTTCCCTGCCATAATCCGACCTACAAACAGAATCCAAAGCGCGAAACCATTTGTGTTTCTCTGTTGGGAGTTTTTTTTTTCTTAAAAAGCGCACGGAAGAACAAAGTTTCCCGTTTGAGTTTGAAGTGTAGGTGGTGCCTCAGTTCGGGCCGTCCGTTCGGCAGTATGCACCTGATTTACATAAGGCACAAGCCGCTGTCAGTACAGCTCAGCCAGAAAGCAATCAGAATTTGGTCATTTTATCCAGTGCTACTATTTGCAGTGATGGCAGTTCAGCGATGGCTGATAGAGCAGCCCATTCTGGGGATCACTGCGAAGTATAACATGATTCACGTTTCCAACACCGGACTAGACACTGCAACTCATTGTCTGCAGAAGGCTGACCTTGGCCAAAGCTACAGGGAGTCAGTCTTCAGGGGTGTAGAAAACATGGATAAAGTTCCAATGTCAAAAAGGACTGCTGTCTCAGCAAGTGGCAGAGTCCGTGACAGTGATCGCAAGCAACTGTAAACAGATCGACCCCCCGTGCCCCCTCCCCCCACCCATCTCTCGTCTTAGCTACGAGCAGTCGAAGGGCAAGCGGAGACTTGATGATTGAATAGGTGACTGACAAGATCTGGCACAGGGGCAGGATAGAGGTTGCTCAATTCCCACACTGTGGCTATTTTTGGATGTGGATGCCGTACAAACCCAGTCTGGAAAGCGGTCAATGCACTGACTCAAGATTCCACCTGTAGTTTTACCGAGCTGTGTCAGCTGTTGAGTGAGAGTAGTGGTTAATAAGCCATTCAAAGTCCCTGTCAGACCTGGTGACTCCTGGACCTCTCAAGCCCTTGAGTGTTAGAGCAGGAATATAACAATAATAAAAATAACTATAATAATACTACTACTACTAATAATAATCCGTGCATTTGATATAGCTCTTTTCACATCTTCAAAATGTCTCAAAGCGCTTCGCAGAATATACTGTACTGCAAAGTGAATTGACTGTATATTTGTGGGAGAAACGCGGCAGCCAATTGCACACAGCAGTGACCCATAAATAGTCGTGGATTGAAGTGACCGATTTATTATTTTTATTGTTTATTGTTCAAGTTGGGAGGATAGATGAAAGCTCTTCACAAGATACACTATCAAGTACAGTGAGTAGTGTTTTGTGGGTGAATGAGGCAGCCAGTATGCACCCAGTAATGTCCTACAAACTACCATTTAGAGTGACCAATTTTATTTGGGGAGGGATAGATACAGTCAGAGGTGTGTGAGCGTCTGACTTGTGCTTGTGAAATCTCTAAGCCCTCAAAGGTCTGTCTCAAGGGGATTTGTAAAGGCTGTAATCAAAGGGAATGCAGCAGAACTGCACTCGGGATGAAGTAAAGATGACTTGCCTGAAACTTTGTCCACTGAGATTCAAGTGGACAAATGATTTGTCGAGAAATGGGTGGATCTGAAGCTTGGTGGCTTTTGTCTCTGTTGAGACTGTCAAAATGCACCTGTACTCTGGGTGGGTGGGTGGGGGGAGGCATTGCATTACCCACTGTGCACTTGTATTTTACTCTTACACTAGAAGGGGTATGTGATCACAATAGCATTGGTAAAGTACAAGTTGTATTGGAAAAGCATTGATGGAATTTTTTCAATTCACCATGTTGTTGTGAGTTGGAATACGGGCTAGATGGTATTTGCATGGGTTGGGGAGTGCGTGCGTATGTGTTGGGGGTGGGGGGGCGGAGAGTGTACAGTGGATAATATAGTAAGGTTTAGAGAGGCCGAGGTTTATTATATGCTGTGCATTACATGCAGAAGAAATACTGGCAGCTGTTTATTTACTGCGCTTCTGCTAAACCAATTAAGTCTTCATGTAAACAGATGAAGATAGTACCAGTTGAATACCTCCCACTTTATTTAAAGACATTAAGTGAGTTACAAATGCAGCATAATAGTGTCTCAATTTGATAACCGGATGCGTTTGTTTTTTTGACATTCAAATTACAGTGAATCGCTGTGATATTAAAACCCGACTTGTCCTTTGGAAAATAATGACCGATTTAACTACATTGCTTTCTTTGTGTTTCAGGCATCCGTCAGTGCATGAGTATTACGATCCCAATGACTACTTGGAAGGAATGCACCCTGAAGTCGATAGAGAAGAACTGGAATACGAGGTCAGTTTTAGACTTTGAAACCTAATGCATATTTTTTTCCCCTCTATCAATGTCTTAAAACCAGATGTTTTCTGAAGCATTTTATTCTCATAATAATAATAATCCTTGCATTTGATATTGCGCTTTTCAACATTTGCCCGATGTCTCAAAGTGCTTCACATAATATAATGTAAAGTGAATCGACCGCATACCTGTGGGCAAAATGCGGCAGTCAGCCGTGCACAGCGGCGTCCCCACAAACAATCGTGGATTGAAATGACCAATTTTATTATTGTGTTGTTTTTTTGGACGGATTATTATTTGGCATGTGTGTGTGTGTGTGTGTGTGTGTGTGTGTGGAGCAAGGAAACTTGCCCAAGGCCTCGCCCTGATCTGCCTGGACTCAAACACAGGACCCACGCATGCAAGGCGAGTGCTCTAACCACATCATCCTCCAGTGTGAGGTTAAACCGAGGTCTTGTCTCTGCCTGTTCAGATAAAAGAAAACCACAGTCCTGTTCTAAAAGAGAAAGGTCCTTCTGGTTTTGGCTGCCATGTTTTCTTACCATTGCACAGTGACTGCACTTTCTGTTATATCCTGTGCTTTGAGGCATATTGACGATGTGATAAGACGCTTTATCGAATGCAAGGATTGCTTCATATTCTAAACCACTCATGTTTGGAGTGCCATTGGCAGTTTGCCGAAAGGGATGGCACATATTTATTCTGAATGTCAATTAGCATTCTCAAATCACCAACGTGCTAAGTACTGAAACATCCGAGAGATTGTTACAATTCCTATTTAAATTCTGACATTCAGGTGACGGGTACAGAAAATGGTCAGGTTTCAAATGCCAAAGCTCTTTGCGATAGTGCGGGCCAAAAGCATTAATAATGGTGACTTTGATGTACAGTGTAGTGCCACAAGGCGACCAGTGCATTGACACAGGCTGCTGAGCATTGGGAAACCCGATGCCCTGACAATATGTCTTGAGACGCTAAGGAACCTTGTTCAAATTGTGAAGACTGAGATCAATGAGTGGGTCAAAGCATTAACAAAGCAGAGCCCCACTACCTCTCTGTTGATTTTTTTTTGTCGTGCGTTGATAAATGGTCTCTAACAGACCTCTGAGACGCTTGTTCCATTTACTGTAATGGAAATGTCGGAACTCGGAAAGAAAAATATCAAGTCAGCCTATGGGGTTTCATCCAACACAGATAGAACGTGCTTGGAATTTAACTGTGTGTGCAGCATAGAGATTAGCTCGTGTTTTTTGAGGGATGCCTATTGGAAAAGACCAGTTTAGTGCAAGCCTACACAGCAGCTGTATGTTTTTTCGTTTTCCTCTCTTTGTATAAAACTATAGTTAAGTTTTAATTATATTAATTCAGGGGATTGTAGCAGCCATTTCCTTCACGCATCGGCGCCCACTCCTGGTTTTGCTGCCAAGGGCTACAATTCGTCCAAACCTTATCCTCTCCCATTTGAACCTCAACCACATCAGGTTGACATATATATCACAATTGTTTTCCCACCCATTTATGTTGCCTCAAAACCCCCGCTGGGCTGAGCTTTTAAAATAGGACCAGGATCTTAATTCTCTCTGTCCCACATCAATCCAATTCCCGCTGCAGCTTCAAAAACATCAAATCCATAATCTCCGTCAATGTGGCGCTCTTCATTCCTTCTCCCCCCCCCCCAACACTCCCCCCCCATCCTCCCACCCCCTTCCACTCCCTCACCCACAGGACTGCATTGGAACATCAGCCTAGACTGTGAGTACAAAGTCCCCAACATATTTGTGACTGGGAGGCGAGTGTGCTAATGATAGTAAGCCTTGCATTTAATGTAGTGCCTTATCACGTCTTCGAGACGTCTCAAAGCGCTTCACAATACAGTGCTGTAAAGTGAACTGACTGTATATTTTGTGGGAATTATTTCAAGGTTAGGTGGAACGCGGTATCCAATTGTGCACCGCAGCAACCCACAAACAGTCGTAAATTGAGTGACGAACGACTGAGGCAGGCTGAAACCTGCACAGTCAGCTAATAAACAGTTCTTCAGCTATTGCTGAAAGCAGTATGTGTAATGTCAGCTGCGTTCTTGTAACCACTCTTGGTGTGTGTTAGAGAGCTGTGTGGCTCTGTGACCCTGCCAAAAACTGATTGATGGCAAAATCACATCGCGACAAGCCTTGGGCAATGGATAATATTTACTATGAAATATTACTTACTAAATGAAGCAATTTGTGTCCTACCTCCCCCAACCACCACCCCACCATCTCATCATCAACAAAGACAACTACGTTTTCTTTTCTGTGCATTTGAAGGGGGGGAAAAAAGCTTGCTGTGAAGTTCCTTTCACTTCCTGTAATCTTTCTCTTCCACTTTCATGGTTTCGCGTGAAATGATAGTTCTGATTGAGCTGCCTTTTTTTAAAAAAAAAGAATAACAATCCTTGCATCTGACATAGTTCCTCGCCACATCTTTCAAACGTCTCAAAAGCGCTTCACAGAATATACGGTAAAGTGTCATCGCTGCGTTATTTAGCGAATTACACAAGTTGACAAATGTGACAGCAAAGATTGTTGATGCGTCTGCCTCCATCTGGCAGATGTCATGCAAAGGCAGTCAATAAATAGTGCATCGTTCAATTTGCTTAATAGCTCTTCGGACATGCACCTCGCTTTCATCCAAGTGTGATTAGGACAGTGGAGTGCCCACCTTCCATCCAGTCAAATGCAGTCACAGCAAATATAATAATACTAATATTCCTTGCATCTGATGTAGCTCCTTATCACACTGTAAAGATGTCTCACGGCGCTTCACGGAATATATCATAAAGGGAATTGACTGTATGTATGGTGGACGAAACGCGGCAGCCGATTGCTTGCTGCTGTGGGTTTAAAAAGCTTTTAGATGGATCATTTCATACATTGCAACTGTTGGCAATCATAGGGTTGCCTCTCTGTTATAGTTTGGCATCGTCAGTACAGAACGGGGGTTTTAATTGTACACATTTTATCGTTAAAGCAACACAAAATCTCTCAGTTTAATGTAAAACCTTGTTCGCCAGTGTTCGGATTCTATTTCTGCTGGGTCGTTAACAACAACAACAACAACAACAGCTATGATTTATATCAAGCCCTCCATGCCGGACGGAGTCTCAGAGCGCGTCAGTTAAGACCATTTTCTGTTCGTTTTTCCATGCCCCCCCCATCTCTCACCCGCTCCACATCAACGCAGAAAAACTGTCAAGACCGCAAGAGAGAGAGATTTGCGATAAATGGAAGGCGGTCTAAATTTATTACGAGGCTTATGTGTAAAATTGATCCCAAATTGGAAAGGACGCATTGCTATTGATGAAAATGGCTCCCTCTTTGTGATCCAGAAAAATACAGAGAGAAATAAAACCGAACAAGTTTAATTACCCGCTGAATTGAAACCTTCAAGTACAGTATGAGCTTTTTTGGGGGGGGGAAAAAATTCAAGGCAGAGGCTACAAAATGCCATGAAGTAAATAAATATATATTTTTTAAAGTATAAAAGGAAATGCTGATTTTCCAATGTGTGTGTGTGTGTGTGTGTGCGCGCGTAAAAAAAATAATCGAGGAATATTAAAATTGGTAATATCTAAAGTTCGAATCCTAACAGATTGCTTAAAGTTGAACTCTTCCTTTAAAGGTTAATGTGTTCCGTAGGCCTGGGGTATATAGGGTGATAAACCAGTTAAGCAAATGAAATCCTTTCCATTTCAAAGAGGCTTATCCTCTCGCTCTCGAGTATGGTCACTCATTTTTAAATGTGAGGTCAGACACCATTTACGGCACACTTATCTTTAAAGAGAGCGAAGGAAAGAGAGGGGGGGAGAGGGGGAGAGAGAGACAGAGAGAGAAAGAGAGAGTGAGCTTGCAAAGCTTGGCATCTGGGCTGGCGGAAAAAAAAAGGACACTTTCATCCAGCGACAAGGTTAGGATATCTAAGTGAGTGGCGCTCGGCAACAAGAAATTTCTTCAAAAGGCATTTGACAGCTCTCGTTATTGGAATGTCAGTCAGAACCCGAGCATGTAGATTATCTTCCAATTAATACCATAATCAAGACTGTCCTCTTCGACAGCACTTCACAGTCATTTCTCTGCTTTCTCCGCGGCTTTGACGTTAAGCGCTCGGAAGCCACAGCCGGTGAAGGGTGCTGTGTAAATGCAAGTTGCTTTTAATATGTGTGGGAGTGAGGGGGGGGGGGGGGGGGGGGAATCGTTGCATCAGACTCTTGTCCTGGAATTAAATACTTATGGTAGGTGATTTTTTTGGTGTGTGGTTCGCAGTCCGTTTTTTGTTTAACGTGAGATGCGGAAAGCAAGCCGTGCATTCTATCTAAACCACCTGTCCTCCATCTGGCTAGGAAGTGGACTTGTTCAGAACGAGCAGTCAAGACAAGCTGGGTCTAACAGTATGTTACAGAACAGATGATGAAGATGATCTTGGAATCTACGTGAGCGAGGTAAGAAATCTTCATCGCCATTGTAGTAAAAAGGGCTTTGAGGCAAGCCCCTAACTTAAGTGAAGGCTGAAACGTAATTAGTAACCTATCTATTAATTATTAATTCCTCATAATTGTCGTCATTAGCCCTATTGCGAGCTCGTCCTTCTTTTGCTCCTTCCAGTGAAGAGTTTCTACCGTAGAGGCAGCAAAATCGTACTCCAATGCGCTCATCTATTTATCCTCCTATCACCACTTTGGTAACAGATGATAGAAATAGCTTTCCGATATTTCCTTGCATAGAATTGCCTGTCAAATGTTCAAAAGAGGGATCTGAAGTTCTCTGACAGACAGCCAACAGAATCACCAAGGCATGATATTTCCCTATTTACTTTTTATTTCAGCCGTACCAATGGAAAGCGCCACACTTGCATTGAGTTTCATGCCAAGTTCTTTCGGCAATTTCAAGTACAATAGTTGCACAAGTTGCGTGTGGTTGCATTGAGTTCAATCAATTCAGTCTGACCAAAGTTGTCTTTCCATCTTTTGGTTTTGAGGGGTTCCAGTATTTGCCCTCTACCGCTGTTTTTCGTGAATGGATTTCTTTTCAGTTAAACTATTTTCAAAGAACCCTTTGTTTCAAAGACCTCACTATTAGGGTGAGAGTTCACATGAGTCTTCAGCCCAATACTTTACGATGCACCAAGTCTGTAGAACCAGAGGACAGTGTGTTAGTTTAGAGTTGCAAAGGACGATTTCAGGACAGACACCAGAAATGTTTTCTTTACCCAGAGAGTAATTAACAACAACAACAACAAAATTACACTCGAATAGCGCCTTTCACGTCAGGAGGACATCCCAAGGTGCTACAACAGGTTAACAAGATGGGTGGTAGAGGCTCATTTTATGTTAAAAAAAAGGTAACTTGAGGAGGAAGGATAGTAGGGCAGGCATTCTGGAAGGATGAGGTCAGATGGGCCAAACGGCCTTCTTCATCCAAACTATTGATGCTTCCCAATAAGAGTGAAAATCCTCAAGGAAAGATACCATGGACCGTTGTGATGTGCAGCCAGCTAGTCACAAAGTAACATTAACAGAGGTTCGAGGAGCAAGTCACCTACACTCTCAGGGTGTTGTGGGCAGGACATTAGAGCGAATGTTGGGGGGAAAATAATCCCAATTATAATGTCTGTTGCCCTTTATTTTTCAGATTGATCCCAACAGCATTGCAGCAAAAGATGGTCGGATAAGAGAAGGCGATCGAATAGTTCAGGTAAAGTGAATTTTGTGCAAGTGTCATATATGTGAGCTTCCAAAGTGTTCTGGATTCCGTGCACCAAGCTAGCAGAGGTCTGTAATTATTCTCTTTAAAGTGTCCTCATCTGACGTAATTACATCAGTCAAGGTTCTTTATGTGGAATTTGCGAAGCACTGCTTCTTTGATGCTGTTCCAATACTCGTTATTTAAGCCGTTTAACAAATAAAGCACATTGTTTCTACAATGATCGTAGCATGATCACGACAGTCTTTCAAGCATTAACATAGCGACCGCTAAGAATTTTTTAACACCACAAAGGGTTTCCATGGTAATGTTAGCCTCTATGATTGTGCAGGAGAGCACTGCAGACTAGTCCAATGTGAATCAATAATAATAATACTAATCAATAATAATCTTAGCAACTGAGGAACGGCAGGTAGGCGTGGGACAAGGTTGACGGGAAGAAAAGACTCGTTGAAGCATAATGCGTCCAAAGAAAATACACAGTAGAAAGCCAACAACATCATGACTTTAATTATTTGACAGAATGAAAATACAGTATTTTTATCACGATAGTATCAATTCCTTGCATTTGATACAGCACCTTATCTCGTCGTTGAGACATCTCAAAGCTCTTCACAGAATACACTGTAAAGTGAATTGACTGGATATTTTGTGGGTGTAAGTTTGGTATGTCATCAAATCTACAGCCAAATATTTATGTGTGGGTTTTACTTTGCGACTTAAATGGTTTTAAAAGCTCAACAGACCAGAGCACACATTTCTCTCCATTTCAATCACGGACTGTGTGCCAGGGCTTCGGATTCAGAGCAAATTAATGATATTTGTCAAACAGGCTTTTTATGGTTCGGTTGCTGATTGCTGCCACGTAACTGCTTGTAATCGGAGAGGCTCACTAAATCTCAGTGCATTAAACTGCGCTTACTTGTCTTTCGCAGATAAATGGGATCGAGATTCAAAACCGTGAAGAAGCCGTGGCTCTCCTTACGAGCGAGGAGAACAAAAACGTCTCACTGCTACTTGCTCGGCCAGAGATCCAGGTGACAGGAGAATTTTTGCCCCAGTGACCAATTGGGCTTTATAATCCATGCATTTGATATAGCGCCTTATCACGTCTTCGAGACGTCGCTTTGTGCTTAGTGTCGATGTGGTTTAAAGCTCACCTGCTCCAATCAAGGTGGTTGTCACATCTAAGCATGTGTAACATAGATGATGTTAACATGTACATATGTTTCTTGTTACATGTAACTCAGTTGGTTACTCATTGGTTACTGGTAGCTCGCGAACGGCTACAACAGCAAGAAGAAGAATTCTTCCATTTGGTACAGCACCCATTCACGTTGGGTGGGTGTCTCAAAACGCTTCACGGGATTTAGTGCAAAGTGCAGTGACTGTGCATTTTGTCAGGGGAACACAGCAGCCTATTTGCATAAACCGCAACCCGCCGTGAAGTAAATGACTAATTTTAGGGTTACGTCTGAAGAATAGCCTTTAGGACCAGGTTGTGGAGACCTGTAAGCATCTACAGAACTGTGTCCATAAAGACCTACACCCTCTACGGGAGCAGCCACTAACTTACAGGGAAGACAGTTGAAATATTTGGATATTAAAAAATAACGTACAGTTGAGTGCTTACAAGGCACTTGAGGAGAGGAGAGATTTGCATTATGATTATAAACCATTTGGGCTTTGCTCTGAAGCTCTGGGGCATCATTTGAATTCCTTGATTCGATGATGCATTGTAATGATTCCCCTGGTGTCCGTTCATTGCATTGCCAACTGTGTGTGTAATCTGTGCCTCTCGTTCACTATAATGAACGCACCGTAACCATTACCCATTGAAGGATACGGGTGATGAGAGTTTATGGAGGGAATATTAGATATACTGTATATGTATTTATACTAAAAATTACAACCAAACAATCAGTTCTGTATCAAATGGGTGAAATTGAGTGGAAGGTAATACTCGAGAGGACTGGGTGCTGTCAACAGTTGGAAAAAAGTGGAGCATAAAAGCAGATTATTCTCAATCTTTAGAGATGATGTCTTAGAGGGGATATCAATGAGAAGTGTACACTTTTAAATGGGATTTCCAAATTAAAACCTACAACTCTACCAAGTCTGTAGAACAAGAAGGTAACTGGTTTAGAGTTGTGAAGGGCAATTTCAGGAGAGATATTGTGTAAAAAAAGGTTTTCTTTACCCAGAAGCTAATTAGTCAGGAATGGTATTTGAGGCCAGGACACTGCACTATATTTTTTTAATTATAAAAAAAAAGCTTGATGCTGTGAAGGATGGATAGCAAGATGGGTTTTCTAGTAAACCACTTCCAGGTCAGAGAACATTGATGTTCACTAAACCTGTCTGTCACGCGTTCCTCTTTTGCTTGTGAATAGCAAGCTGGAGTATGGTCATTTGGGTTTGACACCACTGTTTGTGGGACACTGCTGTGCGCCTTTCATAACTTTGATTCATTACAAAAATAGTTTGTCCACTTTACAGTATATTCTGCGAAGCGTGTTGAGACGTTTCAACAATGTGATAAGGCGCTATATCAAATGCAAGGATATTATTGCTATTAACAACAACTTCAATTTATATAGCGCCCTCCACACCGGACGGCATCTCAGAGCGCTTTACAATAACGGATCCCGGGGCGAGCCAGGGGCAGGGGGAGAAAAGTGACCGAAGGCGCGGTCAAAGAGAAAGGTCTTTAGCTGAGACCTGAAACTGGGAAGAAAGGGGGAAGAGATGAAGGGAGTGAGGAAGGGAGTTCCAGAGCCTTGGGGCGTAATGGCCAAAGGCATGGCCACCAATGGTGGAGCGGAGGATTCCGGTGACGAGGAGGCAGGCAACGGGTGCTGGTTTGAGAAGAGAGGTCAGGGGGGGTGCAGAGGAGTGGAGGGATTTGAAAACAAGGGTGAGGATCTTGAAATCGATCCTCTTCGGGACAGGAAGCCAGTGAAGTCTGGCAAGGACCGGGTTAATGGGGGAGCGAAGTTTGGTGCGGGTGAGTATGTGGGCGGCAGAGTTTTGAATGAGTTGGATTTTATGGATTGTGATGGAGGGAAGACCGGTGAGGAGGGCATTGGAATAGTCCAGCTGAGAGGTGACAAAGGTGTGGACCAGGGTTTGTGACTTTTGAGGCGAGATCTTGCTGGAGACGTGCGATCCGTCGGAGGTGGAAAAAAAAACGTGCTGGTAATGGACCAGTTGTGGGCGAGGAAGGACAGTTGGAGGTCGAACCTGACACTTAGGTTGCGCACGGGTTTGGAGAGTTTTTGGGGCAGGCCGAGAAGGTGGAGGAGGTGAGAGCTGTGTGATTGAAGACATTGACAAAAGCCAAAGAGTTGGCTTCCGTCTTGTCAACATTCAGCTGCAGGAAGTTCGCGCTCATCCAGCTCCTGATGTCTGACAGGCAGACTGATAGAACATCAGGGGACTGGGGGTGGTCACAGAGTGAAGTGGAGAAACAGAGTTGGGTGTCATTTGCATACATGTGGAAGTGTACCCCGTGTCTGTGGATGACATCCCCAAGAGGGAGCATATAGATTAGGAAGAGGAGGGGGCCAAGGATGGATCCTTGGGGTACCCTGTAAGTAACCAGGTGAGAGCGGGAGGAAAAGCAGTTTGTTGAGATGTACTGCTGGCGGTTTGTGAGATAGGACTCGAACCAGGCAATTATCTTCCTTTCCAGTGTGAATACAAATGTGTTGCGAATGAGTGCTGCGATTCCTCAAGAGGAAAAACACTCTCCTGCCCCATTATCACAGCAGTTCATTCACTGTGTCTTTCCAGCAAGACCATTAATTAGCATCCATAGCCTGGAAAGAGGCAGATTTGTGCTCTTAGCGTTGGCCAGTGTTGGGAGAATTGTTACCAAATGGATCTTTTCCAGACACGAGACATGATGTGGCAAATCTCCACAAGCATCTAGACTGGAACAAATGGGAAGTTCTCTTCTCAAAAAGAATATACAGTAAAAGCTTTGTTATCCAGCACCCTCGGGACCTGACTTGTACCGGTTAATCAAATATGCCGGATATTCGAGCGGCAAGTTGCCGAAAATCCTACACAAAAAATTTACTTGTTTTAAAACATACCATATTGATAATAGACTAAATAATAACAGAATATTGTATGGATACTTACCAATAAAGCATACATAAATAGTACGGTCAACCCTTGCCGACCGCGGGGGTTATGTTCTTGGAAAACAGCACACTCGGTAAAATCGCGTTCAGTAAGATTAATAATGCGTATACGTGCATATACTCAAATTTTACTTGTATTGGGAGATACCGGTTGGTTGCTGGATAACCAAGCTTTTACTGTAGAGTCTATGAAACTTTTTTTAAAAATATATGTTTTTGGCTAGTTAGTTTGAGTTTCAAGTATGTGTTTTTCTAAAATAATCTGTCTACTGACACCACAAGCTGAATTGTTCTTCTCTTATGGAGTGTGCCACATTTTCCTGCTCGTTTTCGGTCTTCCCAATCATCTTCATTCAACTTGCTTTTCAGTTTATAATAATAATCCTTGTATTTGATACAGCATCTTATCACTTGGTCTTACTAACGAACAGGATTTTACTGTGAAGTATTTTGTAGGCCAACATAGCAGCCAATATGCACACAGCAATGTCCTACACAAATACCCATGGAGTGAATGACCGATTTTATCTGGAGGACTGAGAGCCAGGTTACCGGGAGAAACCCCTTTCTCTTTTTGAGTAGAGCCATGGAATCTTCAAAGTTCACCTGAACAAGCAGACGGTTTTAATATCTCAACTCAACAACAGCATCTCTAAGACAATGCAGAATGCCTGCCAAGATTGTGAATCCAGAGCCCCAATGTAGGGCTTGAACCCATAACCTTCCGACTTGGTTGAGGCAAGAACGCTACCATCCGAGCCAGGCTGACACCTCCAGTTTCTTCCAGTACCTTGAGCTTATCTCACTGTTACAGTCTACGTTTGGTGAAGCTTTTAAAAAAAAACTAAAATCATCTTGAATCATTAACAATTTGCTTAATGTCTGTGTGCGTGAGGAATGCACCAGGCAGTCTAATTGGCTGGCCTCAAGGTGAAATGGGACTGTGGGAGAATGATTTCTGCTTGCTTTGCTTTTTTTTCCCTTGTTTCGTACCTCAATATTTTCACTATATTCTTTTAAAGCTGAAGACCCTTTGGACAAATAATCATTCCAGCCTCCCGATTGGAATTGTGTTTGACCAATTCAGGTTGCAACGAAAAAAAACACTTGTATTTTCCCCGAAACAAGATGACCCAAGATGGTGTTCAGCCAACACTCAACACAGTTGATCCACGCTTCGGTTGTTAAAATCGCAACATCAGTCTTATGAACGGCTCGTGATTTTTTTCCTCAACAGCTGCTGCCGCAGATACAAAGGAAGAATGATGAGCAGAAAAAAACGCCGTGTCAATTAAACGATCTTTCAATGAGATCAATTTGCATTAATTTTTCCTCCTGAAAAAATAATCGCGAGCTTTTATAGGGGTGGCGGCTGCGGTTGTGAATTTAAAGTGAGGAATTGGGAGGCTTTTCTGGAGCGTTTGCGACACTGAGCGAGGCACGGCCGTAAAAAGAGATATTGCAAATAAATCATCATGGCATCCAGCGGGGGCTGCTTTTTAATTCCTTTCAGCCTGCTGAGGTTATGATAGCAATAACGTGCCGAAATTGGCAGCAGTTGTCTTGACTGGTACATTGCACAACGAGACTGTTGGGACCCAGCGGCAGAGCCACATAACACTGAGTTATACCATCTCGTTCCATCTCCGAGTTCAAGTTTGCCATCTCAAACTTCTGCCGCTTGCTAACACTGGGGAAGCTGCTTTGAGACGTCTCGGCCACATGATGAGTTGCTGCATCTAATCCAAGAATTATTATTTTGAATTATTGCAAACTCCCAATTCCATTCTCAGAATTAATTGCTGCTTTATGGAGTGATCAACACAGTAGTCAATGCTTTCCATTGGAGTCTGTTCATTATGCAGGGGGGATGGGGATGGGGGAGTGTGAACATTTCTTCTCGCCTTTAAACTCATTTGAATCCACGTGTTGTGAGCCCTTCAAGTTTTAACAATGTAATGCTTTTCCCAATAAGTTTTTAACGGAGCCCTGGCATCAAAGGGCATAAACAATCACCACAGGTGGCAACTCACCTTCTCCAATTCTCACTACATACAGGAGTTAGATCCACAATAAGCTAGAATAAAAACATAATAAAATACAATAAAATTGGGTGCTATTGAGCACTATAGATTGCTACAATTTAATGGGCAAAATTCATGAATTATATTTATACTCTTACTCCATGTCAGGAACAAAATAATATGTCTCAATTTATATTTACTCAAGGTCCTTTTTTTTATTAACTATTGTGTTTATTCAATCGTTTTAATGAGAGGTCTAAACAGAGGTACAACCAGTTTAATAGCTGGGATTAGTGGTGATAATGTAGAACAATGAAAGAACATGTATAATGATCCCTCTCGGGACTCGTTTCCACAGGCTTTGAAATGCAAGTTTGGAGTTTGGATCCATTAATATGTCGCCCAGCGTTGACGATTAGGATCTGAATTGTGGAAGCAAAAAAAACGCTCGCAATTTGGTTCTCATCAGAATGCAAATGTCTGAAGGCTGTTTTTATTTTAATTGATGGTTTTTTTTTTTTTTAATGATGCCAAGTTGGACGAAGGCTGGATGGACGATGACCGAAATGACTTTCTAGATGATTTACACATGGACATGCTGGAAGAGCAGCACCATCAGGCAATGCAATTTACAGCTGGCATCCTTCAGCAGGTAATCGGCTTGTCATTTTTCTCATTGCCCCAATAATTGTTTACCCTTTTAAGAACAAGAATGCGAGCGTGCAAATTTTGAAGAGGGGGGAAAATCTCACATATTTCAAAGCCACATCTCATTCAAAATCATTATCTTTGGTCATTTGAATCCACGACTGTTTGTGGGACACTGCTGTGCATGTTTCGCCCACAAATATAGTCAATTCGCTTTACAGCATATTCTGTGAAGCACTTTGAGACGTCTAGATGTGAAAAGTGCTAAATCAAATGCAAGGATTATATTATTATTATATTATCTTGTCAGCGAGAGCCCAAAAATGGGAAATAAGTGGCAGCGCTGTATCTGTCTGACACAAATACACGCCGGGGTCTTTGTTCCACTGTACAGTATTATACCGCTTGTAAACTTTGCTTATCCAGGATATCAAATTCTTTAACTGAATGGTGAACCTCTGACACCTTCAACTAAGTACTTTCATCACATCTCCGTGTCTTCCTGGCCAACAACACCCACAGATAACATTGGTCATTCACTTCATGGCTGTTAGTGGAACACTGCTGTGCTTGCTACAAAATGCAGACACTACTACACTTTACAGTAGATCTTCTGAAGTGCAAGATGTCCTCCCGGCGTGAAAGGCACTGTGTCAAATGCAAGGACTATAAACTGTTATTAATTTATTTTCAAACGACTGAAACAATAGGCAATATTCAAAAAGGGAGCGCCCAATACAGAAACTCCACCACTTTAATGGGCAGCTAGCTGAACAACACTTGAGTGAGCCGAAGGCACGGCGAACTGATCAAATGCAGGAGATGAATGCGTTTTCAAACACCTTTGACAGGTTTCATTATATTTGCAACTCTCTCCTCAATAGCTGCAAATGGAAAACTATTTAACCCAGCAATGGAAGAGCAAAGATTAAAAGGCAGCCCCTGAATGTCAGAGTAACATGCATTTTTTCTTATAAAACTCAAAATGATTCAGATCGGTATCTAGATAGGGGTGGGGCGGCGGGGAAATTATTTTTCAGATCATCAAATTTTAATGAATGTGTAACAATTTGCTACCCCCTTTGCCTGAATCCATTCTTTCCCTCAATAGGTAAATTTCTGCTGTCTGTGCTTTTTGCCCAAATGGCACTCAGGAACTAAAAGCTGACACTACAATAATAACTGTTGCATTTGATACAACACCTTATCACGGGTTGAGACATCTCAATATGCTTCAGAGGAATTGCTGCAAACTGTAGTCATCGCGAACTTAGTTGGCAATCACAGCAGTCAATTTGCTCACTGCACTGTCCCACATGAAGTGAGGTGACTGATTTTATTCTTCCAAGGGTTTGTTAGCCAGGACACCAGACCTATGTTTTAATGTCTCACCAGAAAGGCAATGCCAACAAGGCACCGGTTCTCTCCCTCCAGCACTGCACTGGAATGTCTGCCTTGATTGTGGGATTAAAATTGGACTCACATCCTTCTGATTCAGACAAGAGGGCCACCAACTGAGCCTTCTCAACAGGAGCAGCTGAAACAGGCCGATACTTCCTGAAACTATGGAACACAAATCTCAATACTTCTTCCGTACCCAGCGCAAACTCTTTCTAAGCATCTTTGGGCTCCTTATTGCGCAGTTCCTAAGTGTTACAGCCGCACGTGAGAAACATCCACTGGGTCGGGTTCAGTGACTTGATAAGGTGCGTTTAGTCACAGCTAAGCGATAATATGGTGCGACGACAGAAGTGGCAAGGACAAAAATAAATAGCAATCTTGTTACCTCTCGCAGGGCAGTCCATTCTTGAACCCGAGCCTGGAAATAATGCACTGACCTCTTCGGACAATGTGAAATGTCACTGCGTGCATCATTTTCTTTATTTTTGTTAGGTTAGGGCATAATGTTTAAAAATCCTTATGCATGACTGTGTAGATGGGTGGGATGCGTGGAAGTCTGTTTGGTTTGGACATTCTTTAAAGCAGGGTGATGGTTTTTACCACATGTGCCAGACCACAAAAAAACACCATTGTTCAACGCAATATTTCACCTAATAATATTCCTTGCATTTAACATAGCGTGTTTTCATGTGTTCATGACGTCTCAAAGCGCTTCACAGAATATACTGCAAGGTGTTGTATATTTTGTGGGTGAAAACACATATTAATAATCCTTGTGTTTGATGCAGTTCCTTATCAGGTCGACGAGAACAACAACAAAATTACACTTGTATAGCCCCTGTCATGTCAGGAGGATGTCCAAAGGCACTGGACAGTAGGGTCCGTCGATATGGAAATTTTCCGATTTAGATATATCGATGGCCTTATATCGAGATATACCAAAATATCAATATTTTCGGGTTTTTCATACATTCGGGGGCCTATCTCCTCAGAATGTAAATATCTTTCTCTGTGTCTCACATTCACTCTCTCCATCTCTGTGTTTTTCTGTCTGTGTCTCTGTCCTCTCTCACATCCCCCCCATCTCTATCTATCTGTATATCATCACATCCACTTCATCTCTCCCACCCCCCCCCCCCCCCCCCACCGCCAACCCTCTCCCCCCCCCCCCCCCCCCACCCCTTGCATACCTGTATATTGTATTCGAGGACTATGAATACAATATGGCGGCTTTGCTCCTCGGTCTGTGCATTGTGTATAGAGATGAGCATTCTGGGTCGTGTTGTTCAGTGTGCGCGCATTCCAATTTTTTCCCTCATCGATATATCGATATTTTTGAAATGCCTATATCGGCGTATCGATATGAAAATTATATCAGGTTTTAGCGATACATTGATATATCGCCGGACTCTACTGGACAGTTTCAGACCCGAGTTGGGGTCGGGGATGGGGAGGGTGGAGGGAAAGGGGGATATTTGGGCTGACCGATGGGACCTTCGACGAGAAGATCTTGGGATGTCTTCCCGACGTGATAGGCGCTCTACAAATGCAATTTTGTTGTTGCTCTTGTGGCCGAGTTGTCTCCGAGCACATCCTACGCAGGATTAATAGTGCAAAGTAGTAGTGATTGTGTATTTTGTGGGCGAAAACACTAAATAATAATAATAATAACCTTTGCATTTTGATCAGGTCGAGGCGTTTCTGAACGCTTCTTTCACAGGATTAATACTGTAGAGTGTAGTTACTGTGTATTTGGTGGGTGAAAACCCTGCTCAAATATTATTTTTTCTCCCTATTTTGATTTTACACACACACATACATACAAATACACACACATACAAATATACACATACATACAAATACACACACATACAAATATACACATACATACAAATACACACACATACATATACACACATACATACAAATACACACATACATATACACACACAGAAAAAGCACGAGGAAGACGAAGGAACCACAGACACAGCCACCATCCTGAGCAACCAACACGAGAAGGACAGCGGGCTGGGCCGCACAGACGAGAGCACCAGGAACGACGAGAGCTCGGAGCAAGAGAACCCGGGAGACGAGCAGCACGGCTCCGGGGGTCTGTGCGAGGCCGGGGTCGGGGGGAGGAGGAGGCTGAGGCCTGTGTCGTGCGGTCACCCCCCTCACCCTCAGAGCCAGGACCCGCTGCTCCTCCACTCCTTCCTGGGCGTCCCGGCCGACGATGAGTGCGAGCGTTTCCGACGGCTGCTGGAGCTCAAATGCCGGGCGAGGGACAGGAGAGGCTGCGGCCTGTGGAGCGGGAGCGACCGGGAGGAGGGAGAGGAGGAAGGGGAGGCGGCGGCGGCGGCCGAGGAGCAGGAGGAGGAGGAGGAAGCCAGAGAGAGAGAGCGGGAACTCGAGCTGCTGAACCAGGAGCTGCGCAGCATCGAGCTGGAGTGTCTGAGCGTGGTCAGGGCCCACAGCCGAGCCCGGGTCCGGTGCGTAAGCGAGGCCGAGGCCCGAGTTCAAAACCAGGCCACGACCCAAAGCCGACCCGTTGCCTCCTTCTCCTCACCCTCCTCGTGGATGCTTCACGACGGCGGCGGCTTCCGTAACTACAACACGAGCGCCGAGGCTCTGGGCCTGACGCTCGGGTTAGGCCTGGGGCTGGTGGGACGCGGGCGGCAGAACAACAGCCATCACCATCTCCACCATCTTCACCTCCAACCGCAGCAGCTACAGCTGCAGCAACACGAACTGTCCGACATCACCGAGCTGCCCGAGCTGCGCTCCGACAAGGACAGTTCCAGCGCCTACAACACGGGCGACAGCGAGTGTCCCCGCAGCAGCAGCACCCCGCTCACTCTCGAGCTCTCGCCGGATAGCTCTCTACTTCGAGACCGTGGCGGTGGAGGCGGTGATGGTGGTGGAGGAGGAGGAGGCCTTGGTGAGAAGGTGGGAGGAGAAGAAGATGAGGAGGAAGGAGAGGAGGAGGAGGAGGAGGAGGTGGAAGACGGAGAAGATGGCGACCAGGCGCTCGAAGGCGCTGTGGACGAAAACTATGAGGACGAACTGGTGGTCGAGGAGGAGGAGGAGGAAGGAGAAGGGGAGGGTGATGAAGGTGAAGGCCTGAGACCGGCGGGTGTTCGGCTTCTCCTCCCCGCCTCAGGCTGCGCTGGCTCGGGCACAAATCGGGTCCAGTCCCCGACCCCGAGTCACGGCTCCAGTCAGGGCGACCGCCGCCGCCACCACCATCATCATCATCACCGCCGCCATCACCACCAGCAGCATCACCGCCGGCCTCAGGGCCTCCGCTCCCCGTCCCGTCACCACGCTCACATCCCGGCTCACGCGCAGCATTATCGCAGTTACATGCAGCTGGTGCAGCAGCGGTCGGCGGTGGAGGAGTACGCGCAGAGCCAAGCCAGCCTGGAAAGCAGGGAGAGCGGGGAGAGGGACGAACCGGGGCCGGGGTCTGGTTTGGGGCCCGGCGTTGCCGTGGCGACCGTCGCCACAGCGACGGCCGCCGCCGCCGCCATCCTCAAAGCCGCCGAGTGGAAAGTCAAGGTGAGGAGCGACGGGACCCGTTACATCACCAAGCGGCCGGCGCGGGACCGGTTACTCAGGGAGAGGGCCATGAGGATCCGCGAGGAGAGGAGGGGACTGACCACGGACGACGACGCGGCCAGCGAGCTGAAGACGGGCCGTTACTGGAGCAAAGAGGAACGGAAGAGGCAGCTGGTGAGGGCCCGGGAGCAGAGGAGGCGGCGGGAGATGATGGTGAGGAGCGGCCTGGGCTGTCTGAGGGGGTGTGGGGCTGAGGGGGGTGGGGAGGGTGAGGAGAGAGGGGGGGCACCGCAACAGGAACTA
The DNA here is from genome assembly GCA_035084275.1 of Hydrolagus colliei. NCBI lineage: Eukaryota > Metazoa > Chordata > Chondrichthyes > Chimaeriformes > Chimaeridae > Hydrolagus > Hydrolagus colliei. The sequence goes on from CM068753.1 coordinate 11,816,414, forward strand.
CAACAGCAGCAACAGCAGCAGGAGGAGAAGAGGGAGGTCACCATCCTGGAGCTCAGCCACAGGAAGATGATGAGGAAAAGGAACAAGAAGATCTTCGACAACTGGATGACCATCCAGGAGCTGCTGACTCACGGCACCAAGTCACCCGATGGCTCCAGGGTGTACAATTCTCTGCTGTCGGTCACCACCGTGTAAAGACAAACTCTCTCCCTAACCTGCCACCCCCCAATCTTACCCCCTTACCCCCCTTCCCTCTACCTTACCCCCTCTCCCCTACCTTACCCCCTCTCCCCTACCTTCCCCCCTCTTCCCTACCTTACCCTCTCTCCCCTACCTTACCCCCTCTCCCCAACCTTACCCCCTCTTCCCTACCTTACCCCCTCTCCCCAACCTTACTCCCTCTCCTCTAACTTACCCTCTCTCCTCTACCTCACCCCCTCTCCCCAACCTTACCCTCTCTCCCCTACCTTACCCTCTCTCCCCCACCTTACCCCCTCTCCCCTACCTTACCCCCTCTCCCCTACCTTACCCTCTCTCTCCTACCTTACCCTCTCTCCCCTACCTTACCCCCTCTCCCCTACCTTACCCCCTCTCCCCTACCTTACCCTCTCTCCCCTAACTTACCCTCTCTCCCCTACCTTACCCTCTCTCCCCTACTTTACCCCCTCTCCCCAACTTACTTTACATCCTCTCTCCCCTATCTGACTTTACCCCCTCTCCCCAACCTTACTTTACCTGCTCTCTTCCCTACCTTTACTCCCCCTCTCCTCCACCTTACCTCCTCTCCCCAACCTTACCCCTTCACCCTACCATTATCTCCTCTTCCCTAATGTACCTCCTCCCCCACCCCCGCATAAACAATGAATATAATACTACCAATTCAAGGTAGAAAACCAAATCTTGCCTCGTTAAATGTGGCATCTGCCCACCCTTGCCCCTTCCTGTAAATATATAAAAAGACACGAGAGCTGATCAAGGTGCTAATGGAAGAGCTATTATTATTATTATTATTCAGAAAGCATTCAACATAGTAGACCTTTTTGACCGCAGAAATGAAAATTATTATCACTTTTCGTAAGCACTCACCCCCTGGACACTGCTTTAGACTACAAGTTCTTAACGTTTGGAAAATGTGAATACATATCAACGGACTTTAGTCTCTGGTGATATTTTGTAAGAAATCGGGTTTCTTTCTCCTGTTTTTAGGTGTAAATTGCTATTTGCCTGGACGGTACAGAAATCTTCAATCATTTATGTATTTATACAAAAAAACATATTTTCTAACTCCTCGTTCCACTCGTAACTTGCTGACTGACATATTAATCTGTTTTCAGTTGCAGGATAGATCTTTATAACATTACCTGAACACGTTTGCATTTAAGCAGCGTTGCTGGCAAGCGCCTTTTCTTGCTACTTGCAAAATACAATGCAGTGCATTAGAATGGTTATCTTCGCTTGTAAATAACTATTTGTTTATACAAAACCAGACTGTGTAATTGTGACCCCATTGTAGTTTGCAGTTGTGCTCTTTGTTAGACTTTGGATGTATTTCAACTAACTAATACAATTTTAACAATTACCCGAGTTAGTTGCACACTTTTAATGTCTTGTAAAAGATGAGAATAAATTATTGTTTTATATTTGATAATCTTTTTGAAACTGAGTTGTCGCATACTTTCCAAATAAACCAACTTGAAGCATAACTTCATATCTTATACCCACTTCAAGAAAATGGTTCTCTTTTTTAAAAAATCTGCCCCCCCCCCCCATTAACATATAACTGCATTTGAAAGAATATGGCAGCCTTGAGTTCAGTTTCACTGTTACTATGAAAATTAAATAACCCTTCCATTTGGTAGAGCACCTTTCACGTTGGGAAAGAAGTCCCAAAGTGCTTCACAGAATATGCTGTGAAGTGCAGTAACCGTATTTTTATGGTGATGTACAGTAATCTGATAAATCACCACTCCACTGTTAAGCATTCTGAGACACTGCCTGGCATGGAGGGCACTGTATAAGGAACATACGAACAGGAGTAGGCCATTCAGCCCTTCGAACCTCTTCCGTCATTTAATTAGATCATGGCTGATCTACCTATAAAAATCCCTTCCAATTCCAATTTCCCGTTTTCTCCCCATATCCCTTAATACCATGACCTACCAAAAATTTATCAACCTCGCTCTTGAGTGTGTGGATGGACTTTTGGGGGAGAAAATTCCACCGACTTTTGGGGGAGAAAATTCCAGATTTCTACCACCCTTTGAGTAAGTGCAACTTGTGGTTGCACCTATGGTCCTCTCTTTCCCCCTTACCCGGCCTCGCCATCCTTCAACACCAGTGCAAAGCGCTGATGAGACATTCTATGCAAAAAGGCTGCTATAAAAATGCAAGTTGTTAGTATTTTGTAAAAACTTAATCCAGCCTCAGATTTTCCTCTTTAATTCTTGAGGTTTATTTAAAATTTAAAGTACTGTATTCCACATCCAAACCGTGGGCTGCCACAATGGACCTTGGCATTAATAATAATAGTTTCACGCATCCAATTAATCCTCACATGAGACATTCCCTGCACCGTAAACCATTACGGCACCTCATTATAATGTGGGAGGGGGTGAAAACAAAACAACTCGCTGCCTGGGAATTGGAATGACAGTAACGTGCATGAACTCTGAACTGTTGAGGTTAGCCAATTTGAGTGCGGCAGTGCAAAGGTTGTGCATTGCTGATTGTCATGTAGAGGATTTTTGCAGTGCTGTTCAGTGAACCCGACTCGCATTCATTTTGCCTTGACATTCAAGAGGAAATACGGAGATGACTCTTGAGTGAGCAGGTGCATTGGGGACCTGCCGGAGCTGATGTGAGAGTAATCCAGAGTTGATTAAAACAGGTTCCAATTTAATTATTTTATTCCATCGCCTAGATTTGGTTTATCTTTAATTGGATTGACATATTTGAAGCTATTTGGGGGAAAATAGAGCCACCCCTCTCCCCTCTCCCCTCTCCACCCCCCCCCCCCCCCCCCCCCACCCGCACATAAAACAAACGTGTACATATCCTCAAGCAACTCTGTTGTAATTCAATAGGGCTTAGTTCTTTAAAGTGCCATGAACGTAACTGAGCCTCTCCGTGACTTATGCAAGCCCGTGGCAAGTGGCAGGATTTTTACAAGTTTCTTTTTCCTAAGTCTCAAGATTTCATTCCAATCAAGAAAAAAATCAATTAAGGGAATTGCTGCAGACGATCTTTCCCCGTACCTGAGTCAGCAGAGGGGAGGAGAACTCAAAAACCTCTGGACAAAATCCATCGTTTGCTTCACAGCCATGTTTGGGACATTGCCTGCACGCAAATCGGCTGCCGCATTCACAACAACAACAACTCCGATATAGATATATATATATATATATATATAGCGCCCTCCACGCTGGACGGTGTCTCAGAGTGCTCACCCACAAATGCACTCCGCAGTGAATCCTGTGAAACCCTCTGAGACGTCTGATGTGAAAAGCACTGTACCAAAAGCAATGATTATTATAATTACTTTTGTTTCACTTCTCTGAATCCTTTCCTCTACCCCAATGTTGTTCTCTCTCTCTCTTTCTATGCTAATAAAGACAAAATGTCTGCGTGTGTCTGTGTCTCCACTAATAACCCAATAACCGAATGATGTAAGGTCATGCATGGTGGAGTGTCATGGGCATATTTGGGGGGAAATCTCCTATCGTTGATGAGCTAGATTTAAAATGTGCTTTAATTAAGCCCCAAAATATGAAACAAAAACAGAAACAATATCAAGAGGTATGCACGGTATTCAGCAACAAAGTAATGACAGAGAAAATCAAACACCTTTCTAGGGAGATACATTCCATATGAATAAAGACCCAATTGTTTTCTGTGTGTCTGTCCACCAATAACGTAATAAACAATTGGCGAAGAGACACGATTTATACCTCACTGGAATGTTCTTGCCAGGTGGAGTGTCACAGGTATATTTTTTGGGGGGAATTTTCTATTGTTACGTAAAGTATAATAGTCTGATATTAAATATATTAATATAATATGAAAGTACAATAATATAACAAAGCACAATAATGTAATAATATAATATAATCACACTGAAATCTATATTCAATGTTGTTTCCTTTGGTTGCAAGCATAGCTGCAATGGATATATATTATATAAAATGTCCATTATAATTGTACAATATACACATATTTAAAAATGCAAATATGTATACACAAATACATATATTTAAGATTATTTCCTGGGATTTTTATCGATTGGCTTATAAAGATCAATTTATTATTTCTCTGTTGCTACCTGCGTGATCAACACATTTTTATCACCTTTACCAGTTTAGTACTGTTTTTCACTGCTTGTTTATTTCTCTGTATGCAATGACCTTTGCTAATAATATCTAGAATGACACTCAATGCTGCAGTGCTAGTGCACAGCTACTGTGGAAGGTGCAATCTTTCAGAGGAGACAATAAACCAAAGTCTCTTGTGTAGCAGTTCAGGTGGATGTTAAAAATTCTGTAGCTCTATTCGGAAACAGAAGAGGGTTTTTCTCTACCAGTGTCATGACTGACTTCTGCAAGATAAAATTAATCATTCACTTCATTGGCAGTGTGTGGGACGTTGCTGTACGCAAATTGACTGCTTGCTTTGTGTACAAAACGCACAGTCTTGGGATTTCACAGTGAAATCCTGTGAAGTGAATGAAAAGTCTGAACAATGTGATAAGATGCTGCATCAAATGCAGAGATTGTTATGTATTATCAGCACATCTTTCAATTGTATCATTTGGCAAATACTTCGCTTTAGTTTGCTGCTGCTAAGATGTGAAAAAAGGAATATGAATTTTAATATTATTAATTTAAACATTAATTTAATATCGAATTCACATTCAACTGACTTTCACTGTGACAGTGCTGATCATCAATTCTTGCAGAAACATTGCATTCCAAAGTCTAAAAGAAAGTTTGACTGCGCTTTCGGATATCTTTCCACCAACGACCCTTGCCTCAGCTCGGGTGCCAAACCATTATTTTTAAGCGCTTTGGGACGACTGCCAAAGGCAACGTGAAAAATTTCAATTTGTAGTGGATTGTATTGTATTGCAATCACGTCAAATTGTAGCTGTGCCAATGTTTGAGCAGAGAAGCACTGCAGACTACATTAGCAGACATTTAACTCCATAAATCACATCAAATATGGAAAATAGCTGGTTAATCCAAATTCCGAGATTGTATGATCCTATTTATAGCTGACATAGACAATCCCTTTCAATTCTAAAGGACTTCCCACAAGCAAACCTAAATTTGAAAATAATCATCCTGCAATCCTGCTAAATTATTATAATTATAGCATTGTATAGACACAATAGACCTTATTACTCTCTGTGCTATGCACTGCCAGAGACAGATTACTTTGACAATTCCTTTAGAGAAAAATATAGGTAACATTTGTAGATAAGGTAGTTATTTGACTGCAACAAATTATAACTGTGCTTAATTACTCATGTACTGCAGAGTATTTTGTTAATTATTGTTAATTAGGCCTGTTTTATAACATAATCATATGCGGTACTGCAGGAATAAGATTTTCCATTTTTATGATAAAAGGTAGAAAATAAACTAAAAATGCATTAAAATTTTCTGCAATATCATTTACATGTATACAGTGCCTTGCATATCAGCAGGACATCCCAAAGTGAGCACTTTGTTAGTACGGTTGATAGTGGGGGATAGGGTGGGATGGGAGTGCTGTGGTGGGAGTCAAAGGGGAAGAGAGGAAAGTTAACCAAAGGGAGGTCAAAAATGACAAAGTGGCTCCACAGGTTTTCACATTGTCTCGTTCAAAATATAGTCAAAACCTAACACACTAAGCTAACCAGAAGTTCAGCGCACAGCAGTTTTCGGTATCCACGTAGTCCAACGAACGAGTCTTGACAAAACTCAGGGAGAGGGAGTGGCATAAACCAAACCACATCTACTCAGGTTTTTGCTGGAAGCTGCACAGTCACAACACTTCACAATAAAACCCTGTGAAGCGCTGTGAGTCATCTTCCTGACATTGTGTATTATGCACGTGAAATATCATCCTTTGTCCTACTTCTTACAAGATTAACATATTGGCATTGGACACTAACAATCCGTGCGTTTCATATATCGCTTTATCACGTCGTCGAGATGTCTCAAAGTGTTTTACAGGTCATACTGTAAAGTGGATCAACTGTGCATTTGTGGGCAAAATGTGTAATTAATTTTTTCTTCTGCTTACATAATGAGTGAATATGAATTTTGATTCTCATTTCCGTACCACAAAGCACCTGATGGAAACTCGATTAAAATTCGATTTTACTCCTGCAAGATTTGCTGCGATATCCGTGTAAACCTCTGTTGCCTTGTTAACATATCATGCAACATAAATGTGAACCAGGGAAAAGCTTAGATCCTCTAAAGCAGTTTGTAAATCTTGCATTAGGCAAGCAAAGGTTCAACAGCCATCTGTTCATCACAAACTGGCTTCCAGCCCGTTAACTGATTTTGCATATTTTATCTACCCTCCCGAGAGATATTCATCCAAAATCAAAATCATCAGGAAAGGCAAAACAGTTTACAATACCACCTTTTGAAGACAACCTTGGAATAAAACCCTAGGTCCAATTAGTGGTTTTAGTCATCAGAAGAGGTGAGAGGAGGTCAGTTCTTACAATGTATTACAGCTGAGGTTAGGTATAGATCCTTTTGGCACCTTTGATAACTGAGGCAGTGCAGCACATCACCCAGGAAAAGCACAGCTCATGTTTCTGCAACTTGCGGGTCACACATTGTCAATTAGTGGATCGCTTTCTGCGGGTAATAATCCCTTTTTTTAAAAAAAATAATAATCATTTGGTCACTCAACCCACAGCTGTTTGAGGGACACCACTGCGCTCAATTGGCTGCCGCATTTCACCCACAAACGATACAGTATATTCTGTGAAGCACTTTGCAACGTCTCATTGGCATGATAAGGTGCTAAAATAATAAATGGATTCTACCCAATAACAGGTGGATACAGGTAAACTATCTCCTCTGGTAGGGGAACCCGGAACAAGGGGCATCATCTTAAAATTAGATCCAGGCCATTTAAGAGTGAAATTAGGAGGCACTTTTTCACCTAATCCGCAGTGAAAATCTGGAACTCTACCCCCAAAATAACAAAATTACACTTGTATAGTTCCTTTCACGTCAGGAGGACATCCATCAAAAGGCTGTGGATGCTGGATCCATTCAGACTTTCAAGACAGAGGTAGATAGATATTTGTAAGGTCAGGGCATTAAAGGATATGAGGCAAGTGGGGCAACTGGACTTGAGATACAGATCAGCCATGATCTTATAAGATGATGGAACAGGCTTGAGGGGCTGAATAGCCTACTCCTGTTTCTATGTTTCTAAATCAAATGCAAAGATTTTTATAGTTATTGTCCGTATTAGATACTGTGGCTTTTTTGTGTGTCAATAGCACAATTCATTTCATTCCGAAACATTTGGAAACAACTCCATTCAGAGGGCTGGCTCTTGACCGCAGTCGAAACACATCTCCACAGGACAATGACGACAATGACTTTGTATTTCTTAAGATCATCGCTTTTTTGTTATGAAACCAAATCTTACTAAAAGCAAACACACGCCTTTGTAAAACCAATCTCATGTTGGGTTTAGATGGTGCTATAAATCCTTCAAAGTCGAAAGCGAATGACACATGACCTCGGATTTGACAGCAAATATAAATCTACAGCACAGTTAAATGACCTTGAAAGAAAACAGCAAAAGTAGACGAGCATATTTTCAGCAATCTCAACTGCTAAAATACGCGCTTGTAAAGTAAGTAAAGCCCCCGCCTTACTTACTTTAACTGTTTTTTAATGAAAATAAATAACAGTCCTTGCATTTGACACAATGTCTTTCATGTCAAGAGGATATTTCAAAGTGCTTCATAGGATATACTGTGGCATGAAATTTCTTGGATGAAATTTAAAGAGGCTCGCTGTCATCCAACTGCAGTGGCAGTGTTTATAGGAGCATAAGAGTGGACTGGACCAGAATACAGCATTTGCTATCAATCTGACCGTTCCCACATTCTCCATCACAGGCTGAAAGGCTCAGGAGCATTTGTCAAGACCAACACCCAGATCATTCATTACCTCGTGCCTCTACATCGCAGGCTGGAGGAAGAGAAGGGAGTTTATGTTGGTGTCCTGGTCGACCATTCATCAAATACAATTGATCATTAACTTCTCATCTGTTTGTACGACATTGCTATGCCCAAATTAGCTGCTCACCTACAAAAAGGACAGTCATTACATTTTAGTGAAGAGCTTTGAGACGTCCTCCTGAAGTTAAATGATTTGTATTATTATTGAAAGACTATGCCAGTCTCTTACCCAGATCATCTTCACTTAAAATTCATTCACTCACAAGTGAGTCCAAACAAGGAAATGACGACTGACCAGTCATCCCTTCAAGAGTGAAGGGCAAGCAATTTACTGGAACAGTATGCACGGCAATAGCCAGCAATGGAAACAGATGGAGACCATTGTCATTACAGTGAAGACCAACCCCCATCCATGGCTTGTCTGAGTTTTATTAAAATGAAAACCGATTAAATGCAAACAAGGATCTCTGCGTTTGAGACAGCGCCTTTCACTTGAAGATGTAATCCAGATTGTGATGTGCGGTTGCTAATCAGGAAACAAACATGCCTAATGTATATTAGTCTAATAAGAATGGTTTACTAATCTGTGCATTTGGTATAGGTCCTTTCATATCAGGAGGACGTCTCAAAGCACTTCACAGCATTTGCTATAAAGTCAAGTGGAGTCCTGTAGCTCAGTGGTTAGAGCACTCGCCTTACAAGCGAGAGACCTGGGTTTGATTCTATGCAGGGCGAAACCTTGGGGAAGTTTCCTTACTCCACACGCCTGATAATAATCCCTAAAGAAAAAAATAATAAATTGGTCACTTGAATCCATGGTATTTGTGGTCCCATTGGTCCCACAATTGCTGTGCGCAATTAGCTGCTACATTTCGCCCACAAATGTAAAGTGTACAGTACAGTATATTCTGTGAGGCACTTTGAGATGTCGAGAAGACATGAAAAGCGCTACATCAAATGCTAGGATTAGTTTTGTTACATCAAATGTAGGGATTGTTCTCATTCATTTTTGAGGTTGCGTTTGATTGTAGCCCATGCAGTGTCGAAATGTCACCAATCCCTGACGGTTTGTGACAAGTGTGTTTTGTAGGCTAACGCAGCAGGACGCTTTTAGCGCAGCAAGGTTCTACAAACAGTCATGAAGCAAATGAGCAATTTATCCAGGGGATCGTTAAACACGCACACATTTATTTTCCTACTTTGTCTGATGTCTCAATGTAGCAAATCCAGCAAGCTGCTGTAAGTTCAGGAAGAGATCACATATGCCTGGTGGTGATAGCAGTGAAATTGCAAGAACGCTTTTTCCACTGGAGCAATTTAAATGTCATTATTTTATGACAATATAAATATGCATAGTTTCAATATATTTACAATTTAATGTGGTGCAGTTATTGGTCTATGACAATGTCTCGCTTTGCTTGCTTTTTTCATGATGGATGTCTGGAAAGTAAAGTTCTTTTAAAAAAAAACATTCCTTAAAAAAGTTAACCAGTCAAGAATTATCTCAGCATAGAATCAAACAGAATAACAACAAAATTACATTTGCATAATAATATAATAATAATCCTTGCATTTCATATCGCATTTTTTCACGTCTACTAGACGTCTCAAATCGCTTCACACTATATAGTATAAAGTGAATTGACTGTATACTTTCAGGTCAGGAGGATGTCCCAAGGCGCTGGACAGTCAGTATTTCGATCTTGATTGGGAATGGAGGGGAAGTGGGGGTGACCCGAGGAGGGTCTTGAATCGAGACCTGAAGGAGGCTACGGAGAGGGGAATGAAATCCAAAACAATGTCATCAAACAATGAAACTTAATCATACTAATAATCCTTGCATTTGATGCAGCACTTTATTACCTTGTTGTCTCAACTCGCTCCACAGGAATTCCTCTGTAGAGTGTAGTGACTGTGTATGTTGCAGGCGAATGCATCTGCCAATTTGCACACAGCCACGTCCCGCAAACAGCCTTGGAGCCAATGATCACACTCTTCCCTGAAGATCGATCGTTGGCCAGGACACAAGGGCAGAGACTCCCTACAAATAAGATCGGTCACTCACTACACGGTTGTTTGTGGGATCGTCACTGTGCGTAAATCGCCTGTTTGCATTTCACCTATGGATTACACAGTCGCTACACTTCACACTATTTTCTGTGAAACGCTTTGTGACGTCTGTGACACGAAAGGCACTGCACCAAACACAACGAGTTATTCGTGTTTATTAGGGGTTTATTACTGTTGTTATTAGTGAAGTCTCAACAGCAAACTTGCCGGATTTAAACTACAATATATTTTACTTCAAATATCCGGTAAATATGTGTAGGACTTCACGTGAGCACATCTCATTATTTCTTCCGTTGCAATACATTTTCACCCCCTAAAGGGACATATGTGAATTTATAAGAAATCAGGATTTATTTTCAAAGGTGTTGGTTGGGAGTATGCTTGTTCCTGAATTTGGCCAGAATAAATTGTCCGATTTAATAACTATTCCGCTCTCACTGAACGCAGGGAATATGTTAAGATAATTCAGAGCAGGACTTGAAATCAATTTTGTGTTCGCAACTGCAGCAGGGAGATTAATGATTGTTTGATAACGCTTCTTACATCTGGGCTCAATTACTCTGTCAACACATGAAGAGATCAAGAATGACATTTTCCTTCTCCGTTATTTGTATTAACACGTGTTAATCAATCTGGAAGCAGAAGATATACAGCTTTCATCTTGCTCATCTAACCTGAAGGCATTGATGCAGAATTGAGCTCTGCAATAAACTAATTTATGGCCTTGTATTATTAGGTGCCATTTGTTAACCCGGTTTAAAGCATCAAGTGGGATCCCTGTAAAATCTCCGAGGTTTCTGCAATTTGTTTAGAGCCGCTAATATAATAATGCGCTATAAATTTAAGAGGCTTTTCCAATGCAAATCATTGAATGTGAAAACATTCATGTGAATGTGTGAGTAACTAGCAGATGAAAGCATTATTGAGGTCCATCTGCATTACAGAAAATAGCGAGTTTTACAGATATCAAGCTGACACAGTCTATTTACAGTTAGCGCAGAAGATTTGGCGATGGCATCCATTGAATGAGACGTTAAACCGAGGTCCTATCTGTCTGTTTGGGTTGGGTTGGATGGTCTTTAATATGGACTTCTTCGGAATAAGACTCAAAAGAGGGTTATTTCTTTATAAGCGCGGCTCGAAATATACAGGCTCGAGGAAGGACAGAGTCGGGCGGATTTAGGGAAGAGATGTGTAAAAGATGTTTCCCTATGTTAGCAATATGAATACTCCTTGCATTTGGGACAGCGCCTTGCACATCGCTGCGCATTAAAATTAATTGAAATAGCCCTCAGCTTCAACCTTCACAGGGTTCACCGTAAAGTGCAGTCATCACATTGTTTTAGGCGAACAAAGCAACCAGTTTGCACATACACCAGGGGCAGAGCTAGTGGGGAGTCAAAGAGTGGGGCTCAGGACCTCAATACTGACCCCAAACACTAAGTCAGCCCCAAGCACGTACAGCAACATTGCCACAAACAACCGTAAAGTCGATCGCCCAGTGCTGACTCCAGACCATTGCTTTTCTGAGAAACTACAGTGTAGCAATGCTCACATATGTTTTGACCCGGTGCCTGTGTCATTCGAGAAAGCGCAAATAAGACGAGCTGACATGTTTGTACTTGCTTAAATATGACCATCGATAAATTCAAATAATCGTAAGAAGTGCATTCGAGAGCAGAGGACAATCAAAGCTTTTATTCTGTCCCTGGAAAGTTATGAAATTCTCTCAACAGTTATATTTTCTTCCCACCTGGGAAATAAGCTGAATTTTTTCCGCTCCCAAACCAGCTGTATTCCCTTTGTAGACTATAAAATAGGTTTGACAGCGTATTTCTCATTTTGCTCAGTCTTCCTACTCTCTTCGCCAAATGCTAAAAAAAAAAGGCCTGGCCTTTATGTATTTTTTTATATGATTTTTGATCACACTAACTCTTCCTAAAAACAAAAAATTCTCCTTTGTTAAACTTGAATACTGGAAATCAAATTAATTATTTACACACTCAAGTTATTAATCTTCAAAACTTACAAACTGGTACAATAGTGGAATCCTGCAATTGAGAGGAACTTGGATTTGATTCCCAGACAGGGCGAAACAATGGCCAAGATTATTATTATTTAATAATTTCATTTATACATTTGATATAAACAATTGTTGTAAGTATGACTTGGGGCAGAAAAGAACTCTTCCTAATAGTTTTAAAACAGGTTTGGATGTAATTATACAAATCGATTTCCTTACACAATAAAACCTTGAACCGATCAACATTGCTTTGGTGTCAGTCATTTTAATGCTGAGGCGTTGCAGTTTATAAAATATGAAATAGTTGACGTATTTCTAATGATGTGAGTTCAGTTGCATTTTCTGCAGTGTGTTTGTCAGCCTGGTTCAGTGAAGAGCACTCTCGCTTCTGAGTCAGAAGGTTGTGGTTTCAAACCCAACACCAAGGACTTTGAACTCACTGATAGCCAGGTCGGTGGAGGGGGGAGCACGGCATTGACAGAGTGACTATCCTTTCGATGAAACATTAAACCGAGACTCCCATGTGCCTGTTCAGGAAGACATTAAAGATTCTCATGGAATCCTATTAGAAGAGAGAAAGTTTCTCCCCGTTTCCTGGCCGACAATTGCCCCGGATTTTTTAAATGTAAACGGTAATTTTTTCCATGCCTGTTTGCAGCCATCGCCTTGGGCAAATTGGCTGTCCCATTCGCCAACAAAATAACCAATTTACACGACATCCTGTGAAGATTATTCGAGAATACAGTTGGAAATCCCATCAGCGGGCACTCGATCTTCTGCACAGTGGAACCGTCGCCCAATTGTTGTGGCAGAATGTGACGTTGGTAATTGTCTGTTGCGTACGACAATGGAACAAAACAGCAACACGGCAGCACAGGATAGCACAGTGAATGGACACTGATAAGCCCCAAGTAGAATAAACCAAATAAGCCTTGTAATTAGAATATACGCAGTGTATTTTAGACTGGAGGGTATTTAACCGAATAATGTTGTGCAGTGCATTCCTCGCTGTCAAGGGCACAAACCTGTGACCTTGTAGATATTGTAAAGCGCGAGGGAAGAAATTCAGAGGGGCTTTTTCGAACGTGAATGACAAATGATAAATTACAGGATCCGTGTAAATTTGAGCCTACTTACTTAACAAGAAACAGAATTGAACCCCTGCTTTGGGTGGAACGGTAACGACCATAGTTATTTACATGGGATAATTAAACGCGACAGGACTAGGAGGCAATCTCATTTTGTAATGGCCAATCTCCCCAAACACTTTAGAATTTCGCACCTTGCAGGATTTGGCCACGGAATCGATTCCTACTGCTCTGAGTATAACTGCAAATTGTGCAAAACAATTCAATCCGTAGGGGCAAGAAAAACAGAGAAAAATAGGGGATCAATGGTCAGAAATAAATGACTGCAACTAAAATTCAAAGTGTGATCTCGGGAGAGGGGAATAGTCAATAAGAATAGTAAGCCTTGCATTTGATACAGTGCGTTTCACGTCGGGAAGCGCTTTGCGGTATTCACTGTAAAGTGGAGCAGCTGTGTACGTTGTGAGTGAAATGCCCATATTGACGGACATTCATTGAACCTTATTTTTTCTAAAATTTTTAATTTTTAAGAAACATTTCAATATAGAATTTAAAATTAACTACAATTAATTTGAATGTTTATACTGCAATATATCAGTTCTTGACTGCAAAATATGCCTATAACAGTGTAAGCCGCTAAGTGCTTTGAGATGTGCTCCCAAGATGGAAGGCGCTGTATCAAACGTAAGGATTATGATTGTTACGATGATATATAATAATTACGTCAAAATCATGAATAATATGTGTAATCCTAAGTATCATTCATAATAATTTTGAACACATGTAACAACGACAACAGCTTGAATTTATATAGCGTCCTCCACATGGGGTCGGGTCCTGGAGTGATTTGTATATCATATATTGATATAATAACATTTAATATAGAAGGGAAATCAAACAACGTCTGGAGACGAGGCAAGAAATTGGTGGTACAAGAGATAACGCCTCTGCTGAAAACAAATTTGTGTCCAATTTTTGTAAATTATTCAACTCTACCAAACAAAATGGATGTCTCAGTAGCAGATGGAAGCGATACCTCATTATTCAGCATAGATGTGTTTGTCTACCTCTGCCAACACAGACTACAGTCATAAAAAGAGCAAACTCTTCCTCGTCTCTCCTGACACACGCTGCTACCTCAAACGCTCTCTGCACCATCTGGTAACATCATATCTAAATGATTATCCCACAGACAAAATTCACCTTAAACCCTCCGGTTCTTTTATATATATGTATACACGAATAGCACAGTTATTATCACTTAAAGACGCCTCCCATACCTGTTCAAAGCCTGTCTCAAGTTCTGCCTTCTTGACTGGGATTTCGGTTTTCTGAATCCTTCCCCACTCCCCCAAGCTTATTGTTAAGCTCCATGCATGGCACATTCTCCCAACATAAAAAGCACTGTGTAAATGTAAATTTGTATTGTATCGTATCCCTTTCAGCCATTATTTCTTTCTGTGCTGCACAAAAGATTGTTTGAAGCACATTTTTTTTTGTAGGAAGATTTAAACAAAAACTCCAACCGCTCGCCATTAAGCGTAAAAAATAAAACTGCGGATTTATGAAAATTAACCTCAAAACAATTTGTTGATGTCGAAAGTTGGCGTGCGCACTAATTGTTCTAAGTATCTCTTCTTTCCTTTGAAATATCAAATAACCGTTCGAGTGTATATAATGCGGTTTGGTTTATAGGTTTCGCTGAAAATAATGATGGACAAATTGCATTTCAACAACGGTGCGCGATTGTTGCAAATTAAATTTTGATTGTGTTTTTAGTAGTTTCATTTCACCTAACATCACATTACAGGAAATTGCAAACGGAGAGTCAAAATCAACAGCCATGGAAGAAGATTGTTTCAAGCGAAAGGAAAGGGAGACAAAGGGAAATCTCACAGGAGTTTTTAGCAGAGGTTTGTATAGTCTTAGGAAAGTAACTTCCTGTTAAGACATCCTTTGATTAGTTGTTACGGAGGGTCGGGATGAAATGGGAGATGGGGTAATGGACAAAGGCAAGAAGCAGTGTTCATTTTTTCCTGTATTCAAAGGACTCCTCGCTTTCAGCATCGAGATCTTCAGGCTTTGTAGATCAAAGGGTTCCAAGTTCTGTAACAAGGCACTTTTACCAGTGAATGTAAAAAGATCTAACGATGTCCACTTCTGAACGATTCCTATTCACATGTGAAGTCCCGTAGCGCAGTAGTTAGCAAATTCACCTCACATGCGAGAGGACATAGGTTCAATTCCCAGCAGGGAGAAACCTAAGGCAGGTTTCTTTACTCCACACACCTCTTGTTTAACTTAGCAGTAAGTAGCAACTCAGTTGTTAGGCAGTTGGTGGATAGCTTTCCTGGGGTGGTAATTCCTCCAACTGTTTGTGGGACACCGCTGTGCACAATTAGCTTCTGCGTTTCCCCCACAAAATATACCGTCAATTCACTTTACGGTGTAGGCTGTGGCACTGTGGAGTCCTGTAGCTCAGTGGTTAGAGCACTCACTCCACCAGCAACAGACCTGGGTTTGATTCTCGGCAGGGTGAAACCTTGGGCAAGTTTCCCACATGCTGCACGCCTAATAATGATCCCTCAAGAAAGAAAAACAATAATATCTTGGTCACTTCAATCCATGACCGTTTTGGGGACATCGCGATGAGCAATTGGCTGCCGCGTTTCGCCCACAAATGTACAGTCAATTCACTTTACAGTACTATCAAGCACTTTGAGACATCGAAAATACGTGAAAAGCGCAATATCAAATGCAAGGATTAGTATTATTACTGTTAGCAACCACACGGGGAGGAAAAGTTACAGAAAGCCCCAGTTATCTGGGAACCACTGTCTTATTTGTTCGTGTACATGCATTGTTTACACACACATTTTTGTTTCCTCGGGATTCTTTATGCCAAAGAAAGAAAGTCAGTGAATTTTTCCCAGTTTTCTGTCTCTCGCACTCTTAAAATAGCCATTTAACTCCCCTCGAGCCACATTGGACACCTCTCCGCATTCAGCCGATGCTACAGTATAGGGGGAGTCGGGAGCAAGTGATGAGGTGTAACCCTATTGGAACAGTGACAAGTTCCAGTCATTCCTGTGGTTTAGTGGGTTGATATTGCGGTCTTGACGAGCAAGCCAAGTTTGGCACTTGGCCGCCATTCGAGGAGCCTGACTGTGAAAGCCAGCCAAGCTCCAGAGTCTTGGGACGTCCTCCCGACATGAAAGACGCTATACAAATGTGATTTTTGCTGTCGTCGTTTCTGATATCAAAAGCGCAATGTTATTTTCAAAGCACTTTCCTTCTAATAAGCATCTCCCTTTACTTCAAACTGGCCTTGAATTAGTTTACAAGCGGGTCAGATGTAGCTTTAGTTCGAACGCAGACACATATATGCGGTTACAAGTATCCATAATTGCTTTATTCCAACTGATACTGAGAACATTACAGAGGAAGTACGAGAGTGCAAGAGTCTAACCCTTAGGATGTATTTCCTAAGCTCTTTGGAGTGATTTACTGAGCATATGTTGCCAACTCATTCATACACCTATGTGAATTGAAACCCTTCCAGAATCAAGAGTGCATTGTTTCTAAATGAGGTTGAAAATAGTAGGCGCTTGTCAAATCTCATGACCCATACAATTTAACTGCTGAATTTTTTTTTACTTGAACGGCCAGGTGTCCGACACACACAGAAACGGGCGTGTTAGAAACTAAGGCAATATTTGGTTGGTGGAAGTGGCAGCCTGGCTCCATTGGCAGCACTCATGCCTCTGAGTCAGAAGGTTGAGGGTTCACAGCCACGTCAGTTCACGTAGTCTAGGCTGAAGACATTGCCTCGCAGGTGTAATTTGCAGGCAAATATGGATGCCAAACTAATGTGTTTTTCGTAGAATATAGGAAGGAGGGAAGATTGAGTCATAAAAAAAACGCGCAAGTTATTTTTTCTACTTCCGACATTTTGAGAAATGTCCCACTGGAAGAAAAACGGGCTGGTTTTGAAAAACTGGAAAAACAAGCCCCAGTTCTTATGAAGGGTTGTAGACCCGAAACATTGAATCATTTTCCTTTCTATATGGATGCTGCCTGACCTGCTGAGTTTCCCCAGCAACTTCTGTTTTTGTTTCAGGCTGTTTTTTGTTCTGCTTTAGCTAAATTCATCCATAATGATACTGCTAATCCAGAGATGAATCACTTATAAACTTACTTGTGCACCAGCACTTTCCAGAATGTATCTCAGGGTACTTAGCTGAAAATAATCAAAGGATATTTGTGAGTACCTGCAGCTAAGTAGTTAGAGCACTCACTTCGCGAGCGAGATACTTGTTGGCAGAGCTAAATTTCGGACAAGTTTTCTTATCGCATGCCTCTGTTTACATAGCAGTAAGTAGGAACCCGGTCTATTGTTGGATAGCTTTTTCAGGACAAATAATCAATTTGGTCATTCATTCGACGACTGTTTGTGGGACACTGCTGTGCGCAATTGGCTGCCGCGTTCCGCCCACAAATATACAGACAATTCACTTTACAGTATATTCTGTGAAGCGCTTTAAGACATCTCAAAGATATGATAAGATGATATTTCAAATGCAAGGATTATGATTATTATTATTAACATTCAAAGCATTTAATATAATGTGAGAATTAAAGGCCAATCGATGAATCGATGTAGAGTGAAATTAGCACCAACCTCCCCCTAACCCGTCTCTTCCAACACACCCACCAACTTCAAAGTGCTTCAACTGAATTCTCTCAAAGTCTAAACTTTTTTCGGAAGTAAAAAAAAATAATAACCCCACCCAGGAGAAATACAGAAGAGGGTTTGGGAGGATCTTTTATTTCCATTGTAATATCTCACCAGGGTTCATCTTAGATACAGAACCATTAAGTAACAGCCCATATTATTCCTGTTTCCAGAGCTGTTAGTGCCCTGAGTATTGCACTCCTCCGCGCACTTAGCCATTGTGTATGAAATAGCGGTTCGGACACAAAACCACTCTCACACACAGTGTACCATTACCTGCATTTTAGCTGAGACGCTTTCAAGCAAGCCTTTCATTATTTTCACATAAATACTGTGTGATGGCTGCCGGTGTTGAATAAAACAGCTTGTTAAATATAATGCCTCCAGCAGGTTAATAGAGAACGGTTTTGCCCTTCCTCCCACACCTCTCTCGGGTTCAGTGTTTTGTAGGAAAATGTTCTTTCATATTCCAAAAATCTTTTTTCTTTATATTAATAAGCGAGAAAAAACTCTCTTCCCTGATACAGAAGGAAAATTGTACATTTTGCCTACAAAATACACTCCATCAAATGCTAGTGCTATAATTATGTATTGTTAGCTGCAAGGCTGCAGATCATCCAGAACTCTGCTGCCCTTGCTCTCTCCTGCACCAAGCTCCGGGACCCTATCATCCCCATTAGAGCCTGGTTCCACTGGCTTCCTATCACTCATTCATTTCAAGATCCTGGTCCTCACCTTTACAGCCCTCCATGGCTTTGACCCCTCCCCCCCCCCCCACCACCCATCTACCTGTCTGCTCCCTCCGCTCACTAGGCTCCGGCCTGCTTCATGTCCCCCACCCCACCATCGGCGGGCGAGCCTTCAGCCACTCTGCATCCAACCTTTGGAATTCCATCACACAATCCCTGCACCTCATCTCATCCCATAATCCCTTCCTAGCCTCCTTTAAGTGCCACCTCAAGACCGTCCTCTTCAACCATGCCATTGGTCACCCCCTCTTTCCTCCCCTACCTTCATTCACATACCAAGAGCGCATCAGGAAGCTACAAAATCTGCTGCCCCATGAAGCTCTTCTGGGAACCCGCAGTGACCTGAAACCTCCAATGTCCCCAGGCTACCCAAGTCAGAATATTGTGATGGAGATGACCAAATGAATGAGGAAATTGAAGGCAGAAATGGAAGCAGCTGCTAAGGAGCATGCTGAATATAGCCACGTTCTGGAAACGTTTGGAGCTTTGACCACGGATGGAGGAAACCGAAATGCTGATCATCTCCAAAAGGACAATGTGACCAAGTGTGGTTTGTCAGTAACCCTACTTACTAGTCTCCAGTTACCAGTTCATCCAGGGCGAAACCTTAGGGAAGTTTCCTTACTCCACACGCCTGATAATAATCACTCGAAAACAAACAATAATTAATTGGTGATTTCACTTCACTCCACAAATGTAGCATTATGCTGTGCATACTTGGCTGCTACATTTCGCCCACATATACACAGTCTCTGAGACGCCGTCTGGCGTGGAGGGCGCTAGATAAATCAAAGCTGTTGTTGTTGTTGTTACACTCAATTGACTTTACAGTATATTCTGTGATGTTCTTTAAGACGTCCAGAAGATATGAAAAGAGCTATATCAAATGCAAGGATTATTAGTATTCATTCCACCCTGCCTGATCCGAAAACTAGCTCTAGTCCGAAACACTGTCTATCCTGCACCTTGGGGCATCCTCCCGACGTGAAAGGAGCTATACAAACGTAATTTTGTTGTTGTTATTGCTTGAGATTTTCTAATATCAAAGAATGCAATGCACTTTTCACATCTGGGGAGGGGGGCGTCTCACATTGATGGCCAGGCACTCAAAAGTACATAAGAACATAAGAATTTGCAGGCGAAAGAAGATCAAGGTCTGTCTAGTTTGACTTCCACCATGCTTGACATGTTATCAATGCCTTAAGATGGAAAACTTTTTTCCTGATAGTGGTGTAACTATCTAGCATTCCGTCACTCAAAGCAATTTCACCGTATCTCTGGATAGTAATGAAATTAGAAGCAAATATTTTCTTTTTTAAAAAAAAAAGATTAGATGAAACCAATCTGGTTCTCATATAAACTCCAGCGGAGAAAATGCATCATTGGGAGGAAATGACTTGATTATGATTAATATCATATTGTTAGCAGTGTTTCAATGAAGTACTAGTACTAAGTCATTGTGATAGAAATGGCACATTAGTGTCACTTCACTAGTATTGACAGATACTATTGACATCTGATTGTTCTTCAATGATACAACCTGCTCCACATTCGACTGGTGTGTTGTCACAAAGAGCGAGGGGATCGGCAAAAAGGCAGAAGGTTCCAAAGGTTTTGACCTCCTTCGATCTATTTCTCATCCAAACGGCTACAGGGCAAAATGATGGCCAAGTTTCCTTACTTCACACGCCTCTGTTTACCTGGCGGTAAGTAAGAACCCGGTTGTCAGTCGATTGGCGGATCGCTTTTCCGGGAGTAATAAATAATTCCTTCAAAAAAATAAAAATAATACGGTCACTCAAATTCGCGACTGTCTGTGGGACGCTGCTGTGCAAAATTGGCTGCCGTGTTTTGCCCCTAAAATGTATAGTCAATTCTCTTCATAGTGTATTCTGTGAAGCGCTTGGAGACGTCTTGATGGATGGAAATTCTACCTGGGTCCAGATTTCCTCCGTTAACTTAGCACATCAGAGCAGACAGAAAACGTCAGATTCTTAACTTCAGCCTTTCTGCGTTTCTGTCAATTTCTGTATTATTCCAGAACTTGTCTTCAGTATTTTCTGGCATGTTAATGAAAGTTGGAGAAGCTTTCATAAAGACAAAAGCAATAATTAGCTACCCTCCCTCCCTCCCTCCCTCACATGTGAAAAGCAAGGTTTTATCAAAGGCAAGGATTGTAAAAATATTATTTTCCAACCTCTTTCCTTAACTGTTCAACTCAAAATTCTGTTGGAAATGGGCAGGTGTGGAATGTAATTTGTGGGTATACATAGCAGCCAAATTGCACAAAGCAATGTCCGCACAAACAGCAATGAATCATCTCAGATAGCATCATCATACAACTATATAATAATAATACTCCTTGGATGTGATATAGCATCTTAATTCATCCTTCCGACATGAAGGTCATTATCCAAGTGCAATTTGTTGTTGTTACATTGTTCAGATATCTCAAAGTGCTTCACAGAATATACTTTACAGTGAATTGACTGTATATTCTGTGGGCGCCAGTTGTGTAAAGCAGTGTGCCACAAACAGTTCTGGATTAAGTGACCAAATTGTTTTAAAAAGAAGGTATTCTTACAGGAAGGAATAGGAAAAGGAAAGCGATCCACCAAATGACTAACATCCAGGTTCCATACTTACTGCTAGGTAAAGAGAAGCGTGTGGAGTAAGGAAATTTGACTAAGGTCTCACCGTACCCTGCCAAATGGAATAACTTTTAAAATAAAAAGCATAGCTCGTAGTTAATGTTGGAAGATTAGATTTGTGCTACAAATGAGGAGTGCTCGTCAAACACAGGATGTAAATTGATTTCTGCTCAGAGAAATTTATTGGACAATTCAGATTTACAATAATTGCTGTGCGAAGCGTTATTGGGAGCCGAATAATGCACAGAAGCCATTTCGCCCTTTGACAAAAGGAATTACGAACACTTCTTCAAGTGAAATGTTTCCCCTTTAGCTGCATTGCATTCTGCTGAGCGTTGCACAAAGTGGAGTAAATAAATTGGAGATGCGCATTGGAGGAGAACACAGTACTGTAAAATAACATGCTTCACTTCAAACATTCAATCCCACCAAATGTTTTCCTATATATTTCCGTCCAAATTCCTTCTCCCTTGTTCACTTACAACTCACCTCACGCTCAATACTACTCAAACCTTCATTTGTTGCCTTTGTCACTTCAAGGACAATTGGACTACAGTGGGGTCCTGTAGCTCAGTGGTTTGAGCACTCGTTTTGCAAGCGAGAGAGCCTGGGTTCGATTCCAGGGTCAGGTAAAATGTTGAGCTTACTCCATATGTCTCTGTTTACCTAGCAGTAAATAGGAACCTGTTTGTTAGTCGATTGGCAGATCGCATTTCCAAGCATAATGATTGCTTAAATAAATAAGCTATAATTTGGTCATGAATCCACGTGGGCCACTGCAGTGCGCAATTTGACTGCCGCATTTCGCCCACAGAATATACAATCAATTTACTTTACAGTGTATTCTATGAAGTGCTTTGAGATGTCTAGGAGACGTGCTAAAATGTTCTATCAAAACGCAAGGTTTGTGATTATTATTATCAAGATATCAAGGACCAAGGATTCCATCACACCACTGCCATCAGCTATCACATCCCTGATCTTTGGATTTCTCTTCCATAATCTCCACAGTTTAGTTCATAACCCCCTTAAAACCGCATCTGTTTCACCCTGCTTTTAGCCAACAGCCTTAAATCTACCTCGCTCATGCCCATCCTCAGCACAGCAGCATCTGAAAGCTTGGTTACCAAATGAGTTAGAGGTAGGTGATAGGGCGTGAAGGGTTTATAGGTAAGAATGAGATCTTTGAAATTGAATTGATTCAATATGTTACACCCTACCTCTGTGACCTCCTAAATCCCTTACCAACCTGCCCACCCCCTCTGCTCAGCAGGCTCCGGCACTCTGCCCCCAACCTCTGGAACTCCACCCCACCGTCCCTCCGCCTCGCCCGCTCCCTGGCCTCCTTCACGTCCTGCCTCAAGACCCTCCTCTTCGACAGTCCCATCCGTCATCCCAAATCCCCCCCACTTTCCCTCCACCCTACCCATCCGCGACCCCAGCTCGGGTTTGAAACAATGACTGTCCCAAGCGCCTTCGATCATCGTCCTGATATGAAAGCCGCTATACAAGTGTCATTTTGTTGTTGTTGTTACTATTCATTCCATTCATTTGTTTCAACTTTACAACATTGCATGTGTTTTTTTTTAAAAAGCCCTTTATTTACTCATTGATGTATATTAATTATTCAAATGTGCAACATGATTCTGATTTTATACTGGAAGAAAAAACTAAATAATGGAGGGATGATAGCTGGGAGGTTTAAAGTAATTTTAATGGGTTTCTCAAAGCCTAATGTTACTCGAATACAATGTAATTCCCAAATAGAAAATGAAATTCGTTTTAGTCATTACATTGAATGTCTATCTAAGTGTTGTGTCAAAATCTTGAACTCGCTATTATTTGCATCTAAGAAGATGTTTGAAATAACACATTTTCAACGCAGATAATCATTTAGACAAAGATAGGAGGCGGTCACAGCAGAAGTGTTAATGTGGTACAGTACTTCGCAAAAAGCTCTCTGATGCCTCATATGATGAAAGCGTTGTGATTCTTTTGTTTGCTGGCATTGTTTTCTGGCTGCACGATGCCGCGACTGTTTGTGGGAACGCTGCTGCTGTGCGCGACTGAAGCTGCCGCGTTTCACCCACGAAATACACAATCAAATCACTTTACAGTATACTCTGTTGAAGCGCTTTGAGACGTCTCAACGACACGATAAGCCGCTACACTAAATGCAAGGATTATTATTATTATTATTATTACCTGGCTTCGAGAGTCAACCTGAAAGTAAAACAAGTGCGAACATCCCACTATGTTACACAGCCACTGGGTTCTGTTATACTGTGATGCTGGAAAGGCTGAGAGACAGACTGTTTCAGCGAGGCATCCAGCCTTTACTGTTGACCGGGCTGTAACAGAACCAGACCTCATTAACCTTTCTCGCAGTATATAATGAAGTGCACAATGCGGATCGAAACCTGTCAAATATTTCACTAAAACAATCACACGTTTTAAATTAGACAAATGGAAAGACTATCAAAAATCAGAGTACAACGCAATGCAACAGAGATACATCGCAAAAGAAATGAGGTGACCCAGTGGATTAACCTCAGGTGCCTATTACAAAGAATGTAGGAGTAATCTTCTGCGGAAAGATAAGAATATTCCTGTATTAAAATGAAAATGAAACGAGACACTTTCTTCACTAGGGAAATTGTCCCCGTCAATGATGTTATATGTTATGTACTCGGTTGACAGCTGGCTGTTTGGTCCAGTCAGGGATGGGAAAGGAAACTCGGTGTTTGCATTTATCAAATTAATTTCTTCAATCATCGTGTAACTGCGCTCACGTTGTACGTTTGCAAAACCCCTGTGTTATTCCAAAGAAAACCTCTTGCACAGTTTCACCCTCCGCCGTCGATTTTTGTAGCTCTTTGACGGCGGTTTCAGTCACACAAAACAATACAAAATTACATTTGTACAGCGACTTTCACATCATGAGGATGTCCCAAGGCGTCATCTCTTCACAACCAACCCCCACCTCCCCCATGTCTGCATTGTCAAGCGCCTTGAGACATCGTTCCGAAGTGAAAGGCGCTATATAAATGTAAATTGTATTGTATTGCATTTACTGAGCAGTCTGGCTTTGCCTTTTGAGATGACGTCTCACTTGCGATGTCATTATAGTAACTCCTTAGCATTTTCAATGCTTTCGAGCAGGGTACCCACTGACAGAACGAGGGCTGAGTAACCCGTTGTTAACCATTGAATGCAATGACAGACGTGATAAGAGAGACAATCACCACGGTTATAATAATATAATCCTTGCATTTGATATAGCGCTTTTTACATCTTATCGACGTCCCAAAGCGCTTCACAGAATATACTGCAAAGTGAATTGACTGTATATATTTGTGGGCGAATCGTGGGAGCCAATTGCGCACAGCAGTGTCCCACAAACAGTTGTGGATTGAAATGACCAATTTTATTATTGTGGGTTTTTTCGGACGGATTATTACGGTTGAGGTTCCCACACACTGGAAGCAAAAAAACGTGTTGCCCATGTTTAAGAAAAGCCATAGAGCCAAATGTGGCCACTGCAGGTTGATGCCATGTCAAAGCCAAAGAGACATTGGAAGAGGTTTTTCTTTTGCACTGACTTTCGACATCAAACAACGAGCTGCAGACAAAGGTGCGCATTACACGCAGTGTCAAATGTCCACTGCATTGTGGAGTCGTCAAGTAGTCTACTGGTTAGAGCAAGTGAGAGGACCCGAGTTCGATTCATAGGCAACAGAAATCGTAGGCGGGTTTCCTTACTCCACAAACCACCGTTTACCTTGCAGTAAGTTATTAGTCGATTGGTGGATCGCTTTCTCGGGGTAATAATCCCTTTAAAACAATCATATAATAATTATTTGGTCACTCGATCCACGACAGTTTGGGGGAAGCTTCTGTGCGCAATTAGTGGCTGCTGCGTTTCACCCACAAAACACACAGCCATCCCCTTTACAATACATCATGTGAAGTGCTTTGAGGCATCTCAACGGTGAGATAAGGTGCTATATCACGTGCAAGGGTTATTATTATTGCACAAAAATAATGTGCCTCAACTCCCAACTCCAGAAGGCTGTGACTTCTGCATAAGATTGCCAATTTGCAGTCAATTAATGTCAAATCATGGATGTTCCTCTGTCATGGACCAAAGATCAGGTTGAGAGTGCTGGAACCCATTATACTTACGACCATTAGAACATCAAAGAGAGAAAGCATTCATCAATACCAGCCCTGGTTTGACTTTAACAAAGCGGTTTCCAGCAAAAGAGTGCTCTGTCCTACCTAGTGCCCTTACATTAATTGTTCTAATCCATTACCCCTCCAAAAAAAAAATGGTTTATTCAGCCATCAATCGCTCAGTCACTTTGAGGTTATTTAACACAAATAGGCAGCCTTTCTCCCAGTTCAACGTGCAGTTCATTTGGAAAATGCCTGCAAATCACACGGATCAAAGGCCAAATTACTGAAGTGCCCTCTGATTAATTGCGACAAGGGTGTGTTTGGAAGGTGGGCAAGAAAATTGCCTAAGGTCACCCCGGCTTCAATATGTGAAGTGTCATTCTGAAAGTGTTTGCAATCCCGTAAAATTGCTTTCCCCTCTCCTCTCTCACCCCACCACCAACCCCCCACCCACCACCCCCACCCCGCCCCTGCCGCCCCCCCCCCCCCCCCCCCCCACTTGATCTGTTCCTTAAATTATTTTTACAATTTGCATTGCATGGTTTCGGCCAGGTTTGCTACAGCACTGATTTTACTGTAAAGTTTGACACTTACAACAACAATAAAGTGAATTGACTGTATATTTGTGGGCGAAACGCGGCAGTCAATTGTGCACAGCATTGTTCCACAAACAGTCGTGGATTGAAATGACTGATTTATAATTTTTTGGAGGGATTATTATCAGGCGTGTGGAGTAAGAAAACTTGCCCAAGATTTCGCCCTGCCTGGATTCGAACACAGGTATTCTAACCACTGAGCTATAGGGGACTCCACAAAAAATTTTTGCAACATTTTGGGATCAATTTGTGGCGTGGTGGAGATGGTGGAGGGTGAATCAACAGCCATATTTTTCTTCTCTCCAAACAACTATTGCTTTCTGGTTTGCATACATACAGCCACATAGATGTGTGTTTACCTTTCACTAAGGTACAGTCAGATATTTTGTGACAACTTTGAGCAGCGTTTTAATTTATACGATAAACATCCTTGCATTTCATATGGAGTCTAACCACGTCTTTGAGACGCCTCAAAGCGCTTCACAGAATAAACCGTCAAGTGAATTGACCACGCACTTTGCGGGTGAAGCACGCCAGCCAACTGCGCACGGCAGCCTCCCAACAACGGTCGTGGATTGAGTGACCACGTTTCCGACAACAACAAGAACTTCGATTTACATAGCGCCCTCCACGCCGGCCGGCGTCTCAGAACGCTTTAAAAAAAAGTAAATGACACTGAAGTGTTGTCAGTTGAGCTCAGTTACTTTGCAGCAGGTTGCCTGGACACAGCTCATTTTCGATATCAAAGTTAAACCTGTACGAGCAGGTTAAGATTTGAATGCCTGACTAGTAGCAGATAAGCAACGCTGTCAGCTAAACTAGCCGATTGTCACAATAGAGCTTACAAAGATGCCTGGACGCAGTTAATGCCAGTTCCATTTTTTTTTCCTAGTGTGCGTGTCACTCTGACTTGAATTTCAGTTAATTATCGCTTTCCTCCTCCCCCTCCACCCCCCACTCCCTCTCTCCCCGCAGCAACATCTATTCGAAACCCTGTATAATTAAAGACATGATGGGGTTTGCCAAAACTTATCACAAGAACAATACAGGAATCATTTTTGTGATGGATTAATCTCTGACTAGGTGGTGCGGGGGGGTGGGGTGGGGGGAGGGAGGGGGGGAGGTGGAGGGGGATTTGGGGTGTTGAGCGAAGACATGTGTAAGCTTTGACAATGAATAAATTATGTACTTGGATGGTGGCAGATTGAAAAGAGCATCTTGGATGTTGATTTAGGAACTGCAGCGTGACATGATTTAATAGAGAAATTATGACAATCTGGTATCAATGGTGATAAAAAGGCAGACAACATAAATCATCAATGAGGCATACAACGCCATGAATCTACTCAAAGTAGAATTAGCCCCCCCCGTACCCACTTTCCACCCGCACCCACCCCCTCCCCCACCCCCCGGGCTAGTTCTATTCCCATACAGCCGGCTACGAAAATCAAATTTTCGTAAAAAGTTTCCAATGAAACCAAAACAAATACAAGCACTGTTAGAATTAATCCCGTCTGAAAGGAAAAGGGGATTACACTTCCTTACAAGATAAGGAGCAGGTTAACGTTCTGTAGCTTACGCGGCGCAAAGATAAATACGCTTCCCCGGCAAAAGTGACACATTTGTTATAATTAAAAGTATTTACTCGCGAGATAAAATGCATTCCTTTTGGCAGGACACCAAATTAATCACCGCGAGACGAAGTTTTGAATTAAAAATACAAAAAGAAAAAAAAAATTCGCGTTACGTGATTTTAGTTCCTGACTAACAAGAATATACCACTTAGAAACTGTCTAAAACAATTGCACTAGGATGCCTCAAGTACTAACACGATGCAATATTAAAATATCCAATTTACACCACCGATAGATAGGTATTCCTTTGTTTCTCTTTTGTTAGCAATCTTTAATTAACATTTAATTAGCACAGTCTTTGCACAGTCTTTATCAGACACAGGCGGAAGATCTAAAATATATCTCCCAGGGTGAGCAACATTATTCCTTACGTTTTGATCCAGCTTTCACACCAGAAAGACTTCTCGAAGTCCGTAGCAAGGTGTACATTTCACACCTCGACACCTCGACGACGTGATAAGGTGCCATATCAAATGGAAGGATTAATAATATTATCATTGTAAAGTGCAGTGACTGTGCACCTTGCAGGCAAACATGGCAGCAGATTTGTGCACAGCACCGAACCGCAAATAGCCGTGAAGGGAATACAAAGAGGAAACGACATACAGAACGCAATAAGCAGATACAACGTTGTTTGAGGCACAGAATGAATTCCTGTGACCGAATGTAAACAAATCTATTCCAAGTTAATGAGGGAGCTTTCATGTTTTTTTTTAAAAAAGCACACTTATGAGGAATTATTATTTTACACACACTTTATTTGCTCCTTCGGGTCTCGCTGTTGTTTTATTTAAAACTGAATTTGTTTAAACAGCGAGTGTCGGTGATGTTATCGGGCAGAAATGGACTTGGATAAGTTAATGAGCCCGTGAGTGGGAGAGATTGGAATTAACACGCACTGATGAAATGACAAAAAACCACTGAACCGTCGTGAGCAAACTACTACATCAACTGATATTAATATAATTCATTGACACTATTAAGATGCAGTAACTCCTCCAAGCCAGGTTCTCTATTGATGTCACGACATTGAGAGGTAAGTCCTACACTCCATCCTAGCACACATTCCAAACCTCCGTGTGCTATGCATTATTTATTACTTGCCAGACTTGAGACTAAAAACAGAAGTTGTTGGGGAAACTCAGCAGGTCAGGCAGCATCCATGGAGAAAGGAAAAAGAGTCAACGTTTCGTCTGACGAAGGGTTTAGACCCGAAACGTTGACTCCTTTTCCTTTCTCCATGGATGCTGCCTGACCTGCTGAGTTTCCCCAGCAACTTCTGTTTTTGTTTCAGATTCCCAGCATCTGTAGCATTTTGTATTTTAATTACTTGAGATTTGTTGTTTGTGGCAGATTTGACTCACTTTGCCTACGTGAGGACAAGCCGTTTATATTTTTAACATTTTTGTATTTTTCACACTATCGAAACATAAACTCCACAAAATCAAGATAGCATCCAAAGTGATCCAAATGAGAAAAAGATTGATCTATTTGAATAAAGTCAAATTGCTCTATTATATTTAAGTGCTACATATGCTAGGAATGTTAAAAATACTTATTGCAAATCTTCAATCTCTCCTCCCTTTATTTTCTATCGCTTGACCCCTGAGAAATGATAATAGTCCTTAATTTGATCTAGGTTTGTTTCACATCAGCAGGATGCCTCAAGGTGCTTCGCAAGATTTTACTGGAAAGTGCAGTGACTGTGCGATTGTTGGCAAACCTCCCTGCTTCCAGTTCCGATGAAGGGTCGTGGGCCCGAAACGTTGACTCACTTTTCCTGTCTCCATAGATGCTGCCTGACCTGCTGAGTGTTCCCAGCGACTTCTGCTTTTGTCTCCCTGCTTTCTGCCACTGTCAGGACTGGAACCAACCAGACGGCAAAATGCTCTAACCACCATCCATATCGCTCTGTGATCATTCAACTAGAGAGGTACTTACAACCGGAGTGAGACAAGGAGGACAGATTTTGTTTCTCTTCCCTTTCATCTAACGTTCATTGTCAAGAAGATGTGCTCTGTCTAGCAGTCTGCCCAGGAACTGACAAAACTCAATTGCAAATTACACTGACATAAATACCACTGGGACCCCAGCTCACAAGCACTGGTAGAAACATAGTTGTTCTCTCGCCACACTGCTCCACCGGCTTTTTGTTGTGACGTGCGCTTCATTGAAAGGATTTGAAATTCAATGCAGTAGCAGGTTTTCTGCTGACAGATTTCCAAAACCTGTTATGACGTACTGACAGGAAATCCGAGCTTTGTAGAAATTATTATTTTATTTTTGCCCAGAGTTCTTTTAAAATAAATGCTAACATTCTTTGTCAGCATGGTTACCGCAAATGAACATGAAGAAACCTCTGCGATTGGGTGGTTAGAAAATCATCTCGGCATTTCCAAAGTCTTCAACACAGTTGCTTGGTGAATAGATTTCGCTTGAATCTCTATTCGCGCTCCCACATCTTGAGGTTTCCAGCCTTTCCACACAAGGAATGTGGCTTTGCAAGACTTAACGGTACGGTTTGGGCATTTAGATGGCACTGGTTTGGAGTTTCGAGGGGCAATTTCAGCCTAGGTGTCAGGAAGAATTCCTTTGCCCAGGGAGTAATTAATGACTGGTTGATTAATACAATTGACCAGTTGAGGCCAGGACACTGAGACTCATGTGAAAATTAACTCGATTAAAGGCAAGTGCTTTAACCACTGAGATGCAGAACTCTGCAATCAAATGGACGAAAGGGCAATTCTACACCCAAAAAAGACCTTGTACCTTTAGCGTTTACGAAACCTGATTGTTTTACACATTGCTCAGACATCAATATACTGGTAAAGAAAACATATCCAGAGCTATGGGGGAGTGAGACTAGTTTGATAGTTCTTTCAAATAGCCGGCACAGGCATGCCGGACACGGAGAAAAACATCACACAGAGTTATAACTTCTGACGATTTCATACACAGAGAAGATTGATATAAACCTGGTAGGGCAATCTGCAGAATTTATTGCGAGTGCCTGTAAATTTTCACCGATCTGCCAGCAAAGTGCGTTTAAGCATGCAACTGCATAAATCCCACCCCCAATGTCGACTCACCCCGTCGTCTCGCTACTGTATAGCCTGGGTGTGTGACGCAGAGACACGCAAGATATATTACCCCATCTGACATTCACTGCCAAGAAGAAGCTCGCTTCAGAAAGAGTGATGAGCGCGATCTGACAATTCTAATGGGATAGACAGGTGTCCGATTGCAACTTAACGGCTGCCAGCAAATTTTCCTCAGCCAGATGCGCTGCTGGGAACAAGCACAACACAAAGGAGAACAAAGGCCCCAAGTGATAAAGTGCAACGTTAAAAAGTTATGGTTCTAGTCAGACCAATGAAAACGTCCACAGTGGACATAACTCCCGTCTCTTTTCGCCGAGAGATGCATCTTAGCCTTGGTGTAAGTTAACGTGGAGATATGAATAATAAGAAGAAGATATGAAAAATAATAATAATCCTTGCATTTAATATAGCGCCTCAAACATGTCTCCAAGCGCTTCACAGAATACACTGCAAAGGGAATTGACTGGACATTTTGGGGGCAAAACATATACTTTGTCTCCCACTCTCACCTCAACAGAACCAGAGGCAATCAACATGATGCACACCTAGTGTATCATTACCACATACTTACTGACTCGGGGAGCAGTAATTTACAGGCTGCTTTCAGCTGGGCTAGCGTCCCAATTGATGTCGATATGGATAGAGCTTTTACGTGTGGGTATAAAGGATGTGACTGTTTATTGCTGCATGTAACACAAATGGATCCCACTTGTCACATTGCACTCCATCGTAACCAGCGGGGGAAAAAAAGCCTTAGCTCACAGGAGTGCCTGCTTGAGAGGTTTCAGAATTAACTGAAGGCTTTACCGCTGAAACGTAAACAGATCTAGCGACACCTGAACGCGGCGATAAGCGTCACCGGGGTAAAACAGTAGGTCCACGTTGAACAACGTGTATTCATGAATGGTTCATTAACCAACCTCGCTGCATTGTGTGCCTCGGGGGGGACACGGATTCTCAGGCATGCTGTATCATGTTTTAAGACTAAATAGATAAATCGAATTACGCTCGCGTTTTGATGCAATAACCCATGGGTTCGCTTGCATTCAAGACACCACACTGGGCTTTACTGTAAATATCCTGCGAAGCACTTTGAGACAACAACAACTTAGTTTTATGTATATGCCCTCCGCGCCGGACGGCGTCCCAGAGAGCTTCAAAGAGATGTCCTCCTGATGTGAAAGGCGCCATGTCCAATGTACAGACTCTTGCCATTATGTGATAATCAAAATAATCCTTGCATTTAATCTAGCGTTTTACCACGTCTTTGGGATGTATCAAAGTGCTTCGCAGTATAATAAGAAGAATACTTGCATTTGATATATTTTCACGTCTGCCGGACACCTCAAAGCACTTCACAGAACGTACTGTGAAGTGAATTGACTATATTGTGGGTGTATATTTTGTAGGTGAAACGCAGCAGCCAATCACACACAGGAGTGTCCAACAAACAGTCGTGGATTGAAATAACCAATTTTTTAAAAAAAATTGGAGGTGTGTGGAGTCACGAAACTTGCCCACGGTTTCGCTCTGACCTGCCAGGAATTGAAAGCGAGTGTTAGGGATCAGTGTTTACAGGAGTAAACTTACATGAGTCAGTAATGCTGCTGGAGTCAAGCAGAGCGGGATCTCTATCTTACACTAGAGCTTTCAGAACTTCAGGTGAGCACAGCCCAACTCACCTCATCGTGTTCTTATGTTACCGTAACAAGCCCACTGGTGGAAGTAGGGCAGCATTCTCACTGGTTCAAATGCAGATACTTGCTGTCCAGGTGAAAAGCATGGGGAGTAAAGGGAATTGACTGTATATTTTGTGGGCGAAACGCGGCAGCCAATTGAGTGGATAAATTATTATTTTTTTAGCTTTATATATATTTTTTGAGGGGATTATTACTCTGAAAAGCGATCCGCCAATCGACTAACAGCCGGGTTCCTACTGACTGCGAGGTAGACAGAGACGTGTGGAGTGAGGAAGCCATTCTAAGGTTGTCTGATGGCCATTGATTCCACCCCATCGACTTATAATAATTTTCGCAGCTTCAATTTTAGTAACTAATGGTGCAGGCAGTTCGCCTCATTGACGACTAATGAAATGGACAGAGAATCTCTTTCAATACGCGGAGGACTTTCCAAAGGGCAAACGGCATAAGATCAGCCTTAAGGATGAAACGCTGTGAGCGCAAATCAACCAGAAAACAAAGGATTCAGTCTAAGTGTCCCCACTCACACACGTTCCAAAGTCGAGCCACCTGTTAGAGTGAGAGATGCGAAGGAGAAAGAAATAGCCAAAGGGAAACAAAGAAATAGCCAAAGGGAAACAAAGAAATAGCCAAAGGGAAACAAAGGGAATGTTTCTGGGCATTGCCACATTGGAATAGAAATGAAGTCTGTACCCAAGTATAGCTTAAGTGATAAAGTGTAAAATCTGTTCAAACTGGATGCACCTCCATGTCTGTGTACAAGATGAAAAGGCCAGGAGCCCCTCAGGGCTGTTTCGGATGCGTATTGCCATTTTATTTTCAATTCCAAAATGACACTGATGTTCAATCAAAAGGCAGGAAGCAGAACAAAACAATGATAAAATAATGCATAGAACTGTACGCCTAGATTTACAACTCAGGGCTCACATTCTCTAACATGGTTGTGGTAACTGTCTCTGTCGATTAGAGATGCTACCAGGTACACGGGTGGGGAGGGGGCAGGGGTGGGTGGGAAGGTGAGGGGGAAGATGTGATATGAGTGCTACAGATTGGGATTAACATGTAACTCTTTGACTGCGCTATTGGCCATCCGTCCCCCAGCACCTCCCATCTCCTTACTTCCTCTCCTACCCCACCCCATCCTACCCCCAGCTAGCATGTTTAAGTGCTTTGAGATGTCATCCGGATGTGACAAGCGCTGTTTAAATGTAAATTGTATTGCACAACAACAACAAGATTACCCTTGTATAGCGCCTTTCACATCAGGAGGACGTCCCAAGATGCTGGACAGTTATTGTTTCAGATACAGTGAGGGTGGAGGGAAAGGAGGGGATTTAGGGTGACCAATGAGACTGTTGAAGAGGAGGGTCTTGAGGCAGGACTTGAAGGAGGCCAGGGAGGGGGCGAGGCGGAGGGACTGCGGGATGGAGTTCCAGAGGTTGGGGGCAGAGTGGCTGAAGACTCGCCCGCTAATGGTGGGGCGGGTGGATCGGGGGACGTACCTCAAATAAAGTCTTTTTGCCAAGACTTTCCTACAGGAATTTCATTCTAAACATGCAGTGAAGAGATCACCTGTGAAAATGATCAAATTAATCTTTGCACTTCCATAAATACCTGGATTCTATATATATATATATTTTAAAACTGTACCATTTATTTGATCCCTGATCAGAAGCGCTTTGAGATGTCTGGCCAACGTGGTAATCCGCCACATCAAAAGCAAGGATTATTATTAATACTATAATTATTTAATCATTACAAAGAAAATGGCAAAATATTGTCTTTTCGAAACCTAACAAAACATCGCCGAAACATTCCCTTAAAGCTGACTGAGCAAATTCGAACACTGCGTAAAAATAGTTATCGGCACATAACTGGGAATTAAGTTCCGTCAAGAGATTTGCTTATATTCATATCATTGTGGTTTAGCGTTTTCCCATATGGTTAGTTTAAAATTACAGCGTTTTAAAAACATGAGCAAGAAATCGCTAGACTGCTGTTATGTGTTTCCCTGGTGCAGAACAGGTCAATAGTTACTAATTGTATTAAGCATCCAGTGGGAGCGGGAGGTCTGGTCTGTGAAGCAAAGCGTTCTCTGGAGAAAGTCAATCCATTAGTGCAAGTGTATTAATAGTGTAGCACCCGATGTTTCAGTCCATCAAGAGGCAATCATTCAGAAGAGGAGTGGAGTCATGGAGTCAGATACTACTAATAATAGTAATAACAATAAGAATCATTGCATTTGATATCGCGCCTCAAAGTGCTTCACAGAATATATTGTAAAGTGAATTGAGTGTATAGTTGTGGGTGAAACGTGGCAGCCAATAGCGCACAGCAGAGCCCCACAAACAGTCGTGGGTTGAATGAACAAATTATTGTTTTTTAAGGGAATTATTACCTCCAGAAAGCGACCCGCCAATCGGCTAACAAGTGGGTAATTACTTACTGGTAAGGTAAACAGAGGCGTGTGGAGTAAGGAAACTTGCCTAAGGTTATCCCAGCCCGGATCCTCTCGTTTGTGAAGCGAGTGCTCTAACCAATACACTACAGGATGCCACAAAAATGCTGCAGGACTCCACGTGGAATCAGATGCCAAAGACACAGTTGATTTACCAAGTCGTTGGCTGAGAGTCGTGATATCTTTTGCTCCCGTTGCTCATTTCAATCCACGACTGTTTGTGGGGACACGGCTGTGCGTAATTGGCTGCCGTGTTTCGCCCACAAATATACAGTCAATTCACTTTACAGTACTTCTGTGAAGCGCTTTGAGACGTCTAGAAGACGTGAAAAACCCTATATCAAATGCAAGGATTATGATTATTATTATTACTTATTTCCAGAACGTGTTAGGTTGTAGGTTGGCAAGAGCCATGGTTTGGGGAGCCCAGAGTGTGTAATTGCTGGAGTCTAACCACATAGCTTGGCATTGATATCGCTGCTTGTCCGGCTAGGACCACCTTGCACGTGAGGGCTTTGGCTTGCAGGGTTAACAGGAGCTGAGTGAGATGAATCCTTTCCCCCTTCGCGTGCTGAGGTATTGCACTGTTGTGTGTCCTCAATATCCCAGCTGTCACAGGGAGTTACTCGCTGAGATAAACATAGGAATCAGTCATTTTATTTTGCAAAATTGAACTAATTGGAGACATGTATAAAAGAGTTATGGCAATTATATCAGTCAGCATGTGGTCCAGTAGCAGATGTGAGGATGGGCTCACTACGAAGATGGAACTGCAGGCCAGAAAACTGGGAGAAAATTCATACTCGTATAGCAGAGGGATATAGGGTGATTTGGAAGCATTGCGTATCGTGCACTTCAGAGCCTGCACGGCAATAAAGGTTCAACATTTGAAACCATAATTGTTTCATATTAGAAGCCATTTGATTCATTGATGGTTCTCAGGGCGCAAGGGTGGAAAGAATATATGGCATTTGACAAGAAAGTTACCCCCAGCCTGGCACTAGCAGCTAATTGATGACCCACTGTCTGACCTATCGTCAGTGTTAGAGAGATGCAAATATGCAAACGACTGGGTAAAGCTCGCGCTGGTAAAGCGGAGTGCAGTGGTTCAGACAAAATAAATCACTGAACAGATATGACCGGGTTAGCCAGGATCACCGCTCCTACATTAAGGCAACTAGTGATGTAAAGTCATCTATTTCGTTGATGTCAAGTGATCAATTTAATGCAAACCATCAACATAAACACAAACGGTTTCCTTTGTGCAATCGAGCTGAAGACCTGAAGTGGTTATTTCCATTGCACTGCAGAAAGTTCTGTTGTCTTACCAGTTATTCGATTAAGTTCCGACAGTCTATTTCCCCCATGAAGAGAGCAAAGTGTGGCCTTTGGTCCTAGCTGAACAACCCTGCCATGTGGCCCCTTGCAGTAGCATTGTCTCGGAACAACGTGAAGTCTGAGGGATGTTTTACTGCATGGGGAGAATGGGCGCAGTTCACCAGCCGCAATGTGGCTTCGTGGGTTTTGCTTCCACCCCCACGGGGCAAGTTCTGCCTTTCAATTTTTACCAAGAGGATTTCTATCACATTCTAACTCAAGCAAACTTCGCGAGGTTCATTGAAGTCCATGGCAAGGTAATGCAGTGGAACCAGCAAATGCCTGCAAATGGGAACGAGGAAAGAAAATGAGTGCTAGCAGTGGGTGAAGCAGTGAGAGGGAGGGGGGATGTGGGGAGTGGGGGGGGGGGGGGGGGGGGGGGGGGAACGGATGTGGAGGAGATGTGGAGTTTGGGAGAGGGGAGAAGGAAGGAGAGAATTTATCTTTTGTCCATTTTTTTTAATGAATACATTCCCACCTCCCTACTGCAAGCATTGGTTACTACTGTGTCTGAATGAGATTTTAAATATTAAAACGGATTTTGAAGATGCAATCAGGAAGTCGGGCGTTCGTCCACACCTGTGGAGCTCATAAAAAGGTTCGCGAAATGCTAAAATGTGGGGCGGGGGAGGAAATTCAAAATTACAATTGAATTATTGAATCTAAGAGTTTCTCAAAAATTCCACAGCTTTAGGACAGGGGAGTTTAAAGCTAAGTCTATAGAAATTTTGAGCCTTGGGTGACATGTGCTGCAGGGCTGGTTCCGAATTGCTTTCAACATAAATTTGTTGCTGTCAGCTTGTTGTTTATGTTGCACTAGAAACGAAGATAGTTTTAGGACAAAAGGAAAGCCATTCGGGTCATCGTGTCTGTGCTGACTCTTCTAAGGATTCAATGTTATGTACCGGTATGTATAATCGGTCACTAGGGGTCATAGTCTTAAGATTAGAGAGTCAGCATTTTCGCACTGAGTTGAGGAACACTTTCTTCTCTCAGGGGGTAGTGAATTTGCAGAATTCTCCACCCCAAAAGGCTGTAGATGCTCACTTGAACATATTCAAGACTGAGATTGATAGATTTCTTATGGATAAAGGGATTAAGGGATATGGGGATAAGGCTGGTAAATGGAGTTACCATGTAGCTCAGTGATTAGAGCTCAGTGATTAGAGCACTTGACTTGCAAGCTGGGGAGACCTGTGTCCGAATCCAGGTAGATCAGGGCGAAACCTTGGGCAAGTTTCCTTAATCCACGTGCCTAATAATAATCCCTAAAAAAAAACAATATAATAAAATTGGTCATTTTCAATCCACGACTGTTTGCTGTGTGCAATTGGCAGCCACGATTTGCCCACAAATATATATACAGTCAATTCACTTTACAGTATACTCTGTGAAGCTCTTTGGGACGTCGATAAGATGTGAAAAGAGGGTGGGGTAAGAATCAGGGAGGAAGAGGGGGGAGAAAGGGGGGTAAAGGAGAGAGGGAGGGAAAGGTGATTGGGGGGGCAAGGTCAGGGAGAAAGGTGGGTAAGAGGGAAGAGGGAGGGAAGGGGAAAAGTGGGAAGAGAAAGTGGGGAAAGGGAGTGAGGGAAGAAGAAGAAGAGGGTGAAAAAACTGCCTCCTAATTTCACTCCTTATGACCTGGCTCTAATTTCAATATTATGGCCCCTTGGTCTGGGTTAGCCCACCCGAGTAAAACAGTTTATTTGTAGCTACCCTATCGAATCCCTTAATTGTTTGAAACTCCTCAATCGAAGCAGAAAATAAGTTGACAGAACGACTGCTCAAAGCCTGCTAATAATACTGGTGGCTTACGTGCCTCTACCAGAATACCAGGGACAAAGGTTGGAATAACTTCAGAAAGAATGTATAAGATCACAACACTTGCCAGTGATCGCTTTCTACCGATGCGAAAATAAAAATAAAAAAAACTTCAACAGATGTCACATCGGGAACTTTGGCCCCCTTTTTTTTTAAATTGATGGAAATGATTTCCTCTGGGACCTTGTTAGGATACATGAATTCTACAGAAATTGCTGCCAATGCAGATAGCTGGCCAATGATTTGACTCGCCATGTCTTTTGCCATGTGCTTACAAACTAATTGATCAAATTCCAACAAAGTGGAAAGAAACCAAGGCTGGGTACCTGAGGTGAAAAGGCATGATTTTAAACTCACAGGCTGTCTCTCAATCATCTGCTTTTATCCCCCCCCCCCCCCCCCCCCACCCCACCTCCCACTCCGCCCAACCCAATCCTCACATCTTCCCAAGATACTTGACATTGGTGCAATTGGGTGCCATGCCTTTGTCAATGTCGCTCGACAGCTATTGAATAACAAGACTGACTGTGGATGAATCACCCATTGATTTTTCGTACGTCCCAATGCGAAAAGCTTTGGCTTCCAATCGGGTTAAACAATGGTTTCAATCAGAAATTCTCTGTGATAGAGTCCAGTGGACAAGATTCTGCGAACATCTATTTCATTCACCAGATGTTTTTCGCCTGTTTGTGAGCTGAGTTGTAGCAGCAACAACAACAACAGCCTGCATTCATAAGGCATCTCGGATCGCTCTTTTGCTTGGTTGTGGATTGAAGCCCCATAATTGGACACAGCGCCTGAGCTATTGGCTGACGTGCCATTAGAGTGCTGTGAGGGCATGCAATGTCCTTCTGTCTGTTCAGGAGAAAACTAAAGATGAATGAAATCAGAATATAATATAATATAATATAATAATCCTTGCATTTGATGTAGCGCTTTTCATGTCTTCTGGACATCTCAAAGCGTTTCATTGAATATAGTATCAAGTGAATTGACTGTATATTTGTAGGCGAAACGCGGCAGCCAATTGCGCACAGCAGTGTCCCCACAAACAGTCGTGGATTGAAATGACCAATTTTATCATCGTGTTTTTTTTTGGGAGGGATTATTATTAGATGTGTGGAGTAAGAAAACTTGCCCAAGGTTTCGCCCTGTCCTGCCTGGATTTGAAACATAGGTCTCACACTTGTAAGGCAAGTGCTCTACTCACTGAACTACACGACTCCACAAAATTAAACAGAAGCAAATTATTAGCAAGCTTCAGAAAGCTGAACACCAGTGAAATAGATTACTTTTAATGAATATTATTGTCTTGATAATTCCCTTCACTGCGTAAATAGTTCCTAAAATGCTCAACGACAACATTTGCAAAATATTCAATACAAAATAAAATGTACAACAAAAAAAACAGGTGTTTAATTCAATGGGGAAGTGAAATTGTACTTTTTTCTGTATGGGTTTTCTCAATTTCCTAGCTGAAACGAGAGCGAGAGGTTGACTTTGAGGGGGTGATTGAGGATACGCATGAGATATACTGAGGATGTCTTTCCAATGAGCTCTGATCTGCCATTGCAAAAAAAGATTGTCTGTCACGTTTCAGGTCGATAACCTTTTAGACATTGCCATAATAAATTATTCTTATGCCATAAACAATTCACCCAAGGAGTATTCAGCGCTTTGCCAGTGGCTGTGCGATTCTTGGTCTTGCTAACTAAGGAAGAGATTGCAGCCTTACAATTTCATTCATTAACCATAACTGTTTAGCAAACCATTGCACTGTGAGTCCCGTGGTATCGATTTCTTTCTTAATTGGAGTCGCTTTGACTTTGTATGAAACAAAAACTAGTGTGAAATAACAGCAGCGCATCACAGGAATACAAAGGCTCTGTTTGGTATTGGGGACAAACTTGTAACAACTGGGTAAATTACTGGTATATATCATCCCTTGATTGCTCCTTATTAGGGTATTTATGAGGTCGGCATCTGTTTCCAACTTGAACAAAAAATGTTTTGTGCTTTTTGTGCTTAAAAAAGTGTTTGCTATCACTTTGCGCGGTTGAGCACTCAATCCCTGCACAAGAACCAAATCATAACCGCAAGAAATATGTTTGCCCAGTCCAGAATATTCACAGATTACTCGTTTCAAAAACATACAAGGGAATAAACTGGCTGGTGGATTAGGGTTCTGCTAAATTACTAATTAAAAAGCTGATGTGATTCATGTCCTTCATCCATGCCTTTTATTCTTGATCTCATGCACTGGAGGGAGAGTAAACTCGCTGATCAAAAGGCTGTCCTGCCCACCTGCCAGCAAAAGGACGGCGGCTTTGATATTTTAACTGGGTTTTAATCTTGTACCGAAACAAAAGAGTTAACAAGTCACGCAGCTTTGAAATCAGATAGTTGTCTCAATGCAGTAGAGATAGAAGTGTGGTTTAAGAACCTTAACGCAAGAAATTACGGCTGGCAGGTCGGTATCTCCAGAGAGGGACAGGTAAGGTGAATTTGGATGCAATCAGTTCGTTAATTTGGATTACATTAAAAAAATGTAACGGTGCATCGCATCGCACAAACCCATCCAAACATCTCCAGAGATAGCAGCAACTAACGAGTAAGTCAGAGAGGGTCGGCCTTGCAAGCTATCTACCAGGAATCTTTTGCACACTTAAAATCCCAATATTGTAAAACGCTTCTTAATTGGTACTTCAATGGCAACCTTAGGCTATCTTCGAGCCACTTCGAAGCTCCCAGTAGATAGATGTGTGTCCTTTTCGGCGCAGATTGAACCGATGAGTGGAAATGGTTGGTATGAATTGTCTCTCTGTCCCCTTTCGATGAAGAGGAGGGAGTTTCTCCCGCGGTTTGGGCTAACAATCCTCCAGGTAAATCCTCCAGGGACACTGCTGTGTACAATTGGCTGTCGCGTTTCGCCCACAAAATATACCGTCAGCTGGCTTGACGGTATATTCTGTGAAGCGCTTTGAGACGTCTCAAAGACATGATCAGGCCCTACATCAACTGAAAGGTTTATTATTATTATTATTTTGGATCCTCTTTAGAATGGCGATGGTTTCCGCATAGATCAAACACCCAGCTGACCCCAAATAACACATTAGAAACTGACTCACACAGACTGAAAAATGGTTTGATCAATGCTCTTGGGCTGAGTTAACTTGACTCATGTGGGCAGCAGGGTATAATTAGTCTCATAGTGGACCTTATTCTGTCCACAAAACTATGTAGCAACAAGGTTACTGACTTTGGTCTTCAACATGAGAAACCCACTCAACAGAGCTCTTCCCAATTTTCAGTTGTAAAGGAATTGCCAGGGTACAGAACAAAAAGATTGGCACACAGATTTAGAATCTCTCAACCTCTCTGGTCAACGTTTAATTTGCTGACTCTAAACCCCCACCCACCACAACCCTTCCCCCCAAAAAAACAACCACCCCTCCAGATTGCTTGTCGCCAAACGCATGAAGCTTTTCTGCTCAGAATCCACGTGGACGGATGCTTTAATCTTCACAGATTTATGGCCGTTCGAAATTCGTCACTCAAGCGAAAAAGTAACCCAGTAAAAAAAAAAGGAGCGAGAGAGAGAGCTCCATGAAAACAATTTCACTGCTTGCCATTGCTCCATTACATCATCATGAATCAAAGCTGTCAGGTCTAAATGGAAACATAAAACATATGTTTCTGTCAGCTAATAGATCTCGTCTGTTGCCTTGTGATTAAAGAATTTGGGACACCTTTTTGGTGGCGTTAAAAAAAAGATCTGACAATTGTCTTTGGCTGAAACTATTCAGCCTGCTAACATTCAGAACTCTCTGAAAGTGATGAGCTAGGTAGGGAAC
Organism: Hydrolagus colliei; assembly: GCA_035084275.1. Lineage (NCBI taxonomy): Eukaryota > Metazoa > Chordata > Chondrichthyes > Chimaeriformes > Chimaeridae > Hydrolagus > Hydrolagus colliei. The sequence continues at coordinate 11,858,653 of CM068753.1, forward strand.
GAGGCAAGCTTTGTGACTAATTGGATGGCAGAGGTTAAATCTGTACCGGTGATGAGAATCAAATCTCTCAAGAAAGACCAGAAGAATCAACATGTTAAGTACAAATAGGCTGCTGCGTTCATCCAGAAATACACAATGACTTATTCACAGCAAAAAAAACACTTGTGAAATGCTTTGAGACGTCTAGTCAATGTGATAATAAGGTGTCATGGTAAATGCGAGGATTCTTGTACATGCATTATTGTGTAATTTACAAAATCACGCAGTGCAACAAATGAATGTTCCTCAGGATTAAAAAAAAGACTCTCAGACTGATAAGGTTCTTAAATACTGACAATTTGGTCACTCAACCCGTGACTGTTTGTGGGACACCACTGTGCACAATTGGCTGCCACGTCTCTCGCACAAATTATACCGTCAATTCACTTTGCAGTATATTCTGTGAAGCACTTTGAGACGTCTCGAAGACATGATCAGGCGCTATATCAAATAATAAATAAATAATAATCCTTGGATTTGATATTGCGCTTTTCACGTCTTCTAGACGTCTCAAAGCGCTTCACAGAATACACTGTAAAGTGAATTGACTGTATATTTGTGGGCGAAACACTGCAGCCAATTGCGCACAGAAGTGTCCCACATACAGTCGTGGATTGAAATGACCAATTTATTGTAGGTTTTATAATATCCGAACAAATCCAAGTATTGTTATTATTAATATTATCATTATTCTCAGGAGCTGATCTAAAGCTACTCCGGAAGCCAAAAGCTTGGCAGTTTATTAACCAGATTGAGTTCTCTCTGAGTCCATCAGACAAGCTGAATCCACAATAGGAAAGGATACTTGCAGTGATCATTATATTCTGCACTAGTTCGCTTCACTGTACTCTGCATCACAAGGAGCCAGTACTATTTTGGTCCCATGGGTAACAGATAACAAAAATTATATTGAATTGCATTCTGGCATTTGCGTTTGTCTATATATCACTGCCCTATACAATTCTGATGGATCACAGATCTTTATTTTTTAAATGGATTTATTCACCAGTGCACTGTCACACACAGCGATCTCGAATGAAATTCCTAGTTTAGATTAGAATGGAAATCTGTCCTGCACCCTGAGAAACAGTGCGAAAGTGATAATGGTGGCAGTTTAAGCCTGGTAAAAATCACTCAGCAATACTTGGTCAGTGAAGGGACTCTGCTGGTGTCCTGTCCAACATTCCCCCAGATGAAGCCGGTTATTTACCTCCTAGTTGTTTGTTGACCCCCATGGCCTTGCCCCCGCTACCTCTGTGAACTCCTAACCCCCCACCAACCTATCCGTTGCCTCCGCTCTGCAGGCTCCGAACTGTTCCACTTCCCCCACCCCACCCTTCCCACTATCGACCGGTGAGTCTTCAGCCGCTCTGTCCCTAACCTCTGGCATTCCATCCCACAATCCCTCCATCCCGCCACCTCCCCAGCCTCCTTCAATTCCCACCTCAAGACCCTCCTCTTCAACAGTTCCATTTGTCATCCCCGCAGATGGGTCGGGTGAGGCAGAGCAGGCCTAGTTTCCAGGTAACTCCCTGCGCAATGAACTCTTCACAAAAGCCAAGAAGAGACCAAACAGGGACCTGAAACCATTCCATGGTTGCACTGATCCTGCTTTAAGACCCTCCACTTCAACACTCCCATCGGTCACCCCAAATTCCCCCTTTTCCCTCCTCCCTCCCCGACTCGGGTCTGAAACAGTGACTGTCCAGCTCCTTGGGACCTCCTCCTGACGTGAAAGGCGCTATATCCACGTGTAATTTTGTTGTTGTTGTTGTTGTTTGATGTCCCTGGGAGGAAGTACAACCCATTTCAAAGCAGCAGAGTAACCTGAAGCCCAATTTATATTTCCCATTCATCGCGTCTTGCTGGCAGCTGCTAAAGATTTATTCCCATTTTCGGTGCAATGTGCAGAACTCCGAAATCGATCATTAGCTGTTATCTTGGAGTTATTAAGATAACATTAAGAATGTGCTCTTGGCGTGAAAGGCACTGTACCAATTGTAATTGTTGTATTGTATTAAATAACTGATTATACAACAGCTGTGGGTAAGGCTGTACACTGTTCCTGACCACCCCTCCCACCTCCCCTCACACACAAAATGGTAATAAAATATAGTCAGTAAATTTGAGAATGGAGTAGAGTGGGGTGAGTTCCAATTCATTTTCAACACTTCCAATGTGAAGACCTTTGACAAGTCATATATTTTTGAAAATAATTTGACCACGTCTGTTTGTGGGACACTGCTGTGCGTCCAATTGAACTGTCACTGTCGCGTTTCACCCATAAAATATAAAGTCAATTACCTTCACAGTATATTCCGTGAAGCGCTTTGAGACATCTCAAAGACGTGATAAGGCACTATATCAAATGCAAGGATTATTATCAGGATCATTATTATTATTAAACCCCATCTTCTTCAGAGGTTAAAACCATGGAACCCAATTCTGATCACAGGTGATACACATTTCATCCACCAAAACATATTTGGGTCAGTTTGTAAGCATCAGCAATCTGAGCCACACTGCAACGCACTCCCAGGGATTGTATAAATAGCACAAGGTAGGCTGACAATCTCCCTACTAAAGTTTTATGGCATAAAATCAAATATTCTCATGCATATTCTACAAGCAGAACAGTTCACTGTGGGCTTCATGTCACAGGACAGGACAGAACAGTGTGAAGAAACGACCTTATTCCAATTGCAAGAATCCCTTCCATAACTAAGCCCCCGATTGTTTTCACCTGCCTCACTTAGGAGAATAAAGAAGAATTCTTCAATCCTCCGTAACACATCTACCGCTTTCTCATTCGGTCTTTTTTTATTGGGAGGAAGGGAGGGCGGTCGATGTAGTTAACTCTTAATTGAAAGTCACAATGTCAATGGGGGTAACAACAGAAACGTAAAAGGCAACAAAGCGTGTGGCTTACAGAGCGGGTTTATTGCTCCTCGTCAACGATAAAATGCAGGCGATAAGATCCACAAAATTAAATGTTAGCCTATAACACGCACTTCATGACCTGTTCATGTGGCAATAAAGTTTGTAAGCGAAGCGACTGAGATAAATAACCAGGATCGTGAGCAAGGTAGAAAATGACATCGACTGAATGGCAATATATTCAATGCCCACCTCAGCTGGGGCTCGCAGTCAGCTCTGTCAAGCAGCTTTGAGATGTCCTCCAGACTTTGAACTCACCTAGTTGAGGTTGGGACGTCCTCCTGACGTGAAAGGAATTCCCTTCCTCACTCCCTTCGCCTCGCCCCACCCCCCATTCTCTTCCCAGTTTCAGGTGCCAGCGAAAGATCTTTTTCTTCGACCGCGCCTTTGATCACCTCTCTACCCCTGCCTCTGGCTCAGTCCCTGGATATCCGTTGTTGCGAAGCGCTCAGAGACGCCGTCCGGCGTGGAGGGCGCTATATAAATCAAAGTTGTTGTTGTTGAAAGGCACTATACAAATGTAATTTTCTTGTTATCGTTGACACTTCAGCATTGCGTTGTCATTAGCTGCCGACCTCCAAATGAGATGTTAAACCAAGGTCCCGTCAGCCTTGCTGCTCAGGTGGAGGTTAAAGATCTCATAGAGAAGAGAAAGGAGTTTCTTCCAATCTCCTGGCCCACAATCCCACCTCCCACCATCCCCAAATAAAACATATTATTCATATTGTGGCTGTCTGCGAGACATTGCTGTGTACAAATTGGCTGGTGCACTCACCAACAAACACACACACAGTCATTACACTTAACAGTGTATTGTATGAAGTGGATTGAGAGGGTTACCTGATGTGAAAGGCTCTGTAAGGATTATTCTTCACGTTATAAGGAATACAATAGGGGAACTAAGTTTCTCCTCCAAAACCTCCACATTTAAGATGATCAGAATCATTTTTTCTGCAAAGAATAGAGTCAGTCCCTATTATGCATTGTGATTCCCCCCCACCCCCCCCCCCACTCCACACCCACCACCCCCACTCCCCCAACCATCACCCCATCCGCCTCCCCCCACCTTCCCCTTTCTGGAGTTCAACTGTTTGCAAGCATAATTTTCACACCAACCACCAAAGGCTTTTTAATTAGCGACGAAACTGCAGACAAGTTACGGGTTTCATCAGATACCATGCCAGTCTTAGAATACCGGTGTCGCAGATTTGTCAGGTGGTGATTGATGTGTTTTTTTTGTGGCGTCTGAAATGTGTTATTGCTGTTCTGCTACAGAGAGGGTGGCAACAGGGACCCAGGGTTTAATAGCCCTCACACTGTGTCTGTTGCAATGCCACGTTGCAGGTTTCTGAAATGTTTTCTGCTCTGGAGCTCCGGGTGCCACCAGGCGCAGTAACAACACTGCCTTGCCCCTTCCCTCTTTCACTTTGCTGCAGGGTGAAGCACATTTAGAATAGTAATAATCATAATGTGAATCCCGTAGCGTTGTAGCTAGCAAGCGAGAGGATCTGGGTTCGATTCCTGGGCCGGACGAAACCTTAGAGTGTATTCTGTGAAGCGCTTTGAGACTCCTCAGTGATCAGGCGCCGTATCAAATGCAAGGATTATCACTATTATGTTGATATTTTGCAAAAAGGAACAGGAACTGAACGCATTTATCAAAGAGGACACAACAACTCCATTTCCCAACAGCTGGTATGTGTCAGTGTTAATGTAATAATCAGGGACAAGGTAGATCTTCACTTAGAAAGATATAGGCTAATAAAGGACAGTCAACATGGATTTGTTAAAGGCAAATCTTGCCTTACAAATCTGATAGAATTTTTTGATGAGGTAACGGAATGGGTGGATAATGGTAGCGCAGTTGATGTAGTTTACATGGACTTTCAAAAGGCATTTGACAAAGTGCCACATGAGAGACTTATTATGAAATTAAAGGCCCATGGCGTAAAAGGGACAGTGGCAGCGTGGATCCACAACTGGCTGCGAGACAGAAAGCAGAGAGTTGTAGTGAGCGGCTGTTTTTCAGATTGGAGGGAAGTGAGCAGTGGTGTGCCACAGGGATCGGTTTTGGGACCATTGCTGTTTGTAATCTACATCAATGATCTGGACTTGGGTGTACGGAGTACAGTTTCCAAGTTTGCAGATGACACTAAGTTAGGGAGAATAGTAAACAGTGAGGAGGATAGTAGCCATCTGCAAGAGAATATAGACAAATTGGTAAAGTGGGCAGACACATGGCAGATGAAGTTTAATGCAGAGAAGTGTGAGGTGATGCATTTTGGGAGAAGAAATGAAGGGAGGCAATATAGGCTAGATAGTACAATTTTAAATGGTGTGAAGGAACAGAGAGACCTGGGGATTTGTGTTAGTGACTCGTTGAAGGTGGCAGGACAGGTAGACAAGGCTGTTAAGAAGGCATATGGGATACTAGGCTTTATAAATAGGGGTATAGAGTACAAAAGTCAGGAAGTGCTGACTAACCTCTATAGGACTTTGGTGAGGCCTCAGCTGGAATACTGTGTTCAATTCTGGTCACCACACTACAGAAAGGATGTGAAGGCATTGGAAAGGGTACAACGAAGATTTACTAGGATGGTGCCAGGATTGAGGGACTTCAGCTATGAGGAGAGGCTAGATAGGCTAGGGTTATTCTCTCTGGAGCAGAGAAGATTGAGGGGAGACCTAATAGAGGTTTATAAGATCATGAGGGGTTTCGACAGGGCAAATAGAGAAAAACTATTTCCACTCGTGGGTGAATCTGTGACTCGTGGTCACAGATTTAAAATAGTTTCAAGGCGCAGTAGAGGGGAGCTGAGGAGAAATTGTTTCACTCAGCGAGTTGTTCGAATCTGGAATGCATTGCCTGAAAAGGTGGTGGAGGCTGATTCGATAACAACTTTTAAAAGGGAATTAGATCTTTATTTAGGGAGAACGGGTCTATTAGGCTATGGGGAGCAGGCAGGGCAGTGGGATTGAATCGCTCTTTTCAAAGAGCCGGCACAGACTAGATGGGCCGAATGGCCTCCTTTTATGCCGTAAAATTCTATGATTCTATGATTCTATGATTCTAATAATGATAATCCTTGCTGTTGATATCGTGCCTCATCACATCATCAAAATGTCTCCGAGAGCTTTAAAAGATTTACTAGAAAGCATAGTGACTGTGGTACCATTAGGCGACACACGGCAGCCAATTTGCGCCCAGCGGTATCCACTTGTCCTGAAGAGAATGATCGATTTAATCTGGGGAGGTGGGAGCAGTCGTTAGCCAAGATACCGTTCCCTTCATAGGATGAAATAATATAAAATACAGAAGAATAACTGTACTTAATTCACTCTAAAATTACATTAATTATCCAATTTTCTGCTTCGCAAATTTGCAATTACAAATCGAAAGGCAAACTCAAACAGGCATGACTTCGCCCATAAAACAAGCTGTTTGTGGACAGACACTTGAGTTCAGCGTTTTGAAAAGATAATTAATATGTTTTCACGTGCGTACAGCTCATTCACATCAATTTACAAATTGGGAAGCCAGGAGGAATGGTTGGATAGGTTTCTCTAATAGACAACTGTAAGCAGAATTTATTCTTTCTTACTGAAAAGTTTGGTCACTCAATCCACGACTGTTTGTGGGACACTTTCTGTGTGCAATCAGTTGCTGCTTTTGTCCACAAAATGCACAGTTAATTACTTTACAATACATTCTGTGAAGTGCTTTTTCAAAGGCGCTATATACAAATGCGAGGATTATTTTATGACGATTATCATTACCGTTGGACTCTCGCGTTGAGAGAAAGGGCGGATCCTTCGGCTGTGTTTTTTATTTTCAATTAGTTGATTTGTTCATTCGAAAAACAAACTCGGAACTAATCTTGAATTTCGCTCACTAGAAACAAACAAAGGAAGCCAAGTAAAACACTCAGCAGGCAGGGCAGCATCAATGGAGAGAGGAAAGTGAGTGGAATAATCAATGTTATCTGGGGGATTGTTGACCACCTCATCAGGAAACTTCCTACACTTTTCAAACAGTGGGATGGGATCTTTAACATCACATGAGAGGTGGACAGGACCTCAGTCTAATATGTCATCCGAGGGACCTCGCTTTCACCCAACACTGTGTATTGGAGCATCAGTCGAGTCCTCAAAGGTCCAATGTGGAGCTTGAATCCACAACTTCCTGTGACTTGAAGCTCGAAGCTGAGAGTACTACCAACCGAGCCAGGCTGAAGCTTTGCGTGTGACTACCGTGTCCTAATTAGACTGTTTGCCTGGAACAAAATCTATCTCATGGTATACAAGGCACTAGAAAGTTTGGCTAAAGGCTCTGCATAAGAGGACTTCATAGATTGGCAGATGCAATGTCTAATATACAAACTGGCTTGAGCATAGAGGACCTGTATTCCCTACTGCGGCTTTGTTGGAAACATGGCACAGTGAAGAACAGATGGACATTTGTAACTGGAGTTGACTTTCTTCCACTCGCTTATTTGTGTTCCCAGCATCTATCAATATCTCAGCCACGTTTTGGTTGTATTTTTTAGGGGGGTAATTGTTCTCCAGATACATCCCCCAACCCACCCCACAAATAAATAAATTCACCTTCGACAACATTGCATAGAATAAATTCCTAGCCACACAAGCCAACCCCCCCCACCCAAACCAACCAGTTAATAAGCGCAGGTAATTTGCTGGTGACTGCAATTATCTTACAAATACACACTGGCTGATGCCTTGTAAAAGCTGTAATCACAAACGCATTGTACATATTTCATATGAATTAGCCAATGCACTGTGCTTGGCTCTGAGAGTTTGACAATCAATTTCTACTGCGGTGGCTGTAATTCAGTGCGATTGGCTTTTTAATTCTTTCCCAGACGCTATTTTCGAGGTCGGGTCAACCTCGTGGATTATTTCACTCATCGGTGCTGAAGAACAACAGCGACAACTTGCATTTATACCGAGCTCTACACACGCGGTGGGGGGGGGGTAGCGTCTCCGAGCGCTTAACAGTAGCAGAGCCTGATGTCACCGAAATGAGCAAACATGGCATTCAAACCCAAAGACTTTCTGGTCAAAAAGTCAGCACTGCTTGCTCTTAGCCCCGCAAATTGCCAAAGGCTTTCCGCTTATTAAAGGATTCTCAACAAAGTGAATTTCTGTATACGGTTAGCTATCTGTCACCTACTGCAGTTCCATCAAGCAAAGCATTGTTACAAGGTAATGATCGCAAACAATCGTTGCGTTTGATGTAGCATCTGTCACATCGGGAGCTTGAATCCAGATAGTCATATGGAGTTGTGTTAGCTTAATGGTGAGAGCACTGGCTTCACAAGCGAGAAGAGCTGGGTTTGATTCCCGGGCAGGATACTTTCCTTACTCCACACACCTCTGTTTTTAATTAACAGCGTGTCGGAAAGCGGTTGTTAATCGATTGGGGGATCGCTTTTCCGGGGGCAATAATCCCTTTAAAAAAAGAAGAAGAATCTGGTCACTCAATCGACGACGGAATTAGGGTGAATTAGGGTCAGTGTGATTGGGGTATAAATCAATATCTCACAGGTCTTCACAACATATTGTCTTTGGAACATTATTGCAAAACTAAATCAGTTAAAAACAGGACCAAGTTAATTTGTTAAAGTGATGAATTTAATGGCACTCCACATTACTGTATTACTTGTAAAATTGGTTCCAGGGCAACTGGGAGCCATTTAAATGATATCAGGACATTGTCACCAGGCAAAGGGTATAAAAGGTCTGCACTGTGAATGCCCTCTTCTGCGGAATGGGGCAAGTAGCGGGGGGTGGGAAGGGAGAGAGATGGAGAAGAAAGAATAATTTTTCTATGCGTGCGTGTTCACCATCAGAGAGCACTTTCTCCCCATGTGATCTGCCTTGGACAGAAAGCAAGCGTGAAAGCATCTGAACAGTACACAGTTAGTTGTCCAATTTCTGAGACAGACAATAATTAAATCCACAGTACATCTTGATTGCACTCCACTTCACAGTTCTCTGCTAAACGCGGGCGGCTAACTGCCAGGATAGTGAATAAGAGCAATTTTTTTTGTGTGTATGTGTGAGATAGATTTGAATACTAGTTCGAGAGACCGATGTGCCTGTGGTAAACTGAGTGAGCTGGAGAGCTGGTAATGTTACTGTGTATTCTGTGAAGCACTTTGAGACATCGCCAAAATGTGACAAGGTGCAATATCAAGCGCAAGGATTATTATTAACTGCACTCTCTCCCTGGTTTTGGGTTCGGTGCTCAGTTCGCCAAACCAGCATTAAACACTCACTATTGGGAATTTTTATATCTCCTTTGAAAAAGAGGCAACAATCCAGGGGATGCATGTTTTCTAGGGTATCAACAATAATATATAATAATCCTTGCATTTGATATAGCGCTTTTCACACGTTCTAGACGTCTCAAAACGCTTCACAGAGTATACTATAAAGTGAACTGACTGTATATCTGTGGGCGAAACGGGCAGCCTATTGCACACAGCAGTACCCCACAAACAGTCGTTGATTCAAAATGACCAATTTTATTATTGTGGGGTTTTTTTTTGGGGAGGGATTATTATTAGGTGTGAGCGTGGAGTAAGGAAACTTGCCCAAGGTTTCGCCCTGACCTGCCTGGATTCGAAACACAGGTCCACACTTGTCAGGCAAGTGCTCTAACCACTGAGCTACAGGAGCTCCATGTAATAGAAAAACGTGTACGTTTGTGATGGAAAAACAATAACTTGCATTTAGTTAGCGACCTCCAGGTATGGGACCATCTCAGAGAGTTTAACATCAGCGGAGCCTGACGCCAAGCCAACAACAACAACAACAACAACTTGGATTTATATCCACGCCAGACGGCGTCTCAAGCCAGGGGGAGGGAGGAGTTGACTCGAAGCATGATCAAAGAGAAATGTCTACAGCCGTGATTGAAAAGAGTGGGCGGAGGGGGCGAGGCAAGGGGGCCAAGTATCATTTTGTAAGTATTGTAGTTCCACCCTGATAGGCCGGCAGGATCTTGGAAAGTAATGCCTGAATAGTGTGACTGCATTGATTTTTGTAATAGAAAAATGTATTTTATGTAAATTACATTAACAATCTCATCCATAAATGCTCGCTATAGGCACACGGGAGTCTTTTCAGTTTCAGCCATAAATCATGCTTGATATAAATAATATAAAAAAGGACAAGGAAAAATTATCACGGATTATGTGTCGCCTCAAGAGACATCTATCTCTGAGCAACGCTGCTGAAAGCAGTTCAGCTCACATTCTTGTGTGTAAAGCCTGATAATTCATCATTTAAACAGATGTTGCTCTAATTTCGAAAATGAAATAATGAAATTAGTTTTCTTGTGTGTCTGGAGGTTATTTCGCTCGCCAGCTTTCCTCTCGATCTCTCTCTCTCACACACTCTCTCTCTCTCTCTCACATGAAAGAATAGTCACTACACTTTGCAGCAATTACATTTGTGAAGGGGTTTAAGATTGTTTGGTGGGGGGGGGGGGGGGGGCGGGGGAGGGGGGGCGAGAGGGAGAAAACAGTGGTAACAGTGGGATCGGCTGACTGAGTTTTGCCCACATAATATACAGTCAATTCACTTCACAGTATATTCAATGAGCCACTTTGAGACGTCCCAACAACGCGATAAGGACGCCTTATCAAATGCAAGGCTTATTGTAAGACATTGCGAAAAAATGCTTCTCTATCCAAGTTTGGCGAGATCGCTGCTGAGCACATCTGAACAGACACCAGCAAACGAGGCTGTGATGATGATTTGTTGATGTGTAAAAACCACTGCGATCTTTGAAGCCACGTTCCATTGTGCACTTTAACAGCTATGGGGCTGAATGGTTTACAGCCTTTCCTTTCAAACTAGCCCCGAGCCCTCGCCCGAATCTGAAGGCGACAGCTCCCATTGAAATGAATCTTGATCCTCTGCCTGCCTTTCGCCCCGCGTCCCCACATGTGAAACACCGGGCTACGTTCGCCCAGTTGTGTGCCCCGGCTGCCTTTCCACTGGACTGTGAGCGAGAAACCACCAAAAGAACGGCCTCAAATACTCCGTTCAAAAATGTAAACGCGCCCCTACGTTGATGTACGGTAAACACCATCTCAAGGAGAACACACAGAAGACGCGGCGAGTGCTATTCACGCTGTCCTGGGGGGCGTAAATCAACGTTACTACCTAGGGTGGCCTTTGAACCCCGGAAAAACTTTGCTAAGTTCGCGGGCAATGTTATAGTAACCGTTTATTCCCTCACAGAAGCATGAGTCAATGGCGTTGATTTTCACACAGCCCCGAGGTTAGCTGGTGCTCAGGGATTCCCATGGAGAGAGAAAAAAAAAAACAACCCGTGCGTAAATCAACGTTCGAGACGACGCCTTGATTAAAAGGCAGAGATTGCTCACGGCGCTGTGTGAAAATGTGGAGCCCGCTCCTTTGATTCCATTCATGTGCCACCGAGCCCGCCGTAACTCAATATCCATGGCTCTGACACAGAAATGGCACCGCAAATAAATGCGAAGTTTAGACGGACGCCCAAATTCCTCTCCACCACTTAAACTAGCTGGTTGCGCGGTTGTAAAGGAGTTGTAATGGGAACCTTTTTTCGTGCCAGAGAACGGCGAGAATGTGTTTGAAATAGAAAGCGTATAATAATAATAATAATAATAATCCTTGCATTTGATATAGCGCTTTTCACGCTTTCACAGAATATACTGTAAAGTGAACTGACTGTATATTTGCGGGCGAAATGCGACAGACAATTGCCCACAGCAATAGTGTTTCCCACAAAACAGTCGTGGATTGAAACTGACCAATTTTATTATTGTGGTTGTTTTGGAGGGATTATTATTAGGCGTGTGAAGTAAGGAAACTTGCCCAAAGTTTCACCCTGACCTGCTTGGATTTGAACACAGGTCTCACGCTTGTAAGGCGAGTGCTCTAACCACTGAGCTACAGGACTCCACAAACAAAAGCATGAACGGATTTAAGAAGAAATTTGGTCCACAGATGAGGTGGAAGGGAACTGTAGAGGATAGGAGAGAGCGAAAGGAGGGGTGGAGGATTGTGTGGAGTATAAAAACCCTCAGGATAAAGAAACACATCCTGGTGTCTGTCCTGAAATTGCCATTTGCAACCCTAAACCTGTGTCCTCTTGTCCTATTTTGGTACATCTTCAAGTATTGTTCTGGGTTTACGTTTCCAATATCATGTAATCTCTTGGTCGTTTTAGAATGAGAAACAACATTTCTCAGTCCTGTAGCTCAGTGGTTAGAGCACTCGCCTCGCAACCAAGCAACCTGGGTTTGATTCCCAGCAGGGCAAAACACTGGGCAAGATTCCTTACTCCACACGCCTGCTAATAATCCCTCGAAATAAACACAGTAAAAGACAATCAAAAATAACAATTAAAGTCATTTTAATCCACGACTGTGAGTGGGACGCCGCAGTGCGCAATTGGCTGCTGTGTTTCGCTCACAAAAATATAGTCAATTCACTTTACAGTGTATTCTGTAAAGCGCTTTGAGACGTCTAGAAGATGTGAAAAGCGCTATATCAATAGCCTGTCTGTTCGTTGCTCAAATGGAGCGGAAAAGAATAATTCCTAGAAGGTGAACGGTAGCTAATTCCTGTCGTGGGATTAGCATTAATCCCTACCACCTTTTACCTTGATCGATTACTTAGGATAATCTTTGCTTGTGATATATCGCTTTTCACATCTTCTAGACGTCTCAAACCTTTTCACAAAATATACTGTAAATTGACCGTATATTTGTGGGCAAAAAGTGGCAGCCAATTGCGCACGGCAGTGTCCACACAAACAGTCGTGGATTGAGTGGCCGAATTATAATTGTTTTTTGAGGGATTATCATTAGGCGTGCAGAGCAAGGAAACTTGCCCAACATTTTGTCCCGCTGGGAAACGAACCCAGGTCTCTCGCTTTGTGAGGTGAGCGCTCTCATCACTGAGCTACAGGACCTGTGGATCACACAAGGGAAAGAGATAGAGTGTATGTTTGTGTGTGTGTTGTGTAAAAAAATCAAGGACAATGTACCTAATAACTAACTGCTCGGTGTAAGCAGGGAGCCCACATGTGGTCTGTGGAAGTGTAGTGGCCACTTACTATATAATTACCCTGAAATCTGGACAAAACAGCGTTAGCCTTCAATGTCCTATTTTGCCACCCACCACCACTGGTTCTGAACAGCTTCTGCCTAACACGCTTTGTATTGAATCCCGCCCGTTCAGGTCATTCAGCTAGCCTCAGCTGTCTTTAACCTTCCTTTGTATGTGAGAGCATTCATACAGTCTGAGAGCTACACGGACAGTAATTGTGGCGATTAAAGACTTTTCCGAGCCTCTTGTTAATGGCCTAAGGGCTAATACGTTTCGTTCTCCGATTTAACCTTCCCTCGGCACCTCAGGTGACACAGTGCCTCGTCTGACATGTTTTTCTGTTGCAGGTTCAAGAAAACGACCGACGAGCAGCCTGCGCTGCCGGGCCTCACGCAGTATCTTCTGTGCGGATATCAATCAGGTTCTCGATATAACGCGCACAATTAACACAGCACAACAGCATCAAAGCAACGTCGGACAATAGGCGCGGCAGAAAAGAGAACAAAATCCTGCTGGGTTGTAGATGCCAACAGTGCCTCGTGACTCGAGAATGTGGAACCTTACCTAAGGACGCTAAGCAAAATCAAATTTAATGTTAGGTCTGCAGGAAGGCGAAGAGAGAGGAACTAAAGAAGATAATAAAGGAATCCCTTGCGAATCACTTAAGTGTCTTTACTCCAGGTTCAGTGACGGCCACCCAGTTTCCCGGGATGACAGTGAGGGGGAGGAAGTGGCACATGCGGAGAGGAAGGAAAACGCAATATCTGAAGACATTATAACATTGATTACAGCTTAACCTTCTGCCTATCAACCTGTCGGTTTCGAGCAAAGATGGGGGAAGATGGGGGAGAGGGCGTATAAAACTCTAAATGGGTTTGAGAAAGTAAGACCAGGATGCAATGAGACAGTAGAACAAGAGGACATATGTTTAGTGTTGTGAGAGGCAATTTCAGGATAGACACCAGGAAGTTTCTCTTCACTCAGAAGGTAATGAATGACTGGAACACAGGTTATCAGGGAAGGAGGTAGAGGCCAGGACACTAAATGCACATTAGGATGATAGGATGGGGGTTATGGAACAATGTGGTCGGATGAAGTTGTGCGATCTGTAACGCCCTCAGTTTAATGTCTAAATTGAAGGACAGTGACAATGCAGCTCAGAGCGTTAGCTTAAACTCTGAGGTCAAAGTCCTGATTTAAGGCTTGAACCCTAACCTTCTAGACTCCGAAGTGAGACTGCTGTTGACTAATTCAGGCTAACACCCAGAACTAGGTGATGTTTTATTATAAAACCAATTATGTAATTGAATCTCAAATCATTTATTTTTGCCCATATAATACAGTCTTTTATACAAAAACAGCATTCTGCCCACAAAATATACAGTCAATCCACTTTCCACTATATCCTGTGAAGTGTTTGAGAGCCTCGATGGCGTGATAAGGCATTATATCAAACGCAAGGATTATCATTATTATAGATCAGTGTTCACAAAGACAGATGTTTTATTTGGGTTACTCGACGTGCTGTGGTTAGGTACTGTATGATTTTAAACCGAAATGGACCCGGAAACATCTTAAAGGATCCAAATTGGATTTCAGAACAATTCCAAGAGAGATGTTAACCAAAAAAGAGAATCAATTCGCGTTAAGGATTTATTTTCTTCCACACGGAATCTTGACTGTAAAATTAAAGAGAAAAGTAATCATTATGGTAAGTACATTAACAAAGGCAATGGAACAGAATTTAGTGAGAGAGCTGCATTGACACAGTGTATCCCATAAAACATCTCTGGGAAACTATTTCTCCAGGCAACAATTTATACCCAGACTGCATTTTCCAAATAACGGACAATTTTATTACTAAAGTGTACAGTTGTCTTTGTGACATTTCTATTCCCCACACACTCCGTTTTAATGTTACGCACAGTGCCATCCTATTGTCAATTATTGTCAACTTTGGGGTAATTTTGTGCCGTGCATTAATGCAGTCAGTGGGATCGAGATTTCCGCAGCCGAATCTCATTTATCCCGCCCCTAAACCCCAAATAGACAAGAGACCGGACAGGAGGGGAGAGTGGTGGGGGAAGTGAGGGAGAGAAAGAGAGTTGTGGGGAGGGCAAGATGTGGGGGGGGGGGGAGAGAGAGTGAGAGAGTGAAGAGGAATTAGCAGAGCAAGCGACAAAAAAAGGGAGAGGCAATATCTCAGATATTGTAAATTGGTATTCAATGCACCAGGAAATCAGAAAATCAATGTAACGCAAACATCCCATCACAGAAGAGGAAAAAAGAGATTAGATCATACACCTAAAACCTACAAGGATAGGCGCAGAGTTAAAAAGGGAATTTTCTGAGTATGACCGATGGTTGCTAATGTTTTCGCATCTAATTGGAGACAATTGCTTGCAAAATGCGGGCAATGTAATAGTGTTCACAGTGGTAAGAGCACTCGACTGGCAAGCGAGGGACCTGGGTTTGATTCCCGGCAGGCGAGGCAAAAACCTGGGGCAAGTTCCTTACTCCACATGCTTGATAATAATGACACACACAAACACACTATCTCTCTCCATCTCCCTTGTGTGATCCACAAGGCCTGTAGCTCAGTGATTAGAGCACTCACCTCACAAGCGAGAGACCTGGGTTTGTTCCCCAGCAGGACGAAATGTTGGGCAAGTTTCCTTGCTTTACACGCCGAATAATAATCCCTGAAAAAACAATGATAAGTAGGGCGCTTCAATCTATGACTGTTTGTGGGGACACTGCTGTGTGCAATTGGCTGCCGCGTTTCTCCCACAAAGTATACAGTGAATTCACTTCACAGTATATTCTGTGAAGCGCTTTGAGACATCTAGAATACGTGAGAAGCGCTACATCAAAGGCAAGGATTATTTTCCTGGCTAATCTACGAATTATTTTGTTTTATTCCTAACTATTTGATATGTTTTATGTTTTGGGGAGCCAGGTGTATGCTATTAAGTGTGCGCGATTTTTCTAAGAAAGCATTCGGAGGGACATGAACAAATGAAACGTCACTTTCTTTTCTCAACGACTGGGATGAAATCAGATCCATTCATCAGAAACAAACACATACACACACACACACATACACACACACATATACACACACATATACACAAAATGGCAAAGCCTCCACTGTTTACTATCACAGGTGGATGCATTTGTTGCACTCTGAATTTTAATGAATGAAGCCAGTGAAATTGGATCCAGGATTACAGTTGTAAACATTAAATTACCTGAATGCCGACAAGAACGACCTGTACTAACGCTCTCGGGTTTCTGTGAGAAGTGTTTTGCCACAACAGAACAAAGCCCGATTGATTCAAATCTCTGGAATTTTAGATCTGCAGCAATACATCAACCAACGCATAGACAAATAAAAGACTTACGAATGGGATACACATTATTCTACTGCAGGATTTTGCGTTCTTACGATCTGGATTGCACTGCATGAAAGGATGGTGGAAGCAGATTCTATACTAGCTTTCATGAGGGATATCGGATAGGTACTTGAAAAGGAAATGTGCAGAACTGTGAGGTAAGAGAGTGGGAGTGGGACAAGATGGCCATCTCTTTCAACTGGCTCTTTCAAAATGAGCCGAATGGCCTCCTTCTAAGATTCTATGATTCTATGACTTTAAGATTAACTTAAATGTGGAGTTCCTGTGACTCAGTGGTTAGAGCACTTGCCTTACAAGCGTGAGACCCGTGTTCGAATCCAGCCAGATCAGGGTGAAACCTTGGGCAAGTTTCCTTACTCCACACACATGCCTGGTCTGTGCTGAGTCAGTTGGTCTCAGCCTGGATGACAGTAAAAAGTCCCGTTGCACAGTGATTAGCGCACGTGCCTCACAAGCGAGAGGACCTGGGTTCGATTCTTGGATTGCGCAAAACCTTAGGCAAGTTTTCTTACTCCACACACCTCTGTTTTCCTAGCAGTAAGTAGGAACTTGGTTCTACTTACTGCTAGGTATCACTTTGAAACATCTAGAAGACGTGAGAAGCGGGGTGGGTGGGGTGGGGGGGGTAATAAATTGGTCATCCAATCCATGACTGTTTATAGGATACCGCTGTAAAATAAAATGCAGGAAAGTCATCAACTGGTCTGTATTATACAATGTGCATTGCTTCCCAATTAGTATTTAGGCTAAAGCTTCCCATCTTAATGATCTTTCAGTGTACGACTTAATTTGCCTTCGTTGATCCATTCATTGTGGAAAAGGACTTAAAGATATCAGATTTTAAAACAAGTTTATGAAACTCACTTAAATAGGTTGAGAACAGTTTGAGACTTGCCAGGTTTATAAGAAAGGAGAACCAACGAATTTCGAAATGATGAATAATATAAAACATTACGGGGGAAATGCTCATAATACGACAGGCTTGCAATTATACCAAACCAAGACTAATTACCATGAAATAGCAGACTGGTTTAAATTCTTAGTTTACAGAGTCTTAAAATCAGTGGGAATATAGAACAAGGTTATTCTCAAACAGAACCACTGTTCTCTCTCTCTCTCTTGCTCTTTCTCTCCTTTGATGTGCAAAGCTTGCCGAGTAGAACAAAGAAATGACATGAAAGCAGTGGGATGAGTTGGGCACACGGCTGTTAACTCCTAATGATCATACAGGTATCTCTGTTTCACATCGCAGGGCGATTCGTGCAAGCATCCATTCCCCTCCCCCCCCCAACCCCTCCACTCCCACCAAAAAAGTCCTGGGTTCTGCCCTCCTTTTAACCTAGGATTGATAAAGTTGTTTCATCTCATTCACCAGCGTCCAAACATCCAGTTTTGTTCCCCACAAAGAGGAACAGATTAGCGCTCTTCATTTGTCCCCCAAATTTGGATTGTGGAAGATAATAATAATAATACTAATAATCCTTGCATTTGATATAGCGCTTTTCACATCTTATCAACGTCTCAAAGCGCTTCACAGAATATACGATAAAGTGAATTGACTGTATATTTGAGGGCGAAACGCGGCAGCCAATTGCACACAGCAGTGTCCCACAAACAGTCGTGGATTGAAATGACCAATTTTTTTTTATTATTGTGTATTTTTGGAAGGATTATTATTAGACTTGTGTGTGGAGTAAGGAAACTTGCCCAAGGTTTCGCCTTGATTTGGACACAGGTCTCACGGTTTGTAAGGCGAGTGCTCTAACCACTGAGCTACAGGATTCCATAAAGGGAGGGAGATCCAGAGTTTAGGAGTATAGAAATGAAAAATTGTCAGTGTACAGAACTATGTTCATCATAGATTCTAGCAAAGCTGCAGAACAAAGAGGACACATATCTAGGTTATGCATGGGTAATCTCAGGACAGAGACCAGGAAGTATTTCTTTACCTCAAGCCCAATTGGAGAGGCTGGTGGCGGACTGGCTCATCGAAAGAGCTCTAAAATTCTCAGGTAAAATTGAGAGTAAATGAAGCGTTTTGAGATGTTCTCCTGACCTGAAAGGCGCTGTATCAAATGGAAGAATTATTCTTTTAATGATTGCATTGCCCTCAGTGTCCTACAGGTCAGTTTTGAATGGGGAAAAAAAACAGTTTATCACTCTCTTAAATTAAATCAAACGGGACCCAAAATGTAGATGAGAGAAGAAATTCTGCAGCGCTGAAAATCTATGTTCACATCAATATTAATAACTAAAAATTGGCTATTTATATTTTAAGCACATGATTACCCCCCGTTTTGACATAGGCGAAGTAGGTTAAGGTTCTGACTCAAACCTTGGGTGGTTCAATGTTAATTTGCTGGTCTTGGCTCTACTCACTGCATGAAATGGACATTAAGCATCCTGCTAGGCTGATGCTACTCTCTTACTTTTTTAAAAAAAAGAAGCAAAATCCTTTTATCTATGTTTTACTGACTGAAGACTTAATTGCTTCATAGTCGCACCTCATTAGTTACTCCCAAAGATTAAATGATTTACCACATGAAACTGGTTAATTTAGTCAGACACTAATGGATTTATTAACTACTCGGCTGTGATTTTAATTGTGTCATTATGGCTCTTTTTTTTCGCCAAAAAAAGACTCTAACATTTACAAAGCTTCTGAAAGGAAAGGAAGGCTACATAACCAGAGGATTTCCCTTGACCGAATTGTAGCAAACATAGAAAATGTGTGGTGTGGGGGTGATGGTGAGGTACTAAAGAGGATTTGGGAGCATTAACCAATCTGACATTCTTTGACTCCAATGTCAAATGTTGCAGCAGCATCAGAACTGCATGGATGTTGTGTATTATAATAATTATCCTTGTATTTGATATAGCGCTTTTCACATCTTATCAATGTCTCAAAGCGCCTCACAGAATATATTATAAAATGAATTGACTGTATATTTGTGGGCGAAATGCGGCAGCCAATTGCGCACAGCAGTGTCTCACAAACAGTCGTGGTTTGAAATGACCAATTTTTATTATTTTTTGGGGGTGGGGGTGTTTGGAGGCATTATTATTGGGCGTGGAGTACGGAAACTTGCCCAAGGTTTCGCCCTGATCTCTGGATTCGAACACAGATCTCACGCTTGTAAATATTCACAGTAACGTCAATTTATTGAAAGTGGGGGGTGTCCAACATTTTGTATGATTATTAGGATTATTCTTATTGTTAATATTAATATTATTGTACCCTGTTTGATGCTATATCTCTACCAATGCAAACTATACTTATCTGGAAAGTCCTGTAGCTCAGTGGTTAGAGCACTCGCCTTACAAACGTGAGACCTGTGTTCAAATCCAGGCAGGTCAGGGCAAAACCTTGGGCAAGTTTCCTTACTCCACACGCCTAATAATAATCCCTAAAAAAAAACGCAATAATAAAATTGGTCATTTTGAATCCACGACTGTTTGTGGGACACTGCTGTGTGTTTCACCCACAAATATACAGTCAATTAACTTTACAGTACCTTCTGTGAAGCGCTTTGAGACATCTAGAGATGTGAAAAGTGCTATATCAAAATGCAAGGATTGGTATTATTATCATTATTATTGAGGGAGCTTCTCTCAATCAATGTCTCGGCCGATAATCCTCCAGATAAAATGAGTTATTCACTTCTTGGCTGTTTGTGGGATGTAGCCGGGCGTAAATTGTCTGATTCATCAGCCCGTAGGATACACAGTGGGATCCCGCAAAGCGCTCTGAGATGTTCCGACAACCGTGATGAGACGCCGTATCGAATGAAGCCGTTATTATCCTCAGTGTCGAGGAGCACAGTCGGCTTGTGGGTGAGAAGCACAGCAGTAAACCGAGAGCTGTGCAGGCATTGTCTCCAGGATACGGGCAAGAAAACACGCTTGTCAATTGTACTATTGAACAGATCAGCTAACCACAAAATTACTGTTGTGGAGAAGACATTGTAAAAGTGGCTCAAAGGCTTCCTTTCACGACAGAACAATAAAAACACACCTGTTTATGATTAAATAGCGCAGCATGACACCATTGACAACAGTAAACTGAGGCATAATTGCTCAAATTATTTTAAATAATGGTGGCATTCTGCCAACGGTGGAATTAAAATTGCTGTGTGTGGTGATCGGGAACACATAAGAGAATACAAGTAGCAAGCGGTTGTGGGGTGTGGGGGGGAAGGGGGGGGGGGTGGTGGGGGGGGGAAGGGAGGGAGGGGTATAGACAGGATTTACTGTGAAGTGCAGTGATTGTGTATTCGGTGGGGGGGTGAATGCAGCAGCCAAATTGCACACAGCGACATCCCACAAACAGTCATGGAGTGAGTTGAGTCATTTTGATTCGGTGGATTATCGACCTGGACTTTAGGAGAGAGAGAAAAACTCCATTCACTTTTGAATAATGCCCTGGGATGTTTATCATGAACCTGATCAGACAGACTGGACCTTGGTTTAACTGGATGGTGTGTCAGCTGGGATGGTGAGAGTTCAAGCCCTGATGTGTGGTTTAGTCCAACAACCTTCCGACCCAAGGCCGAGAGTGGGTCAGAAGGTTGGGCCGAGCAGTTATTAGTATCTGAGAAGAAATAAATAATCCTTGCCTTTGATACAGATGCCTTATCACGTCTTCAACGACAACAACAACAAACAACAAATTACATTTATAGAGCGCCTTTCACGTCGGGAGGACGTCCCAAGGCGCGTCAAAGCTCTCTATGGGATATACCTTAAAGCGGATCGACTGCATAGTCTGTGGGCGAAACACGGCAGGCAATTGCGCACGGTGGCGTCCCAACAAACGGACGTAGATTATTATTATTATTCTTCATTACACACCAATATACCTTATCGAACACCTCCTGGGCAAAAACGATTACGCAAATTATTTTACCCCTCTCCCCCCCCCCCCTCCCTCCCACGTCATTATAACATCACAGGTTAATCAAATAGTGGAGTCATGGCAGTTCAAATGTATATTGTATTTCCTTATTGATTTTACATTTGCTGGCTTTGCTCTGCCTTTAACCATGGTGCGTACAAACTATTCTGCAGCTGTCATTAGTCACAACGTTATCGAGGCTCTAATTATTTTTCCATTGCCGGGACCCGCGTACAAAAGGAATTGCAACCCATTGCGCAATTTGGGGGGCCCCTCCACCCACCACCGAAAAAAATAGCTATTTTTCTAATCAATTGACATGGGTGACCTAAGGATTCTAAAACCAATTCTAAACAGCTTTCTCAACTTACCTCTGAGGGATTTCGGTCCAATAATGGATTGAGAATCCCCCCCCTAACTCCCTCCCCCTAAACAGAACCTATATATAAAAGAATAAAATCAATGGTTCTAATCTTCATGTTTATATCTTTCGCTTACGGCTGCTGCACTCGGCAGCTTTTAACAGGTGCTGCCTTATTCCTTATTTTTTATTCTTTTTAATTGCGTCGAGCTGTCTGTCGTTTCTTCGTGTCTTCCCAGCAACAGGGAGCAGCTCTGGATATCTACTCTTACCATACAGTTTGTATCTGTGGGGGAGGGGGGGGGAGGGAAGTCCCAAGCTCTACTGGGGTGGTGTGTAGGGTAGGGTTCGGGGGGGAAGAGGGTGGGGAGGGAGCTACACGGAGAGGGTGGGTCAGGAGGGGGAAAGGGAAAGATGACCCAAAGCAAAGGTCAAAGAGATAGACTTTGACGTTCCCCCTGACGGTAAAGGCGCTGTACACATGTCATTTGTTGTAATTTTGTTGTTGTTGTTGTTGTTGTTGTGTGAGACAGGTTGAGGATGAAGTGGAGGGAGGGAGTTTCAGAGAGTTGGAGGAGCACAGTGGCTGAACGTCTGCCCGCCAGTGATGAAGCGGATAGGGTAGGTCTACGTGAACACGAAGCAGGCCGGCTTCTATATAAAAAAAAAGACAGTGAATTCACAGGAGTAGGATATAATGAACATTTGACAAGCTCAACAGTTGAGCTACACTGTGGTCATATGGGCAGTAAGATAACATGAGCATTCTTTGCATATTTAAATTGAATTATTGGAACCGAACTTTGATTTATTGGAAAAGCAAGCCCTCCTTCATCAGGTGAGGAAGGGTCTATTTATTCACAGCAATTTCCCCTCTCCTCCCCTGTTCCCTCTCCCCCACCTCTTCTCCTCCCCTCCTACCCGTTCATCTCCTCTCTTCCCCTCCCCTCTCCGCCCCACTCTGCAATTACGTTGCGCGGAATTAAGGTCTGTCGAAAGATAAGGAACAATTTCGGCATCATTCATTACTGCTGACGTGACATTAGAATATTTGTGTGTCGCCGTGCAAGTATTCTGCAAGGCTTCGCAATGCAATCAAAGGCACAGCCCTCAGCGTCTGTGAACATTCTAATTTACATCCACCCCTGGCACATTTATGTACTGCCTGCGATCTCTCATGAAACCAATGCTATTAAAGCCCGGGCTGTTCCAATCAGTCCCGCAGTCACTTTCAATCTTGTGAATGATTTTTCCCCGCAACCCACCATCAAGCACGCGCATTGGCAAGGGTAGAGCACGCGTTTGGCCTTGCAATTTCCTCCACGAGGCAAATTTCCGATCGTTTCCCCCGCGAAATATTCACTTTACAGTATATTCACTTTGGAGTATATCCCGAGAGGAGCTTTGAGACGTCTCGAAGACGCGATAAGCTCACTATTCTAGTGAGCGAATAGTAAACCTGCTAGATACTGAAGTAGGAAGTGTTGATTCCTTCAAACACAGAATAGACAGTTTTCTCTTAGGAAATAGCATTGTAGGATATAGTACACGGGTAGTTCGGGACATATGTGAATATGCAACCGCTAGGGAAGTGGAAGGCAAACTAGATAGACCTTAATCTTTTTTTCATCGAGGATTTCATATGTTCTTATAAAGCGCTATATCAAATGCATTATTATTATTATAGGCATCCAATAGATTAGCTCTGAGCAAAGATAACACAACACAAGGGGACTCTTCAGTCTTGATTGAAGACTTGGAGGGGACCTTATAGAGGCGCAGAATAATACATTAGTAGTACTGAGTATTGAAGATTTAACAAGCGCAACAGTGGAGTTACACTGCAGTGAAGCAAGCCCAAAGCATTCCTGCATATTTAAATGGCATTCTTGGAATGAAATTTTGATTCGTTGGCAAAGCAAACCCAAGAAGACAGTAGAACAAGAAGACACTGGCTTGCAAAGTGATACACAGGGCAATATTGAACTGGTTTAAAGAGCAGCTGGACTCCGCGGTGGGAGGACGGTTGGGTCTCAGAGAATTCGAGCGCTGCAAGGGAGAAGAAGGAAGTGACTGCTTTAATAATAATAATCCTTTCATTTGATATAGCGCTTTACACGTCTTCTAGACGTCTCAAAGCGCTTCACGGAATATTCTGTAAAGTGAATTGACTGTATATTTGTGGGTGAAACGCGGCAGCCAATTGCGCACAGCAGCGTCCCCACAAACAGTCTTGGATTGAAACGACCAATTTTATCCTTCTTTTGGAGGGTTATCATTAGGCATGTGTGTGGAGTAAGGAAACTTTCACCCTGAATGGCCTGGATTCAAACACAGGTCTCACGCTTGTTAGGCGAGTGCAATAACCACTGAACCACAGAGCTCCACAATTAACTGTCAAACTGACACTTGGTATCAGAGGAACTCTGAATTCCTGATTATTATTCATTATTATGATTATAGAATATTAGTAGTATCAGCGCTGTCAAAGTCACAGGTGAGGTGATCAATTTTATTGGAGAAAGCTGTTGGCCAGGACATCGGGAGAAACTCCCTTCTCCTTGCAAACAGCGCAGAGCAATCTTCAACAAACACCTGATCAGTTTAACATCTCGTCCTCTCACAAAGCGCACACTGGTAACTAGCCTACAAACGGTTATGGGGCTGGTTTTATGCATCAGGATATTTTAAGCCGGTGCTTCTCACGCGAAAAAAAAAAAAAAACCCTCACGTTCGTCAATATCCTTTCAGTGCAATGGATGGAATTATTTAGGCAGGAGAAGCGCGGAGAAGGTTACTTTACTGCTGTTTACAATGTCCATCACTCATACTGACAAGGTATACCGCGGCTAACAAGAGCAACTGTGCCCTGGCCTTTCACACGGGCAGACAGTGCGCTATTCACATCTCTCTGTAGGATTGTTAATGGACACAGAAATGGACAATACTTGCAATCCACGGAGCACTTAGAAACATTACCCCTGGCGCAATATTCATGTTCCCTGGTCGGACATGAAACCCTGTAAATCGCGTGTTTATTAGCGCCCTTTGCAAGGTTTCACAGCGGGAGGCGCAGACCTCTCCCACCACAAAAGATTCGCGAAAACCCCAATCGAGCAATAAACAAGCCTTTCAGAGAATGAATAGATTCGGTGCAAACGTGGAGCACACGGCGCGGGTTAGTCAATGTGACTTTCCCGGCTGGCTTTTTACAGACAAACATAACCTAATCCTGTGGATCCGTGGCTAACATACTCACGTTGGGCTGTAAACCAGTGACGTGTGATTTGCAAATATAATATAAATCATTACAGTGGGAGAGATGGCAATCTTTCTTTTCCTAATGGAATAAATAAATGGCACAGAGCGAGCACCTTTCGCCTTGCCGCCGAATGCTCGGACCCTCTCACCGACGCGAAGGGAGATTTATTATCATTGAGGCCAAATCGCCTTTGAAATTAAAAAAAAAACCTTGCATTTCCTTTCAGGCCTCTGACAAATGTGAACGAGAGACACTTTCAAAGGCTCATTTGCTATAAAGTTTAATTGATTATGTGCATGGAATAGGCTGCCAGACACCTCTGTCAGAGGCAATGAAACGCGTTTGTTGCTCTACGGCTTAATTTAAAATGATATCTGCAGCCGCTCACAGTAAACAGAGGGCAGAGTGAAGCGGTGGCTTCCATTTGTTGGTAAATAGCCTCGAGGCTGTCTCTATCTTTCTGAAGATACAAGACATCTGGAAACATCCTCATTACCAGTTAATTTCATCACCTCTGGACACCTGTTACTGTGCAACAGGAGAGGCCATTGCGCAATGGCACTTTGGAGAATTTTCATCAGAATTTTGCTTATGGTTCTTGTCTGAATTTATTTTGGCCACAATGAGGAGATAGAAGCTGCCAACGTAAAGGTTTTAAACCGTGTGCCTGTGTGTGTGTGTGTGTGTGTGTTGCTCAGGAAATTCAGACGCCACCCTCTTCTGTGCCATAATAAAATTGCTTCGCAAAGCATTTCGTCCGGGAACTGTAAGTGGAGAAAATTCTCTACCAACGCGATAGACTTTATGTGTCTACAGCGCCTTTCGCGCCTGGAGGACGTCTCAAAGAGCTTCTCGTGGGTAAAACTAGGCACCCGTGCTGGGATAGAGGTTGTGTGGGAGATGACCAAACGCATCGGTCAAAGGGAAAGGTTTTAAGAACGGGCTTTTAAAGTGAGAAGCCCGGGAGAGTATATTTTATTAATGTTACAAAACAATCTCTTGCGCCTCCTCTCCCACCTGCAACGTCTTCCTGCTCCTTGATGTATTCTTGAAATTCTGCAGCTTCAAGTCAGTGCATTCACAAGGGCAACTTCACACCCCACACAACTGTCTTGAATTCTAGAGACCAGGGGGTATATCTAGAGACCAGGGGGTATATCTAGAGACCAGGGGGTATATCTAGAGACCAGGGGGTATATCTAGAGACCAGGGGGTATATCTAGAGACCAGGGGGTATATCTAGAGACCAGGGGGTATATCTAGAGACCAGGGGGTATATCGCGAGGGGGGGCAGAATGACTGAATCACCACACACACAAAAAGGTAAAAGATTTCTCCAATTTTCTTAGATGTTTTTAAACTTCGCCGAGTTACCAGTACATAGTGGCTCAACTTCTAAACAAGGACGTGATCACACAATCCCTGAGCAAAGAATTTGAATCAGCAACAACAACAACAACAACTTTGATGTATACAGCGCCCTCCACGCCAGACGGCGTCTCAGAGCGCTTCACAGTAGCGGGTCCCGGGACCGGGCCAGGGCAGGAAGGTGACCAAAAAACTCGGTCGAAGAGAAAGGTCTTCAACTGTGACCTGAAACTGGGAAGAGAGGGGGGGGGGGGGGGGGGGGGCGAGGGAGGCCAGACCCAGAGGAGGGAAGGCAGCGGGGGCTGGGTTGGGGGGGAGAGGAGATCAGAGAGATAGGGGGGGGGGGGGGGGGGGGCAGAGGAGTGGAGGGATTTGAAGACAAGGGTGAGGATCTTGAAGTGGATCCTCTCTGGGACCGGGGTAATGGGGGAGTGAAGCTTGGAGTGGGTGAGTATGCGGGGGGGCAGAGTTTTGGATGAGCTGGAGTTTGTGGCTTGTGGTGGAGGGGAGACCAGGGTTGCAATAGTTTCGCGTTTCAGTGCCTTGGTAACCGATAATAATAATAATAATAAGAATCCACATCATCGTAATCCTGGCGTTTGATATTCACGAGGTTGAAACGTCTTAAAGCGCTTCGTGATATTTACGCAGGAGTTTTACTGGCTGCGTGTTTTGCAGGCAGACAACAGTGGCCAAATTTGAACACAGCGACGTCTCACAAACAGCCATGAAGTGGGCGACCAATTTTATCTGGGGGCATTGGTGGCCAGGACACACACACACAGCCAGAGAGAGAGAGGGAGAGGGAGAGGGAGAGAGAATCTTCCTCCTTTTTCCAAACAGGGATGTGGGTTAGGAAGCTCACAGCAACGGCGACTTGGGCACACAAATCAACTGTGCAATAGACCCAGCGATGCTCTGTTGGATTACATCGCTGGGTCTATTGCACAGTTGATTTGTGTGCCCAAGTCGCATTTGCGTCTCGATTATCATCACCCACCAACTGCTCAGGCACATGAGGACATGTGTCAATGTGATCCATTCGCTGCCTGTGGTTTCACACCGAGCATCCGAAGGGGCGCCCAAATACAAGCGTTATTGGAAAGGTATTGGTTGCTCCGCGGGTAAATGGGCATCGATCGATGATGATTTCCCGATCGACAGCTTGTTCCTTGGCTTCGGATGAAGTTGAAAGCCTTGACACCACGTATCGCTGGGGAGAAGAAATACAGAACAGAGCAGCGCACTCTAGCGGTTGGGTGAAAGATTACAACAGCAACGGCCCCGTTGTTTGGTCCTATCTGGTCTCTATTTGCGAGTCACCGGCTCACGTTAAATTAAAGCCATGCCACTGATATCCCGTCTGCGCCAATTTACGCGGGTGTCAAACTTCCCACGGCAGGGCTCAAAAAGAGAATGGAATTTCTCTCGATTAGAAGGATCATCGCGAGAGAGACCTGGGTTCGATTCCAGGCAGAGAGAAATCCCAGGCAAGGTCCCTTTCCGCCGCACGCCTGATAATACTCCCTCAAAAAGAAACAATAATAAATTGGTCATTTCGACCCCCGACTGTTTGTGGGTCACTGCGGTGCACAATAGGCCGCCACATTTCGCCCACAAATATACAGTCAATTCACTTTACAATATCTAGAAGATGTGAAAAGCGCTACATCAAATGCAAGGATTATTATTTTCTTCAGTCCATCCAGTCGACCCAACAAAGATTCCTAAAGATAAGGATTATTATTATTGGTACTAAACTATTTATTATTAATCCTTTCCTTGATATGGTGCATTATCGTGTAATTGAGACGTCTCAAAGCGCTTCACAGGATTTACTGTAAAGTGGTTTGACTGTGTATTTTGTGGGTGAAACATGGCACACAACAATGCTCCACAAATAGCATGAAGTGAGAGATTAACTTTGTTTGGGAGATTGCGGGCCAGCGCACTGGGAGCGAGAAACTCCTTTCTCTTTTGAAACATTGCCACGAGTGACCCACAAATACAGTCACTACACTTTTACAGCACTTTGAGAAGTTACAGCAAAGTGATCAAGGTGATATATCCATTATGCCAGGATTAACAAAAATTATCTTTGAATTTGATATAGCGCTTTAGCACGTCTTCTAGACGTCTCAAAGCGCTTCACAGAATATAGATTCATAGATTCATAGAATCATAGAATTTTACGGCACAAAAGGAGGCCATTCGGCCCATCTAGTCTGTGCCGGCTCTTTGAAAAGAGCGATTCAATCCCACTGCCCTGCCCGCTCCCCATAGCCTAATAGACCTGTTCTCCCTAAATAAAGATCTAATTCCCTTTTAAAAGTTGTTATCGAATCAGCCTCCACCACCTTTTCAGGCAATGCATTCCAGATTCGAACAACTCGCTGAGTGAAAACATTTCTCCTCAGCTCCCCTCTACTTCGCCTTGAAACTATTTTAAATCTGTGACCACGAGTCACAGATTCACCCACGAGTGGAAATAGTTTTTCTCTATTTTCCCTGTCGAAACCCCTCATGATCTTATAAACCTCTATTAGGTCTCCCCTCAATCTTCTCTGCTCCAGAGAGAATAACCCTAGCCTATCTAGCCTCTCCTCATAGCTGAAGTCCCTCAATCCTGGCACCATCCTAGTAAATCTTCGCTGCACCCTTTCCAATGCCTGTATATACTGTAAAGTGAATTGACTGTGTATTTTGTAGGTGAAACACGGCAGTCAACTGTGCACAGCAGTGTCCCACAAGCCGTCGTGGATTGAAATGACCAACATATTATTTATTTTTTGAGGGATTATTATCAGGCGTGTGGAGTAAGGCAACTTGCCCAAGGTTTCGCCCTGCCTGGAACTGAACCCAGGTTTCTCACTTGTAAGGCGAGTGCTCTAACCACTCAGCTACTGGACTCCACGATTAGCGTATATTGTGAAATAGGTCTCACAAAGTGGGCAGCTTTGATTCACCTTATTTTTTTTTAGTAACGTAACTTTTGAAACACACGAAAGTTGAGTGTTTTATCAACAGGAACATCAAACGAATCCACATCTATCGACATTGTTACGAAGCTCTTGGTTGAGAAACTGATCGTTTCGACATCATCTCTCGCCTCCAGTAAGTGAAACGCAAAGAGAAAAACCCAGAAAGAAATACATATCAAGCGTAAAGGATGCTTGAGAAAAGAAAGTGTCAAGAGCTTTCACTTGCCTCAATGGGCGGAAAAACAGAATGAAAATTACAGGGCATTAATTCCACGGGGGTAGAGTGGGGGTGGGGTGGGGGGAGGTCAAATGACATAATTTGCCATGAGAGCAGAAAGTAAATCACTCCAGGCAGATATAGACAAACCCTGAAGCCAAAAGGATAAATGGTAGGTTCTGTCCATCGTTCAGAGGTCAAATTCAATAACTCGGTCATCGCACATTGACCTGAGCTATTAGCATCTGCTCTAAGAGGAACACTAAGCTGATTAAAGTTACAACATTTAGCTCCAGGTAACACACCCAGCGATGATAATAACAACACAAACAGGAGTCTTTGGGAACACTCAGCGGGTCAGACAGCATCTATGGAGAAAGGAAAAGTGAGTCAACGTTTCGGGTCCACGACGTGGAGCTCCTGCAGCTCAGGGGTTAGAGCACTCGCCTTACACGCGTGAGACCTGTGTTCAAATCTAGGCAGGTCAGGGCGAAACCTCGGGCAAGTTTCTTTACTCCGCACGCCTGATAATTATCCGTCCGAAAAAACCAATAATAAAATCGGTCATTTCAATCCATGACTGTTTGTGGGGACGCTGCTGTGCGCAATTGTTTCGCCCGCAAATATACAGTCAATTCACTTTACAGTATATCCCGTGAAGCGCTTTGAGGCGTCACATCATTAAGACGCTTCAAAGTGCTTCATGGGATACACTGTAAAGAGGAGTGACTGTGCATTTTGATGGCCAGAAGAGGTTCTCAGTCAGGCTATCTGACGCTTCACTACAGCTTCCCAAAGACATTCTTGACTCCTCGGAAACTCCTTGGCGCAATGGTATAAGAATAAGCCTTGATTTGTATTATTTTCTTTTTGACAGAAAACCAGCTTCAAACTTCAAGCTGTAGATAAGAAATTGCCGGATTCTCTGTGCCCTAAAAACTGCATTAATTGAATAATTATTGAGGACCAGCTGGACTCTTCCCCTTAGGTGGAATTTCAGGCCTCAAGTGCACAAATGTGAGGTTACATCAGTGGCTGGCGCTATTTCACCTGAAGAATATTGTGCTGACTCCAGCATAGAAGGCCGTTGTTCATAACTAGACCACTGAACAGTAACCCATCCCGTACGCCAGTGGCTTCCAAACTTTAAATAGCGACGCCTCCCACCCGAACTCAGCAAAGTTTTCGTTGTCCCCCCACCCCCTTCACACTCGGCTCCGCGCACTCGGGGGCTCAATACTCTAAAGTTCCGCGCCCCCCACCCCCCCCCCCCACAGCCAACGGTACGCACCCCCCCCCCCCAGGGAGGCTCGCCCCCACAGTTTGGAAACCACCGCTGATCGCAATGAACGCTTAGACATCTCTAACCCACACCACAATCCTGGAACTCTCTCTCTCTCTCTGTCCGCCTTGCCCCCTCCTTCGCCATTTTCAGTTTGTGTCCGCGGAACCCTTCCCCTTCGACCCTGCGTACGGTCACCCAACCCCCCCCCCCCACCCTCACCCCCCCCCCCCACCCTCACCCCCCCCCCCACCCTCACCCCCCCCCCACCACTTGGCACCATTGTCAAGCGCTCTGGGATACAGTGTGAGGGGCACTGTAACAGTGCAAGTTACTGTTATTATTATGTGCAAATTGGTGGCCACCTTCACCCTCAAAGGACACACAAAAAGTCACGGCACTTTCCAGGTATATTCTGTGAAGCACTTTGAGATGTCTCGACGATGTGATAAGGCGCTACATCAAATGCAAGCATTATTTTTTATCATCACATTAAATTACACTGAGCCTTTACATGACTTGAAAACAAGGCCAAGGTTTTGCCTTTACTCTGCATGATATATATATATATCTATAAATGGTGTAATGTAGCAAATATATATTCCATTGTTCTAAAATAATAATATTTGCATTTGATATATAATTTGATATATATAAAATGACCCTCATATGATAGCAGTCGAAATGCTATTCACCATTTAAAATATAACGGATTAAAAGTATTTAGACCTGTTTATTTGCAGTTGAGATTGCAGTCTTTCAGCATCAGGAGTTGTTAGGGATAGGCTGATTGACTTGTATTTTTATATCGTGCGACATTTCAATGTGAAGCTTCATTACTCATGCCAACAGTAACCACTAATCTCCAGTCCCCGGCAGGGACTAAATCAGAGAGAGAGACAATTCTAACACTTGATTAGATTTCTATTCAGGATTTTGTCCTGCACACACATCCCTCATTTTTAAAGTTTTCTAATAATAATAATCCTTGCATTTGATATGGTCCCTTATCACATCTTCGAGGCATCTCAAAACGCTTCACAGAATATACTGTAAAGTGAATTGACTGTGTATTTGTGGGCGAAACGCTAGCAATCAATTGCGCACAGCAGCGTCTCCCACAAACAGTCATGGATTGAAATGACCAATTTTATTGTTGTATTTTTTCTTGGAGGGATTATTATTAGGCGTGTGGAGGAAGGTAACTTGCCCGAGGTTTCAACCCTGACCTGCCTGAATTCAAACACAGATCTCACGCTTGCAAGGCGAGAGCTCTAACCACCGAGCTTCAAGACTCCACTATTCACAATGAATAGACACCACTATTTTTTTTTTTAAAAGCCGTATGGAAATAAGCGAGTCATGGTAAAATAACTCGGTTGTCTTTCACTGTTAAATGTAGGCGTCGAAAATATAATGTGGGTCATTTGTTGTAAGCACTGTTCATTTCAAGAAGCTGACTTGAAACATCTTGTAAGGCACTCTTCAACATAAGGATCCAGCAAACACTCCACAGCTGTTTTTCTTTTGGTGATTACAGGAATTTATTTTGCGAGTTTCTCGAGTGAGATAAAGAGATTCGGCGAAGAGATTTAACATATGCCACTGGAATCGAAACAGCTTGAGATTTCACACTGACTTGCGTCTAACTCTGCTCAGCAAACCAGTCATTGTAAAAACACAAACAGACACCTGCTTTGCGACATTTTTGTTCTGCGCTTCGCAAACAAATGTTTGAACTATCCAATGCTTAATGTTCTTTCAAGCATCGCAAGGACAGCTTTATTTTAGCTCTGCTGAAGTTCAGCCGATACGTTACTATTAATAACAATAATCCCTGCATTTGATATCGCGCCTCATCACAGTGTCTCAAAATGCTTTGTTCTGATCTTACTAAGAAGTGTGGTGACTGTATTTTGTAGGTAGGCAAGCAAGATGGCCAATCTGTGCCCAGCAAGTCGCTCACAAACAGCCATGAAGTAAATGCACTGGAGATCCCATCCAATTTCAGAAAAGAGAAGGGAAGTTGTCCCCATGTCCTGGCCGAATGTTGTCACTGTCTTTATGGCTGTGTGCGAGACACTGCTGTGTGCGGATATTATCATAGAAGCTTACGGCACAAAAGGAGGCCATTCGGCCCATCGAGTCTGTGCCGGCTCTTTGAAAAGAGCAACTCAATCCCACTCCCCAGCTCTCTCCCCATAACCGCGCAAACCCGTCCTCCCCAAATAAATGTCTACCTTTTTTCATTAGCTGCAGTGTTCACCTACAAATACACAGGACACAATAAAACCAGCATCAAACACAGTGATTATTATCCTGCCTCTTCAAGGCTAAAGGAACCCTCCTTTTTCATAGAGCATCCACTCTAATATTGAGCATCCGCCTTGTGTTCGCGTCAACTTTTTAGATATTAAAAAGAAAGCAAAATATTGTGTGTGTGAGAAGAGTGAGTGAGTGAGTGAGTGAGTGAGTGAGTGAGTGAGTGAGTGAGTGAGTGAGTGAGTGAGTGAGTGAGTGAGTGAGTGAGTGAGTGAGTGAGTGAGTGAGGGAGGGAGGGAGGGAGGGAGGGAGGGAGGGAGGTGTGCGTGTGTGAGTGAAACAAAAATTCCAGGCAGGCATTACGATCCAGGAATATATTCCCCTCTCAATTACAGTGCAAACTGTCACAGTGAATTTGCAACCATGTAATCAACAAATTTGAGCGCTGACAACTGATTTGCTTTTAATGCCGTTTTGCAAAAGATATCAAGCAGTCAAACCCGCTTGTCAGATCGATTTTCTCCAGCTCCGTTAATCCCATCAAGTCCACCAAAGGCTCCCGAACAAACCAAGTTCAGCCACCACCCCCCAGTACAAAGTCCAGTGGTGTGGTGGTTGAGCACTCGCCTTGCAAGTGAGAGGATCTGGGATCGATTCCCAGGCAGGGCAAAACCTGAACGCAAGTTTCCTTACTCCAAACGCCTTTGTTTACCTAGTACTGTAATAAGTAGGAACCTGATTGTCAGACGATTTCCAGGGGAAATAGTCCCTTTAACAAAACAAAATGCGGTCACTGAATCCACAACTGTTTGCGTGACACCGCTATGCAAAATTGGCTGCCACTTTTCACCTGCACGATGTACAAATCAATTCACTTTACAGTACATTCTGTGAAGCGCTTGGTGATGTCTTGAAGGTGTGATAAGGCACGACATCGAATGCAAGGATTATTATCATAATACTTTCGGCCCAAGTGGATTAACACAGCGTCAAGAAATTAAAACCATGTTCTCTTTCTCAGTGGGTCAGAGTGGGGCTGCACTGAAATCCATTTTCTTTTGAAGAATTGTGAGGAATAATCCACGCCTTGTCTTTAATCAATTCAAAGGCCTTCTGAGAAATAGGTAATTAATTCCATTGCAAGTGAATCAATCCATTCCCGACCAAAAGACACTTAAAAATGAGTCCAGATTGCACCGTATCAAACGATAAGCATTTCGGAACGTTCCAGGATTTGGAAAATTGCTGCGTTTAGTTTTAACCTTGAAGCCACACTTACTGTCATCCTTCTGCAAAGAAACTTGCAGAAGGCTGGCTTCAATTCTGGACACACTAAAATGCTACATTAATAAAGTAAGTGAATCCGGCTGAAATTTTATCCCATAAGATTCAGGGCTGCTGACTATTATATTAAATAATAGTAATCTTTCCATGCGATAAAACGCCATATACACAACTGCAAAGGCGTGTGACTGTGTGTATTTTGTGGGCGAAAGCTGCAGACAATTTTGTGCGCAGCAATGTTCCCAAAACGGTCATGAAGTGATTGATCATATTCCTCAGGGGGATTGCTGGCCAGGACGCAAGGAAAGAGAAATTCCCTTCTCTTTTCAATAGTGTCACAGAAACATTCTTAAACGTTTACTCTGAACAGCCAGACAAGAACCTCAGTTTAATGTCTCATCCAACAGCCCACCCCACCCCCTCCCCACACATACACACCACCCATATGGCCATTTCATAAGATGTTTGACAGGTGTGTTAAGGGAAATGAAATAATTTGATATTTTAATCATTCTATATTTCACCCTTCCTTGCTTTGAAACACGCTAGGAGCGCCATTCCATTACAAAGTGCAATCTTGTACGGTTATGAGGAAGAAAAGTACAACTTTGCTGCAAGCTACAAAAGCAATTCAGAATTAGTAGATTAGACAAGATGTTATCTGCTCTAACAGCAGTTAGGTTTAGCCTAAGGTTTAGCCCCACATATAGCCTGAGTGTAATTCTACAGATGGAAAACTATAAATAAAATGTAAATTGATGACTGGCCCCTGATATATTTGATATATATATATTTTTTAAAGTTATTTATATTAAATAGGCCAGTTCGTATAAGATTAATCCATTCCCCTCCCCCCCCACCCACCCTGCCCCTGACACACCATCCCACCCCTTGCTCTATCCTCAATGCACGATGAGAATAGAAAAAAAGTTGTGTGAACAAAATATCTTTGAAACTATTGAACGGGTCCAACTCCTTGACTGTACAGGGCTGTGAAATAGGAAAACCGCTGTACACATGTGATTTGTTGTGTCATTGAACTATAAATGTGTCAAACCCTCATGTTTGCACATAGACAAACATATGGAGATTCCTATTCCAGGTGTAGCTAAATCTGGCCTTGATAAATGAAGCAGTGAGATAACTGAGGATACTATAATAAGAATAATAATAATAATCCTTGCATTTGATATAGTGCTTGTCACATCTTATCAACGTCTCAAAGCGCTTCACAGAATATACTGTAAAGCGAATTGACTGTATATTTATGGGCAAAACGCGGCAGCCAATTGCGCACAGCAGTGCTCAACAAACAGTTGTGGATTGATTGTTAATAACTCTTTATTTTTGAGGGATTATTATTAGACGTGTGGAGTAAAGAAACCTGCCTGAGGTTTCGCCCTGACCTGCCTGGAATCAAACCCAGGTTTCTCGCTATTTAAGGCGAGTGCTCTAACCACTGAGCTACAGGACTCCAGACCTTGACCTTTGCAAAGCACTTTGAAACACCCGCCCGATGAGAAAAGCGCTGTGTAAAACATAAACTATTGTTGTAAATTGCACTGATGTCATTGTGACAAATGAAAACGCGGCGTTTGAGGTTAAAGAAAGTGGGGAAAGAATTTTTTTAAACTCTATTGTCCTTTTCAGAACCGCGTTTGTATTCCGTTTTAATGTCGACACTGTATCCTTGCAGAAAACGTAACCGAGAAAGATAAATGAACTTGAAATCTCTTACAAAGGTCGGCTGATAAATACACTGTGTTAGCTCCGTTTAATGAGTACATATAATCTGCGGAAAAGAACAATTTGCATAATCCTCTCGTAATCCTCTTTAAAATAATACATTGGCCATTCTGAGAGAAAGTGCAGTTGTAAACTTCCCTCCAAGGTTAAGGGAGCACCGTTTATGCAGCTAGTTGCTCGATTAGACAGAAATAAAACAATAGCAACAAAAAAATAAATCACTTTTTGTTTTGGAAACACCGCACACACAACTGTCCACATTCGAATAAAAGTGCAAGACTTATTAATGCTCTAAACTCGGTCACACAATAA
This sequence comes from Hydrolagus colliei, assembly GCA_035084275.1. Classification (NCBI taxonomy): domain Eukaryota; kingdom Metazoa; phylum Chordata; class Chondrichthyes; order Chimaeriformes; family Chimaeridae; genus Hydrolagus; species Hydrolagus colliei. The sequence goes on from CM068753.1 coordinate 11,895,145, forward strand.
GTAGGTAGAGTAATGTAGTCAACGATTGCTATTAATGCATAGTATTCGCGATTTGGAGGCACAATAAAGAGGTGAAGTTGGATCAACGGTTCTCCTGTTTTCTGCCAGGAAACATTCTCTATTAGAACTAGTGATCGCAATTTACGGTTGGGTTTCTGAAAAACGACATCGGCTTTATTCTTTCTTTCGAAAATAAAATGAACGTTTCGTTTTCTCGGATTGAACTACATTAAAACTCCAGAACAAAACGATCAGTTTGTATTTTTTGGGGTTTGACCGGATGGCTGACACGAGCAGGTTCCCATGCTTCAGGGTATCAGAAAGCGTGCAGAGGTTCAAACAAGGCAAGTCACAAATAGTTCCCTGCTTTTGGCCCCACAGAAAGTATTGCAATCCTATGGAGTGTTGAAATTTAGCCAACAATCTGCAATCCCACCTGGTTTTATATCAAACTCCCATTTTTTGTAGGTGTGAACCAACACACTGGAGAATTTGCCGCCTACGTTTTAAGAGTATAATTTAATTTCAAGTCTTCCTTGAGCTTTGTTCATTTTAAACTCCCAGTCTCCCAGTCCTGTTAATCGTGCAATCTGAGCACTAATATTCTCTGGAATTAGGATGCGTTCCTCCGAGGAGAGAGTGTGATTTCCATTGCAAACGCAGGAATATCTATGTGTAATAATAAGAATCCTTGCCTTTGATCATGTTGTTCAAAGTCTAAAAGAGCTTCACAGAATAACAATAATAATCCTTGCGTTTGATATAGCGCCTTATCACGTCTTCAAGCCGACTCAAAAAGCTTCACGGGACATACTGTAAATTGGATTGGCTGTATATTTGTGGGTGAAACGCGGCAGGCAGTGGCGTATAGCGGTGACCCATAAACAGTCGTGGATTGAGTGAACAATTCATTATTTTTATGAAAAGGGATTAATACCCCGGGAAGAGGGATCCGCCAATCGACTAACAACTGGGTTCCAGTTTACTGTTTGGTAAACAGAGGTGCGAGATGTGAGGAAACTTGCCCAAGATTTCGCCCTGGTGGAATCGTACCCATGTCTCTTGCTTGCAAAAGGCCAGTGCTCTAAATATACTGTGAAGTAAGTTAACTGTATGTTTTGTGGGTGAACATGGAATACATGGAACTCTCACTCTGGGTTGGATACTCATAAGCGTGATGAATGATGTCCGCTTGTGTGAGAGATCCAGCTGACCAATAAAAAGGGGATCAGACATCCAAATCTCTCAGTAGTTTAACGACTCAAGTCATGTTCCACTCAATCTTCTTTTCACCAATAAAAGAACGCTTCAACCTCTGCAAATCTCTCTTTATAACCTGAGCGTCCTAAACCCACAATCAGCTTCATCATTCATCTCTATTACAAACATACATCACTGTAGAACACACAAAGACATCACAACTTTAAGTGACTAATAGTTAATTGCACAATCCATCAATTCCGAGATAGCATTCATTAATACATCCTCGCATCAGACTGCAATACCCAATCCAGCAGTCTCAAGCTCTTTGAAATGTCCTCGCGACAGGAAAGCCACTATATTAATGTAAAATTGCATTGGATAGTATTATAATTACATAGACTTCTTACGGCACAAAAATAGGTAGGTCATTCAACCCAACTAGTCTGTTCTACTCTATCTTCCTACTCCCTCCCTGATGCAAACATAATACAGAAGCCACAAATATCCAGGACGCAGATCTTTTCCAAAGCCACTCAGTCGACAAGTCAGAGTCTCCCTACTGCCATTGAGAATGGTCTTTCTACTCTTATTGCTTCTCTTCAAATGGGCGCTATGTTATACTCTTACGGCTTTGCGCTTTGAGAGTTCGTGAGTGAGAATGATTACACTCTGCATTCAGCAAAAATAATCCACACACAATAAAGCCAGTGGCAAATTGGAACAACGCTACCGTTTTACTTTGCGCTAATTGCCACTTTTTCATCATGAAACATCACCAGCAAATCTTAACGCAGCGATGGGCTGCATGCTTTCACCATTTGAGAATGTGTTAAAGCTTTGCCCCCCGCAAATAGACTGTATCAGCATCCCAGCCACTTGATCTAATCGTAAATAATAACCCATTGGATGTGGCGCCTTATCATGTCACTGAGAAGTCTCAAAGCGCCTCGCAGAATATAACGTAAAGTGGGGGGATTGATTGGAGAGTTTGTGGGCAGGGAGCAAAGAACAGAGAGAGGGAGAAACACCATCTTCCAGAGAATACGCACAACCCTTTTGTAAAATCGCAATGGCACAGTTTAAACAAGTAAATCAAGCATTTGTTGACAAATGGTTTATTAAACCTGCGCTCCAAAAACAGATTGATATAACCCACTGACGAGAGTTGATTTGTCCTTCATTTCTCTGTGAAACACGAGGTCCTTTGCTATTGTTTATGACTTGTAAGGAGCGCAGTGTACATTTGATAGTGGGATCTATACGGGATGTTAACCTCTCTTCTGCAAATTGAAACCGGTTCCACATTGGTTAAGAAAGACGTAATGATTTAGAGTAATGCATTACTGTTTAGGTAAATCTGCTGGCCAGACAGCTCGCGCAGCAAGCTGCCAGCAACTATCCACTGAGTAATTGAAACCTGTTGTGTTATCAATCCTCTGAGAGAAGACAGGCTTACGAGAAAGAAATCCATGTCTTGTGTTAGTTTCCAGAAGATTCATGGAAACCTGCCCACCGCCACAGAATAATGTAATTTTTTATGATGTAATGCAGAAATTATACCAAAGACACAACTTCAATTTAGACAGCGCCCTTCGCTCAGGGTTGGCCTCTCGGATCTCTGCATCGCACTTTCAAGGCAAGTTTCCCTCCCTTACTCCGCACGCCGATGTTGAGCTAGCAGTGTGTACAAACTCCGCTGTGAGTCGATTGGCGGATGGCTTTTCCAGGGGGGGGGTAATTATCAAAAGAATAATTTGGTCACTCAATCCACGATTCTCTGTGCACAATTGGCTGCCACGTTTTGACCACAAAATATTCACTTTACAGTATATCAGTATTTCGATATGTCAAGTGACTGCCAGGTTGGTGGAAGGAGAACTAGATGGACCTTTCGCCAAGTAAATACTTATGTTCCTACATTCTTATACGTGTCAGCTTGGCTCAGGTGGTAGCCCGCTAGCCTTGGGGGTAGGATGCCTTCGGTTCTCATCTCACGTCAGGACTTGAATTCATAATCTAGGTCTAGCAGTAGGGGGTAGCATTGCAATTTATTTTTGGTCTCTGACACATGCAGAACACCCTCACCAACAATAAAAATTACATTTACTATTCACTACACTTAATAGTAGATGTTGTGCAGCTCCTGTAGCTCAGTGGTTAGAGCACTCGCCTTGCAAGCGTGAGACCTGTGTTCGAATCCAGGCAGGCCAGGGTGAAAATTTCGGGCAAGTTTCCCTACTCCACACGCCTAATAATAATCCGTCAAAAAAAACTCTAAGAAATTGGTCATTTCAATCCACGACTGTTTGTGGGGACGCTGCTGTGCGCAATTGGCTGCCACATTTTGCCCCAAATATACAATTCACTTTACAGTATATTCTGTGAAGCGCTTTGAGATGGCTAGAAGACGTGAAAAGCACTATATAAAATGCAAGGATTATTATTATATCAAAGATTCATCCCACAATAATATTTTGAATATTAGCTCTTGTATTCCCACTGTTTTTAGGGTTCTCTCAGTCGAAAACATTTTGAAGTGTTTCACAGGCAATTGTTGTTTATTTGTGGGCATTTTCTTTTTCCGCTCACAACCTTTGAGCGATGCAATAGTGAATGGCATTATCAGGCAGATTTCTGCCGCACCACCTGAGACCCTGGACAGAAGTCCCAGGTGGGGGAAGGGGTGTGGGTTTGGGGGGTCAAACACTAACATAGCTGCATTATGCATGAATTGGTGCAAAACTTAGGTTTGTGCAAACACAACCAAACTCAAATAAGCTCCCTGTGCTGCCTGCATCTCCGAGGGTGATGTTGGAGACGAGGTGTGACACAAACAATTCTGTCGGCCTTGCCGTGAATGGTCAAATGCAGAATGGGTATAAAACCCTTCACGCTAAAACCATGCCGTAAACATCTCAAGGGAATGTAGCCTTTTTAACGTAATACGTCTACGGCTTTTTCAAATACAATTTGCGGCAAAAGTCGGAACAGTCGGAATTTTTTCTGCCCAATTAGTCAACAAGAGAGAGAGAGAGAGAGAGAAAAAAAGTGCCGTTTCAACTTCATTGCTGTCAAACATCTTGAAACGAGTTTTATTATGGCGTGACTATCTGACAGCAACTGCGAGCAAGGGTTCTGGAATGATTTCCGTGGATTCATTTGCACAACTCGATTGCAATTTTTTTTAAAAAAAAATCTAGTCTTTAGTTGCCCTGCTTAGCTTTCATTGTCGCACTGTGGTTGCATCTGAGTCTCGTTGGTATGTAAAGTGCAGATCTTTAATAACTTTTGGCATTTATTTATACATATTAAATTACTGCTTTCCATACACCACAAAGGAGATGATCACCGATAACCGCGGTTTATTTCCTCGGAGACCGATGCTCGGAGTCTGTAGTTAAATGCCTACCAATGACACGGTGCATTACGGATAATACCTGTAACTTTGATTTATTTCCTTGGAGACCCTGAGCAAATTCTAAAATAAATTAGCAAAGAAATAATGCTAATCTCCCTGATCGGATATACCGTGCAATAAGGCCAAAGCCAAACACCACTCCCTGCTCTCATTTGTATCAATAACATTCAAAATGATTGTTCATTATTTACAAGTTCCTCTCCGATGATTTGCTTGCGAGATGGGTGGGCAAACAGAGACAAGAAACACACAATAGAGCACGTCATATCTCACAGCTGGATTGGCTCCTATGGCTTATTCTTAAGATCCCTAAAGTAACCAGTTCCTTGCACAAAACTGTCCCAAATTTATTCCACGGGTGGAATGGAACCTGGATTTTATTTGCAATTTAAAAAATATATATTTATTAATCAAAGGGAAAGAACGTGTTCTTTTATATGCCAAGTGGGAATGTCTCACCGAGCTTTATAGTATTTACTGCCAATTGCTGTTCTGTATTATGACTATTTTTGGTAGGCAAACACAGCAGTGCAAAGCACGAGCTATACCAACTGAGCCCAGCTGGCATCCGGAATCAAACTGAAATCCTCCAGGAAACGTACAACGTATGAATGATGAAAGACATAGGGATGTTTTTGTTTTCACATCAATGGAGCACAATCGCTGGGTAATATAAATAATAATCCTTGCATTTGACATAGTGCTTTTCACGTCTTATCGATGTCTCAAAGCATTTCACAGAATATACTGTAAAGTGAATCGATTGGATATTTGCGGGCGAAATACGGCAGCCAATTGCGCACAGCAGCGTCCCACAAACAGGTGTAGATTGAAACGACCAATTTTATTATTGTGGTTTTTTTTAGATTATTAGGCGTGTGGAGTAAGGAAACTTGGCCAAGGTTTCGCCCTGACCTGCCTGCATTTGAACCCAGGTCGTAAGGAGAGTGCTCGAACCACTGATCTATAGGACTCCACTATTACAGTATGTACCAGGTGAATCAGTATGATTCATATTTAAATACAAGAGAGCATAAGTTACTTCACAGTGAATACAGTGGGAACCATATAGATAACATTAAATATTAAGCAAAGAAATTTAACCGCACTGCAAACTATTGTTGTGATCTTGATGAATCTCTGCCATCTTCAGATGGCAACTGATTTTATATTGAGTAATGGGATGTGTTTTTTTAAGCAGGTTCTACAAATGGATTTTAAAGGATCGCCCACAAGTATACAGTCAATTCACTTTACAGTATATTCTGTGAAGCGGTTTGAGACGTTTAGAAGACATGAAAAGCGCCATATCAAATGCAAGGATTATTATTATCAAGCTATTCATTCCTGAATTAAATTATTAGAATCATTCAAAGCACAAGTGGGATTGTAAGCAGGATTTTTTTTTTAAGCGCAGACAAAGCATGTCTTCATAGCAGAATAAGGGATGTCTGGGAGAGATACAAAAAGTTGTGTCATAATTCAATCAAGGGATTCCAATTATCCTGAAACATCCAAGATTGATATGCCGTCACCAATTGCCTGTCAGAGTTCTGCTCAATTAATGCACAATATTCTGCCAAAGAGCAAAAACAATGATTGAATAAGAATCCTTGCATTCGGTCTAACACCTTTCACGTCGGGAGCCAAATCCAAAGCCCCTTCATGTGATTTACTGTGGAGTGATGGTGCATTTGTAGGTGAACAAAATGGTATGCAGCTTTCTTCTAGAAAACAATCATTACTGAAAATACTACAGCACAAGACTGCATGTAAAGTCACTAATAATAATTCTTGCATTTGATAACAGCGCTTTCACATCTCATTGATGTCTCAAAGCGCTTCACAGAATATACTGAAAAGTGAATTGACTGTATATTTGTGGGCAAAACACGGCAGCCAATTGCTCACTGCAGTGTCCCACAAACAGCCGTGGATTGAAATGACCAATTTTTATTATTGTGTTTTTTTTGGACAATTATTGGCGTGTGTGGAGTAAGGAAACTTGCCCATGGGCAGATAAAAAAAATCACTGACCTGTTCAAGCAACAATTTGCATTTATATAGCACCTTTCACGCAGTGTAGTGTCCCAGAGTAACAGTCTCAAGTTAGATCTTCAGCTGTTCCTTAGAGATGGGAGCTCGACTGTCGTTTATAATTCTCAAAAAAAACAGAATCTGGGAAAGTTGCGTTCAACAATTTGCAAACTTTTTTTCTTTAATTATTCTTCCAGATCGACGTTTGGTGATTCACGGTGTGTGGGTCATTCCTGTGCCTATATTGGCTGCGGTGTTTGCCCAACAAAATGGTCACTAGACTTCACAGCAGTAAAGTGTGAAGGGCTTTGAAGCTGTGACGTGCTTTGTCAATGCAATTCCAAGTAATAGATCAAATGCCAGGGTCATTATTTTCTTACCTTTCATATAATTGTAAAATTTGATGTGGCAGACAAAAGCAGCTCCCGAGATTCTTAATGCTGAGCAATAAATCAGCCTGTTTATGACCTACCTACTGAGAGAAAGGGAAAGTTCATTTCCATTGCTTAAGTTTACGATTTCATTAATAGGCAATTTTCAATTTACAAAACCAGTCCGTAACAAATGTCAACGTGCAACAAAATTACATTAGTATTGTGCCCTTTACGTCAGGAGGACGTCCCAAACCAGTAAGAGACACACATCACCGACTGCCTAGTGACTCCCTGCATCTTCGGACGTCCTCCCGATGTGAAAGGCGCTATACAAATGTACTTTTGTTGCTGTTGTAGAAGAACTTCTTACTCGATCCTCTGCTATGGCTTTTTTGAATGTTAGAAATTAAACATTTGTTTAATCTCGTCCCTTCACCACAATTTTACCAAATTCCTTATGAAAATTCAAATCAATCGGGTAACCTTCATCCAACAGTTACCTCAAAATGGTCAAGTAGAATTCTGAGGCACAATATATTGCTTCTAAATCTTTGGCAACTCTTTGCACTCTTTCAGTACTCTTTGCACTCTTTCAACACTCTTTAGTTGGGTATTGATAACATCCCAACTACATCTAATGCTTGAGAATGTTAAGGGGCTACAAAATATTAACCAGAGACTCACCCATTTCTTCTCAATTCTTATTCAATTTAATCCTTAATTTTAAAATCCCTTCAAAAATATATATTTTAAGTCTCTCACTCCACGACTGTTTGTGGGGACGCTGCTGTACACAATTGGATGCCACGTTTCACCCAGAAAATATACAATCAATTCACTTTACAATATATCTGTGAAGCGTTTTGAAACATCTGGAAGATGTGATGTGGTGCTATATCAAAGGCAAGTATTATTATTACAATGATGTATGGTTCAAATTTGTGTAGTGTTTGCAGTTTTCACTTGCGCTTTTTCGTCAGTTAACCTGCCTACCTCATCACAGAGAACTGTACGTCATTAGACAAAACTCAAGCCTTGGGAGACTACAGAATTTCCATTGGGGTAGGTAATGCTGGATTTTAACCAGATAAAGCCATGCAGGACTACTTGATGTGTGAAGCCCATTCAATCTGTTAACATTGCTATACGTGATATAGGGGTAAGAAAGAATGACATTGAACCCAGACTACTCACGTTGCTCACATTTGAAGTCTAGCAAAGTAACAGATGCCGTGCTTGAACATTTAAGTACAGAAGATGTTTCGATTCGCTCGGAATGATTACAATAACAAGTCTGAGAACATGAACAATTTAAGTCACAGAGCTCATCAGAAAGCAGCAAACATTTTAGCGTTATCAAAACAAACTATTGCAAATCAGCAAATCTTTTAATATACAATAACCTGACGGAAAACCTATTTTCGGCAAAAATGATATCACTGCAGAAAGTTGAAATTTCTACACACAATATGTAGAATGACAAACATGCCAGTTTCAAACTATGAAGTTGAGGGGGAGAAATCACAGCTTGTTAATCATTTCACCCAAACTTTAGGTGTCTCTCATCTTTTAATTTACTTTATCTGAAGTCCTCAAGCACACGACTCGAGTATCCTACTTAACTCGATCAGATTTCATGGAGAATAAATGGAAGAATGGAAGAATAAATGAAGCAAGCAACAGCTACTTGGACTTATGCCGTAGCGTCTCAGAGCGCTTGACTGTGAACCGGGGTGGGGGGGGGGGGGGGGGGGGCAAACAATAGAGCTGCAAAGAATTACCCAAGGCAATATTCCACCCGCCTGTCTCTCCCCAAACCCAACAATGCTTAACCAAATCTTACAGTTAAGAGTTAAACTTAGCACAGAAATAATGGAAATGTGCACTACTTCTGCTGCTAGAACTGTGAGTGAAACGTCGCAACTTTAAAAACCATCGAGATCCAAAAACATTCTTGCTGGTCAGATTGGTAAAAACTTATGAAAATTGTTGTTTAATTAGCAATTTAGATGCATATTCTTCCCAAGCATAGCACTGAAGAAAAAAAAAACATTGTTACAGCACTAATGCATCCTTTTTAAAAACTTTACATACCAGTTAGAATGAAGTCGGTTAGTGCTCTCGTAAGAAAAGTGAATTGTAAAGATCCCACAAAAGTATATTAGAGTATTCATGGTTAACAAGTGCGAAACACGACATTCACAGGAAAAAAACAAAACTGTCAATCTTGCCGATTGTCAGTTACGTGCAGTCATATGGCAAACCTGTGCAAATTTTTGCCAACTGGAACTGGAGTGTATCTCCAGACTCATCGTATCCAGATATAACATTTATTGCTTTATATGAATACTGTATTGAAAGCCAAAGCATTCAGTTTACACACAGAAATTATACAATTATATAACGTTTCACAAAGGCAGTGAACAATTACAATCTACAAAATCTACTTACAGAAATTTAAAAATTCTAAATATCAAAAAGTACAGTTGCCAGAAACGAGTACAAACTTGGCAGCCAGTAATTGTTGACTGAAAGTTAAGTTTAAAGGACTCTGAATATACAAGCTGGATGGATATCAGAAAACGTCAGGATTGCAGAGCAAAATCTGTGCTTTGCGTATGTGTCTTCAAAAATGTACAACTACTGGCTGTCAATATACATCTATCTCAAGTCATTTCAAAATTTTGTACAAATTACGGTGGTTCAATGTACCCTCGAAAATTGCATTGCCAGTAATAAGATCTGGTTTTGTGAATTGAATTAAACAGCTAAATCGCAATAGCTCTCTAACGCAGTCAGTGGTGTAATGTACCCAAGCTGTCTGCAATGCTACAAAAAAAATTAATCTGGAAAGAAGCACGCTCAAATCTTCTCAATGTTATAACCACTGGATATAAATTGAGCGAGTAACTCCCACTTTTTGCTGTTTGCTTCGACAGTCAATCGGAGAGGGAAAAAAAGCATCTGTTCTAAGACCAAAGTAATCTTGAAATGAGTCCCAAACATTGCTGCGTTTCTCTTCAACACAGGTTCCCTTTTGAATAAAGTTTACCCACACAGGCACCTCAGAAGTACATGAAAGTGGTGTAGAAGTTTTGAGTTTTTCCTGGAATGTGTTTTTAACCTGGTGTTCGCTCCAGCAGTGTTTGAATTACATGTAAAATGTTGAAACAGTGACCAAGTAGGAAATTAATTATCTTTTTTTCCCCACCGAAGATATTTGAAAACAACAAGAACAAACAACCTATGGTAAATGTCCTACTCTGATGAACTGCAAACAAGTTGACATTTATAATTTTACTTTCCAGTTTAAAAAACTCTCTCTCTCTAAATAAAAATCTATACATAAACCACTGATTCGACTGAACAAAAAAGAATGAGTCAGCGGTAGGTAGATGAGCCCTGAAGGAGCTGCTTTCACAGTTCTTATCTAACAACTCTTCCAGACGATTCTCAGAAGTTTTTTTTCCCCCGAAAACTCCTTCTCCTGGAAAACAAAGGTCTGCTTTGTTACATAAAATTTTTATACAGTGTAAAATCAGAGCTTTATGGAAAATACTGCCCAGATATCTTTGTTTAGTCCTGTTCCATCGGTTCTTCTGTGACGTCTGTGCTATTCTCCATCGGACTCTCGGAAGGCAAGTCGTCGGGAGTTTTGTCAGACGTCTCTGGCTCCTCTACAGCACTGCAGCCCGCACTGTTACTAACCACGTCAGTGCTTTCACTGATTTCACTCTCCTCAGAAGTTAATGTCTTGGTTGGTTCAGATTGGTCCATTTGGTTGTTTTCCTCTAAAGTCTCCACGTTTTCAAATGAAACCTCGATACCTTTTTCTTCTGACTCCAGCGCAGTGGTCTTCACCGGCGAGCTGGGGGCTTCTGAAAGACAAAAAAGCATTCCTCTTTACAAACGCCGTTGATAATAATTCTTGCATTTGATATAGCGCCTTATCACATCTTCAAGACGTCTCAAAGCGCCTCGCAGAATACACCGTAGAGTGAATTGACTGTGGGCAAAACGCGGCAGCTGTGGATTGAGTGGCCCAACTTTTTTTTAAAAAAGGAATTATTACCATTATTATTACTATCAAAGAGATCCAAATAATTTAATAAGTGTACACTTAAGCTAACACTGCCACTACCAATGTAAAAAAAACGCACCTGAACAATTTACTGTCTGGACTTGCTATATAATCCCACACATTTCAAAACTATTACGCAGCTATGGATACGTTACAATACAGTTTTGGTATTCTGACACTTATTATAATAAATAATAATAATCCTTGCATTTGATATAGCGCTTTCCACATCTTATCAACGTCCCGAAGTGTTTCACAGAATATAATGTAAAGTGAATTGACTGTATATATTTGTGGGCGAATCGCGGCAGCCGATTGCGCACAGCAGCATCCCACAAACAGTCATGGACTGAAATGAGCAATTTTATTATTGTGTTTTTTTATTACGTAGAGTTTACAACACTGAAACAAGCCAATTGTCCCATCTAATCCATGCTGGTGTTCACAACAACAACAACGTACAACAACAGCGCCCTTCTCATCAGAAAGACGTCCCAAGTCACTGGACAATCAGTTTTTTTTGACCCGAGCTCTACTCTGTACAAGCTTCCATCCGTTCTGATCCCCAATGCATCCCCCACCCTCCCTCACCCCTCCTCATGTATTGTCAGGTGTTTGCTTCAGGGGAATGGAGTGAATGTCACAAAAAAAGGGAAATAAACTTTCCTTTTTTCCCAAAAAAGTCAATGGAGTTGCAAATTATCGACTGCTACTGAAAACCAATCTCTGTCTTGTGTGTATAATTAATTTACTTGTTATAAAGAGGTTACTTCTGTCATTTAATTTACTGTCAAATAAATGGGCCAGGGTACCTGTCTTATCTGCGCTGGGCTGCTCAGCCCATTCACTCGGCTCTTTGTTTTCCTCTTGCTTTGTGGCATTCTCGGCTTCTTCTGGCATTTCTGAGGAACTCTCAGAGAGGGTGGGCAGAGCTTCCTCCTCATTCTCTTTGTCAAATTTCAGTCGTTTAACCTCCGGGGCATCAGCCTCCATTGTGTCATCCTCTAAATGCTTGTTTTTCGAACAGCTGGTTGGAGTGTCCTCACTGTGAGATGTTGGCGATTCCCTGTTCAACAAAGCAAAGTCCCCAATGCCATTTTAGCCAAAATACATCAGGTTACACCCAACATTTGGAACAAGTAAATTTTAAAATGCAAAGAAAGTAAATCCAACATCACCAAAAAGGACATTTGTGTTCAAATATCTCCACCGATATTCAGTGCATGCACAGATCATATTATAAATGCAAAGATTTCTTTGTGAGCAGTGTTAATAACAAATAATCCTTGCATTTCACAGAGCGGCCTTATAATAATAATCCTTGAATTTGATATAGGGCTTTTCACGTCTTCTAGATGGCACAAAGCGCTTCTCAGAATATACTGTACAATGAATTGCCTGTATTTTGGGGGGTGAAACGCAGCAGTCAATTGTGCACAGCAGTCCCACAAACAGCTGTGGATTGAAATGACCAATTTTATTATTGTGTTTCTGTTGGAGGGATTATTATTAGCTGTGTGTGTGGAGTAAGGAAACTTGCCCAAAGTTTTGCCCTGACCTGCCTGGATTCGAACACGGGTCTCATGCTTGTTAGGCGAGTGGTCTAACCACTTAGCTACAGAAGCTCTACATCATGTTGTTGAGATGTTCGAAAGCGTTTCACAGGATATTTTTGAATGATTATTTGGAGCCAAAATGAGGCAACCAGTTGTGCACAACTATGTCAAACAGACAGCCATGGAGCAAAGGAACAATGTGACTTGGGGGATTATTGGCCATGATTGACAACGGGAGGGAGAAACTGCCTTCTCCTTTCAAATCGTGTCCTGGGATCTTTAACATCCACCTGAACGGGCAGATGGAATCATCTGATTTATTCGCAATTCGTGGTATTTAAAGGTTAGATTTGTCGGTTACTTAACTTGGTTTGTTTTTAAATGTAAAGAATTAGAAATACATACTCGTGCAATTTTTCTTCCGTCTTTTGCACACTTATTTCTCGACTTTCAGGGCTGTCCAGCAAACCGTTTGTTGTAAGAACACTTGATAAAGAAACTTTTGACCGACTCAGTGGCCTTGGGGTGCCGGGACCATTTATATTCGACCTGAAATGCAAAGCGAGACATAGTCTACCTCATTATTAAAGTCAACAACAACAATCACATATTCAACTTAAAGCCCCAGCAAATCGTCCACTGTTGAGACTAAACCAATCCATAGTTCTGCGCCACAACTGGAGCAAGCAGTAATTTTACATTAATGGCACATATATTTTTTTAAACCCATTATTTGGTTTACTAAGCATGCTGCATTTGTGCACAAAACGTCTGTATACTGCTCTGCAATCAGGAATTGCCAGGAATATATATCCCAAGGAGACAATTTTTGCATGTTCACCATTCCCTTCGCTGAGATCCTTGTGTCACACACAGCTGAAACACCAGTCTCTGTTCCACAACTCTCCCCTCCAGCCACCCTCAAAGTGACCCTCTTCTGTCCTTCCCTCCTTAAAAATGGGGAAACACTTGCTTACCTGGCACCTCTGCCATTCCCTCGTTCACATAATGACACTTACATTTACTTATCACGTCATTGAGATTTTAAGTCTCAAAGGTGCTTCACAGAATACACTATGAAGTGAATTGACTGCTTATTTTGGGGGTGAATCATATAATATAATAAAGTAGACAACATGCCTGAATCAAGGAATCATTGATGCAAATGTGGCATCCTATTTTGCAAGACATTCAGTGGACAACAGTATAATCCTTGTGCTTCATATATTTTGCATTTGAACTAAGCATTTGTGTCAATGTTCACCGTGTCTAATTCAAGAAGCGATTAATTAATAATAATGCACGTGTAAAAGAATTCTTGGCTTGTGAAGATTGAAAACAGTAGGTGAAACGGAGGTAAAATCTAAATGAAGATCACATCTGGAGTTCACAGTTTTGTGTTCACCAAATATCAAAGAGAATAATTAGGAAGTCATACAGTACCAGATTTGAGCTCTAGCATGTTACAATAACCCATCCATTTGATATAGCGCCTTCTGTTACAACAGTATCTGTGCAAAGATGGATGTGTCACCCAAATACAATTCTGTGTGCAGGGGAGACTTGAATGCTGAAATCTGACCTCTCCAGATAATAATAATCCTCAAGGTTTGACACCTGAATCCACCAGCTAGACCAACAGCATCTTAATTTTTCCACCGTACAATATACTACATTAACCTTATCCCCTGTTTTAGTGGGTTTTATTGGCGCATTCTCTTTCCTCGCCATAAGTTTCAATGTCATTCCCCCTCTAACCACCTTTCCATGCCGCAAATCAATATTCCAACCAAAAATGACTCAATGGCTAAAAGCAAGATTTGTAATTTTGGCCTCAACAAGGATTTTGAACAGTCTCATTTCATTTCTAGGTTAAGAAGCTAGTTTTGCCCACACAATATACAGTCAATTTACTTTACAGTAAACGCTATGAAGCGCTTTGAAAACGTGATAAGGCACTATATCAAATGTAATGATTATTACTATTAATATAAGAGAGTATGGGCAACATATCATAAAAATTATGTAATCTTAGGTTTGTGCAGATTAGGCAATGGCATTACATCCATGATGATATCACTCAAAATGCACAATTGCTGGGCAAAAACAGCAAAGCAAAAGTTCATGTTTAGGTGGCGTTAACTGTCCCATATTGTACGAGACCTATTATTGTTCCACTATTTGTGGGCGAGAAAAAATACAAGAACATGGAGATTGGAAATCTTAAAAGGGAAAATAATGTGGGCTCACCTGTCTGTGTAGCTAGTATGACTCCCCGACAACATGATACCATTTACTCGGTTCAAACTATTCGAGCCAAAGTTGCATTTCCTGAAATAAATTGAAATAAGATTAGAGAATAAAATACTAAGTGTCATAATCAAATTGTCGAATTTGGAAAACGGCAACAAAGTTGAAAATAAATTACTTACTCCGTAGAGGGATACACACAGCTGACAACCATAACATTCTGCAATATCAACAAAAACATTTTTAGAAACCAATATTTCTTGAGAATAAAAGGCAATATATTTTGCACAAGAACATTTAAAACTTAATGTCGCCCTTGATAGATACATTTCACAAGACACTTTCGCTATGTAGAAATGCACTTCATTTCTTTTTTCATCCTAAGACTATTAGTAGGTCAACAACAACAACAACAACAATTTACATTTATATAGCGCCTTTCACGTCGGGAGGACGTCCCAAGGCGCTAAACAAGAGACATAGATGGGGGCAAGCCCGTGAATGGCCTTGAAAGTGAGGACGAGGATCTTGAATTCGATTCTCTGGAGGATGGGGAGCCAGTGGAGATGGGCGAAGGTGAGAGTGATTTGGTCGCGAAGCCTGATACGGGAGAGTACACGAGCTGCAGAGTTCTGAATGATCTGCAGCCTGTGAAGGGAGGAGTTGGGAAGGCCGACGAGGAGAGAGTTCCCGTAGTCGACCCTGGAAGTGATAAAAGGCATGGATGAGAGTTTCAGCGGTGTGGGGGGTGAGGCAGTGGCAGAGTCTGGCAATATTGCAGAGGTGATGGAAGAAGGTTGTGCCAGTCATGTAGTGGATGTGGGGGAGGAAGGGTAGTTCAGGGTCAAACAAGACACCCAGATTCCTGATTGGCTTTGAGAGGTGGAGAGAGCAGCCTTGAACGCTCATGTTGTCAACGCCTGAGGTGCGGAGGCGCTGAGCCAATCAGGAGGGTCTCCATCTTGTTGACGTTGAGCTGCCACCCAACAAGCAACAACAACTTGCACTTATATAGTGCCCTCCATGCAAGTTGGTGTTTCACAGTGCTTAACAGTGGCGGGGTAGGAGGGAGAAAAGGAAAGAGTCCTGCCTATTATTAATGGATAATATTAGGAGCATTCACAATTGTGCCTTTTTTGGGGGTGAAGAAAATTCAACCTTGTTCAATTGGAGACGTGCAATTTCCATTTGAATAAAAGTTTGGTTTGAGAAGAAATGTCTCTGTTATTTTTTCCCCAAAAACCTTATCTGTACTAGTTACTAGAAGGGAGTTAAAACGACATTAACAACAAAATTACATTTGTACTGCAGTCGGGAGGATGTCCCAAGGCTGCGGGTTCAAAAACTCGAGTAAAAGACAATTGGTAACATGATAAGTGGATCTCATCACCAGTTCAAAAATAATAGATCCGTAGGAGTTTTGTCATTAATGCAACATGAAATTTAGTGAAGATACTGGATTCTCGGTTACCTTCTCAACTCCCCTAAGAAATTTGTCTGTCCCAGTATAATTCTTCTTCGGATCTGTAAGCAGCTCGCATAAACGCTGGATAGTGAAGGGAATACTGTAAATAGAAACAGACCAACCACATTATTACACATTCATTTGCCAGAAGTAAAACCTAAGCTGGGAGCTTTCATAGAATCATAGAATCATAGAATTTTACGGCACAAAAGGAGGCCATTCGGCCCATCTAGTCTGTGCCGGCTCTTTGAAAAGAGTGATTCAATCCCACTGCCCTGCCCGCTCCCCATAGCCTAATAGACCCGTTCTCCCTAAATAAAGATCTAATTCCCTTTTAAAAGTTGTTATCGAATCAGCCTCCACCACCTTTTCAGGCAATGCATTCCAGATTCGAACAACTCGCTGAGTGAAAAAATTTCTCCTCAGCTCCCCTCTACTTCGCCTTGAAACTATTTTAAATCTGTGACCACGAGTCACAGATTCACCCACGAGTGGAAATAGTTTTTCTCTATTTGCCCTGTCGAAACCCCTCATGATCTTATAAACCTCTATTAGGTCTCCCCTCAATCTTCTCTGCTCCAGAGAGAATAACCCTAGCCTATCTAGCCTCTCCTCATAGCTGAAGTCCCTCAATCCTGGCACCATCCTAGTAAATCTTCGTTGTACCCTTTCCAATGCCTTCACATCCTTTCTGTAGTGTGGTGACCAGAATTGAACACAGTATTCCAGCTGAGGCCTCACCAAAGTCCTATAGAGGTTAGTCAGCACTTCCTGACTTTTGTACTCTATACCCCTATTTATAAAGCCTAGTATCCCATATGCCTTCTTAACAGCCTTGTCTACCTGTCCTGCCACCTTCAACGAGTCACTAACACAAATCCCCAGGTCTCTCTGTTCCTTTACACCATTTAAAATTGTACTATCTAGCCTATATTGCCTCCCTTCATTTCTTCTCCCAAAATGCATCACCTCACACTTCTCTGCATTAAACTTCACCTGCCTTTCCTTTGGAAAGGAAACTGGCAAAAATTTAAGTTTGCATTGATTTCCTTTGGGGTTTTATACACAATAGGATCCTCATTAAAATCCTGAAACTATATTGTACCTTTTTTTAATGATGCCTCTCCATGTGTATATAAACCATTCCTCTATTATGGGTTCAAAAGCCTGTAATGTTCCCCCGCAATCAACAGCAGAATAAAAATTACATTCAAGATATTTTAGACAGTTAGAATGTCATTTCATAAAACAGAATGTGTTTCTGGCTCTATCTTGTGCTCGCCATCTAGTCAATACACATTACTGTACACATTTAATAGAGCTTACATTTAGTGAGTCATAAAAGTAAACGCAGCTTGTTTGCATTTGCCAAGATGGTTTACACTCATGCAAACTCTTACACTATGTGAAGTAACTATCGCCACAAACTCTTGCAAGCCTGAGTCACTCTCTCTGCTCTGCCATCTCTAACTCGCTGCACTACCATCCTACTTACCACTCATCAGTGAGCTGACTTTCTCAGCCACTTTGCCCCCGCTCTCTCCTGAAATGACTTTCACCTCATCTGCTTTCAAAATTTGTATAAAATATCTAAAGCTTTGACCATGCTGGAATCACCACCTCCTCTCACCCTTGCGAGACAAAACTAGTCACTCACATTGTTCCTGTTTGTGGGGACATTGTTGTGTGCCAGTTGGCTGCCATTTTTGCCCACATACACAGTCGCTACAGTTCACTATAAAATTCTGAAGTGCGAGTGTTATATCGAATTGAAGGATAATTATTTTTAATCTCCCTCCCAGCTCAACTCCCAATCATGCTTTATCAGCGTTTTGGAGATTGTCTCTCTGTGTGAAAGGTGCTTAGAATTGCAAATTGTTGTACTGTATTACCAGGCACCTTGAAATACACAAAGACACCGAGCTTTTCTCCCTGCAGGAGCTGAATTGTATAATTACCAATGTAATTACATACATTTATTTACTGCCCATAAACAATGTGCTAAAATTAAATCTTTTGGGCCAGGTTTCAGACAAACAATTATAGCAGTGTAACTAAAGGCAAATTTAAGTACAGGACTTCAATTATGTTAACATTTCAGATTAGAAATTTAACACAAGTAAATAATCCTAATTTTGGAATACCAATTTATAATAATCCTTGCATGTCTTTGAGACATCTCAAAGCACTTCACAGAATATACTGTAAAGTGAATTGACTGAATAATTTGTGGGCGAGGCACAGCAACCAATTGCACACAGTAGTGTCCAACGAACAGTAGTGGATTGAAGTGACCTATTTATTAATACTATTTTGAAGGAATTATTACCCCAGAAAAGCAATCCACTAATTGACTAACAACCGGGTTCCTACTTACTGCTAGGTAAACAGAAGCATGTGGAGTGAGGAAACTTGCCCAATAAATTATGCCCAAATATGGGTCTTAAAACTGAAGCAGCAGCTAGCATTCATGGAATTATTGCAAATTACAAACAGGAGCCAACTCTGTCATTTCGAAATGTTCAGTCAGTCTCAGTCTCTGAAAAGAATATGATAATGCTGCCAGGTTGACAAGGATGTATTTCCTTTCTCTTCCTTATACCTGTTTACTAATCAAAAAAAAACTGCTTTGCATTGAAGCAACAAGAACAATTCCACAATAAAGCGTTCTGTATCTGGCACACAATAGGAAACACCTTCCTCTTTGTTTTCTCCCTTAAACAAATGCCAGCCACAAACATTATTTAATTCATGAACTGGTTAGCACTCACCTTTAATTCCCGCTCTTGTTACATATAGAGTTACTTAGAATGATACAGAACAGAAACAGGCCATTCGATCCAACTAATCCGTTCCTTTGTTTATACCTCACACAAGCCCCCCACCTCTCCTATACACCTTGATTCTCTTCTCCCTGATAATAATAATCCTCGCATATAAGCGCTATATCAAATGCAAGGATTATTATTGTTAGATACAGCGTTTTTCATGTCTTCTAGACATGTCAAAGCGCTTCACAGAATATACTGTAAAGTGAATTGACTGTCTACTTGTGGGCGAAACATAGCAGCCGCTCAGATACAGCAGTATCCCACAAACAGTTGTGGATTGAAATGACCAATTTTTTTTAAACATTGATTATTATTATTAGGTGTGTGGAGTAAGAAAACTTCCCCCAAGGTTTCGAACACAGGTCTCATGCATGTAAGGCGAGTGCTCTTACCACTGAGCTACCGGACTCCACACCTCTCCTGTACATCACGTTTGCTCTTAAATAAATTGATGCTATTAGCTTCAACCACAGCTTTCCTCCAGTCAGTTCCGTATTCTCACCACCCTCTACGTAAAGTGGTTCCTTCCTAAACTCCCTGTTAAATTTATTACTGGGTATTTTCAATTTAGGCCTTTGTACTTTTGAGCTCATTGTGCTCTGATATACTCATTAGAATTTGGAAAGCTAACCAATTCACACTTGTACTATCCCGGTGCCACTGCTGTTTCCTCCCACTTGTCAGAGGTACAACTAGGCAGGTTTGCACATTTCTGAGGAGCATAGCAGTCAGCGCTAGTACAAAAAAAACGGAAGTAATAATGTTAATAATAATCCTTGCATTTGATATAGCGCTTTTTATATCTTCTAGACTGCTTAAAGCACTTCACAGATTATACTGTAAAGTGAATTGACTGCATATTTGTGGGCTAAATGCGGCAGCTAATTGTGCACAGCAGTGTCCCCACAAACAGTCGTGGATTGAAATGACCAATTTTATTATTGTGGCCTTTTTGAGGGATTATTGTCAGGCATGTGGAGTAAGGAAACTTGCCCAAAGTTTCGCCCTGACCTGCCTGGATTCAAACACAGGTCTCACGCTTGTAAGGCGAGTGCTCTAACCGCTGAGCTACAGGACTCCATGCAGAATACAACATGCAGCAGCGCTGCAGTTTTGAAAAGTCTTGAAGCCTTGTACAGTGGAGCACATGAAAACCGCTGCATTAACAGTATATAAAGAAGAGCTTCAGCCATTCAGGCAAACATTGCTACATATTCTCCTGCATCTTGTCTGGCAATCTTTATGATAATACCACATTATCAGCAAGCAGGCAATCAAAATTTTAAAGTCCTAAACTATTTGTCCTCGTTGTTCTGTAATACTAGAGGCAGGATCACTTCAAATGATATTAAAAATCAAACACACATTATTGGCAGATTGCTCAGTAGTGATGTACAATACATTACTTAGCCTATTTATCGTTCATTAATTATAAACACACTTAAAAACTTTGTGACCCATTCACTCATGAAATACATCAAAGGGACAACAAAGGAATAATTTATTTTGAAAGTTGTGCAAGTCTGTTTAGAGACAGCTTAGAGCTTCTGTAGATCAAGTGTTTGAGAACACTTGTGCATGATCAAAGCTAAACACAGTGCTTTGTTTCTGCAGCTAAAAGGCCTTCATGAATTGTGAAACAGCATTCTCTCGTGGCCCAAATTGAGTACTGCAGGCAATGGAATGGGGAAGGAATAGGAGAGAAAGATTTCAATGCAATCTTGCCCGAATGCAATACTATTTGATAGTGATCCTGACTGAGGTACCCCAGTTTCCAGAATGTACAATCAGAATCATATCAAACTGTACAACAGTATTCAGAGGGTTTTCTTTGGGAGGGGACGGTGGAGGATGAGAGCGCGGGAATGGTAAAGTCTTTAATCGTACTATAATTTCTTTACATCCTTCCTCTTGCAGATAGCCAAGGATCACTGAAAATAGCAATGATTTAATGTGATTAATTGGTTGCTTGAAGGATCAAGCCAGTCCGGAAAAACACTCTCTAAAAATTCCATTCAGTACACTTTACAGAAAAATCTCTGAAACACCGAGATGGTTGATTACTCAAGGATTATTAAATTGAATGATACAAAAGTTATTTTAGCAAAAAAATGAAAAACAGTGAAACAATAATTTGGGCATTATCATCATTCATTAACATGTAATTAACAATTACAAAGAATCATTTTCTATAGAATTTACCGAAGGCTCTACTGTTGTTAGCAGAGGAAGGATCAAATCTAGCTGTTAAGAAAAAAGTTTTTAAAAACTATTTAAAAATAGCCTTCCAGGTTTTATTGTTTAGAATCAATTAAATGCTTCCACACCATTGCCACACCCTCTATTTGCAATCGGACTCAAACTGACGTGCTTCATTCCCCATTAGATCTGCCCCACAACCAGTGGGAATGGTTTCAGACAATATGGCCCCGCTTTCTGAAATTGCACCCACAAAACTGCTCCACCCTATCCTCAATCGTGGAGTCCTATACAGGTATCCCCCGTCGATTTACGCCATTTCTATTTATGCTGCTTTGAACAAACAATTTTTCGACACCCTTTTATCGATATTCGATTTGGGTTTCGACAACAAAAATATTTGGCACATCTTTTTTATGCATGCGCAATATATAGTGTATATACGGGTTATATAATGGGACCACAAACCGCGTTTCGATTTATGGTGTTTCGATTTACGTGACATTTTTAAAATATGAAACCCTATTGTAAATCGGGGGATACCTGTAGCTCAGTGGTTAGAGCACTCAAGTGAGACCTGTGTTTGAATCCAGGCAGGTCAGGGCGAAACCTTGGGCAAGTTTCCTTACTCCACACGCCTAATAATAATTCATCAAAAAAAATTCAATCCATGACGGTTTGTCAATTGGTTGCCATGTCTCAAAACGCTATAACAAATGCAAGATTCTTATAATATGACAACTTTCATTTAGAAAAGCATTGTGCACACAAGGTAGCTTCCCAGAGCGCTTCACAGAGGCGGAGTCTGACCCCAAGGCAGGGGCAGATGGAGGGGGGTGTGTGTGGGAGTCTGCGGGGGGGTGACTGGAACCAGGATCAAAAAGGAAGCTCAATGGGTGGGATTTGAAAGTGGAGAGGGAGGGGACAAAGCGGGCAGATTGAGGGAGAGTTCCAGAGTTTGGGGGCATAGTAGCACAACCACTGACGGTGGAACGGAGAACATGAGGGACAATCAGGAGGCTGAAGGCAGTGGAGTGCTGGGGAGTAAACAGGTCAGATCGGTTGGGAGGAGCGAGGACTTGAAAATCTTTCGGCCATTTTATACCCCGCCCCACTCCCAAAGCCCCAATTTTGAGTTTTCAGCTTGCTGTGTGCAGTGCTTTGAGACTATTTTTCCTGGCGAGCACATGTCTACACAAGCACAAACCCATCACTGTGCTTAAGAGTATCTAAACCAAACTGAGAATGGTGTCTGACATGAAGTACACATTGCTCCTGCAAACCTACCACATAAATAGGAGCTCCTCCTCTACATCATACATTCCATATGCAACCTGCAATGTCCCCCAAGATCAAGAATATAACAGCTGGCAATTCCTGGTCAAGTAATTGACATTACATTCCATGTAAGAATGTTTTTGGTACAAAGAGCATTAGCATGGCTTCCTATTCACATTACTGTCCATGACCTATGCTTCACCTACAATGGATCAATGGCATATTTAATTGTCAAAGCCTTCAGATTAATATGCATGCCTTGGTATAAACCTGTTGCCCCAAAGAATTATGTTAATCAGCAGTTTCAAATCACTATCAATTTTAACTGTAAATCTTTAAGCAAACAGTGTAACCATTATGCTTCAGTTGCATATTTACTTAGCTGCACTGAACTGTTTAGCCTTACAATCAAGTGCACATGAAGACATTTTAATTACCACTATATTTAGCAGCCTAAAATGAACCACCAATTGTATCACATCCTACACTTGAATTAGGTGCATACATCACAGTCCATTGGAAATATCGTAGTGAAAAGCCTAACATTTTTTTAAAAAAACACACGTTGGGTGCCTGGAGATGAACTGCCATATGGTGTAACGCAGGTACATACGCAGATAGATACCAGCAGAGAAACTCCCATTTTCTGTGCCAACTTTTAGATTTCGTACCGAACAGGACTCATAAAATTGACTCGGGCCACAACTATATTGCAGTGCACCCAAACTCCCTTCCTTAATTACTGTGCAGGTGCCTGGAGAGTAGTTCCTGAGTTTTTCAAAAAAGCTGCTTATAACCAAACCATGGCAACCTATTCCCTTCCCCAAGTCAGCCTCTCCTGCGTCCAACAATAGCTGACAAATAAATAATAGGATCTTTGCAGCCGCCTCTCAACACAATAGTGTCCTACCAGTTTTAGTGCAGTGGGTTGGATTGTACTGTACACCTCAAAATGATCAGAAAACTCTTTTCTATTCTAGTCTGTCTATTCTAGTCTGTCTGGCCATTATTCTGTTGCTTGTTTACTATTACTCAGAATTTAATATTACATGTTGTAAATATATTACAACATAAAAACAGCCGAAAATAAATAAAATGGGCTAAGATGATGATAATAATCTTTGCATTTGATAAGAGCGCCTTATGACGTCTTTGAGATGTCTCAAAGTGCTTCACAGAATATACTGTAAAGCAAATTGGCTGTATTTTTTTTATGATCAACTTACCCGGCAAATCCATTAACAATTTTAAGGATTCGGTCCTTCATCTCTTCATAGGGGACATATTCCACATTTGGATTTGGAGGACCTCTAGGTTCTGGGGCAGAGGCTCTGAAGTCATCCATCACCTTCTCCAACTTGAACATAAAGTAGCTTTTAAACTGTGACCAAGGAATCCTGAAATTACAAGCCAGTAATCAATTATGGCACAAAAACAAGTTATGGTTTAGAAAACAAAAACCGACAACTACTATATAACAGAACAGTATATTAACACTAGTTCAATCGATTTCAAGATTTTCACTTTGGTACTTAAATCCCGTCTGGCACCCCCCTATCTTTCCAATCTGTTCACTCTCGAAAGTACTACCGTAGCAGCCTCCACTTGACTGGATTCTTCCTTGCCCCCCCAGTCCCTAGGCCCCACCATCAGAAGGCACTATGCACTACTTTCAGCCACTATGCCCCAAAGCTGTTGAAAACTCTCTCTCTCTCTAGTCCTCTCGCCTTGCCCCCTCTCCCCATTTTCAGGCTGTGCTTCGACCATGCCTATGGTTACCTTTCCCCTCCTCCCAACCTTTGCTCAGCACCGGGCTCCGCCAGCGTTAAGAACTCCAAGATGAAGGGCGCTAAATAAATGTAAGTTGTTGTTGATCCCACAACAGTATCTCAATAGTATCTTAACACTGTTTCGTCCGTCCGCAAATTTAGTCAATTATTTTACAGTACATTCTGTAAAGAGCTTTGTGATATTTCAATGACACGATAAGACAATATCAACTGCAAGGATTATTACAATATTATAACACTAGTTGCTCACCCAATGTGTTGTCCAATGTCAACTCCTGTATAAACAAATAAGCAGATTGCTACCTTGAATCTGTCCTTGCACTGTCACTTGTACTCTGACTTAATCAGGTTACTACAGTTCAAAATTGCCAGGATACATTTGTGGCCCAGATTCTCCTAACCAAATAAATTATTCACTGTTAACAAGAAACAAGCAAGTTGTACTTTTGATAACCATCCTGGGATAAGCATAGAATATACTATGCTTAGTACTGAAGTACTTTTTTTTGCCAAAGTACACATCATACAACATTCTCAATAAAAAAGCTTGATTGACAGTGAAACAGATTCTAGCTTGGGCTGTTATATGATCTGCTTTATCATTTATTTTTCAGCGCTTCAGAAGACTTAGCAGCATAAAATCCACTTGGAAGTGAACCATTTTCTTGTCATTTAGCTCTGGAGTTCAAACCATAATGGAGTTCACACGGGAAAAATTTAAACATTGGAAACTTAATACTATTTCAATGTGGAAAGTATTAAATGTTAAAATCTGTTGGATATTAAATTGAGCAGCTTATTATGCCTATTGACTTACTTTACCTGAAGCAGGATATTAAACATTTGAACCATTATCATATTCACCCAGTACAGAAAACTATTTCTAAAATGTTACATGGAACTTCAAAGTTCAAAGTTAGAGAGGCTGGGCACAAGTCATGTCTGCAGATTCTATAACCAGCCCCCACCCCATTTTGTTAATTAAAAAAAACGTTCTTCCTGCAACAGGAGACGAGAATTCTGCCAATTGTGAAAGGATTGGAAATCAGCAGGTCAAAGGGTGGCCATAAATCCTTAGTGCGGTCCACCATACAAATATAGTCTGTTGAGATAAGCAGAGCAGACAAAACAGGAATGGTTTTCACACTGAATATTGTGGGAAAGTTTTCACAACCTTTTATATATTTTTAAAAAATCACTATCACGTTCCCACAAATTCACTGTTTTTGCCACTCGCCTACAAACAGTATAATAATAATAATCCTTGCATTTGATATAGCGCTTTCCACATTTTATCAACGTCCCAAAGCGCTTCACAGAATACACTGTAAAGTGAATTGACTGTATATATTTGTGGGCGAATCGCGGCAGCCAATTGCGCACAGTATATCCTGTGAAGCACTTTCAAACATCCTCCCCACATGAAATATAAAGTGCAAGTGTTATTTTACTACAGTTGCTCTTACACATTAGAAGTAACAGAAGTTAAATACACAATAACTAGCTATACCCCCATGTAACATATGTGGCCTAGTGTTTTTGAACACGTTTATTAATATACAGTAGAAGCTGTTTATCCGTGACTCGATGCACCGGCAGTTCCGTGTAACCAGCACGCCAAAAAAAGTCCCCATTCGATAAACCGGAACTTATCCAGAACAATAGCAGTGGAGCATTTGTAAATGCATAAATAATAACATAATAACATAATATTGCATTGGCACTCACCATGAAAACTACTCTCCTGCGCCCCCCCACCCCCGCTGGTAGATGCTGCACTTGAAGCCATGATTTTGGGTTGAGGTTTACAGCGACCCCTCCCAAAATGGAGCAAGTGCTGCCGCTTCTTTCACCCACCTGGCGTCCCCCAATCAAAAAAGAATCGCTGGAATGCAAACCCCAATCAGTAAAGGTGAGAAGCGCAAGAGAGCAGCCCCAACAACAAGCACCAGCACAATTCTCTGCCACTATCTGCTATTATCTTGTCTGGTGTGTATGTTAAAAAGAACTTTACTTTTTTGTAGTGGGTTTTTGGTCTGTGGGCCGCCCGAATATCCAGCAGGTGCCTTAACCGGCATTGGCCACGTCCAGCGGGTGCTGGATAAATGGGCTTCTGCTGTATTTTGAAACTTTTTTAAATAATGTATTTGTTGTTTACAAAACAAAGGGTGAGCTTTAATCACACTGGGTTGTTTTTCTTTGTTGTTGTTTGTTTTTAAGCTGTATTGGTTTTTGTTTTCCTTTTAGAAGTTCATTGTTACAATTGTGGAAACATACCTAAGGCTTTTATATACACAAGTAAGCTTCGATTTACAACGCTTCTATTTAGGACATTTCTATTGAAGGACCATCATTTTTTTTTAACACCTTTTGATCGATATACGACACTTGGATTTGTGTTAAGGACACAAAAAATGTTTGCGCAGGGGCAGTACATATTTTGAATATTGCGGTCGCAGTTCACGCGTCCTTTGTGTACATACGCACAATCCATAGTGTATTCGCGGGTAAACCTAAGCATTTGAACTGGTCAATAGCATGTCGCCACGTCATTGTTTAAAAGCCAGCTGATTTTGAAGCGACACCACGCCAGTATTACAGTAATTTCAGAACATTCCCGAGCAACTTCAAACGATTTACAGCCTCTATTGCGCTTCTACCAAGTCGGGGGAGAGACCGCAGTAAATGAAATGAGCAGCGTTAATACCGCAAGCAGCCAGAAACCCCGCAGTCATCACTTTAAATACCAAATTGAAGGTGATAAAGCGCATCGATTCTGGTGGAAAAGGTACAGACGTCGGAAGGGCTTTAGGGCTAGCTATATCGACGGTGGCTGCTATAAAACAGAATAAGGACAATATACTGGCAAGCTCAAGGTGTGTTACAGCTACAGGTACAAGCAGATTAGTAAAACATAGGAGTGATGTGATGGAAAACATGGAAAGAATGCTGAGTGTCTGAATTGAGGATCAGAACCAGCGTAATATACCACTCAACACCCTGGTTATCCAAGAGAAGGCAAAATCATTGTTTAGGGAGTTAAATGATTAGGAAGGAGAAGGCTCAACGGCATCATCTTTCAGTGCTAGCAGAGGGTGGTTTCAAAGGTTTAAAAGACGCCTTGGGCTCCACAACATCAAGATGAGTGGGGAAGCTGCAAGTGCCACTGCCGCACTGCCAGTATTAAAGTTTGCCAGTAGTGTACTGTATTAAAGTTTGCCAGTGTTAAAGTACAATACCATACAGTTACCCCAAGTACTCCTTCTTGCCTATGTGTGTTAATTTGTGTGATATGTTGTGTGGTTTTGTGTGTTATTTAGTGGGTTTAAGGTCCGAAAATTTTGTGAAAAGAACGCATCTCTGGTTATATAATGGGACTGCATGGGAAATCGCTTTTCGATTTAGGACGTTTCGATATGCCTAGTTTTTCAGGAACGCAACCCCGTCGTAAATAATAATAATGCTTGCATTTACCATGGCTTCTCACATCTCCAAAGCATCTCAAAACGTTTCACAGAATATACTTTATAGTAAATTGACTGTATTTTCTGGGCGAAACACAGCAGCCAATTGAACACGGCAACACCTCAAAAGAGTCATGGATTGACTGACCTGATTGTACTGTAAGCAGTACAACCTGGGGCCAACCTGGACAATTCCCAAATCAAGCATCTTAAGGATATGCAACGGTTACTGCATTACTGCTCTCTCCTAACATTAAAGCTGTCGCTGTATCACACTCCTGTTCAGCATTCTAAACTCTGGAATGGAAGGTTTGCTGGATGTCGCTGTCATTATGATCACCACCTGTTGGAACTCCTAACACAATAGAGGGAAGAGAGAGAGCTTGTGGCAGAACCGATCACTCAACTGAATCAGGAGTTCTGTACTGTACCATTTAGCAGATTCGAAAGTCCAGAAGGTTCAGCAACCAGGTATTCAATTAATAGTGATCACAAAAAGAACGACAGTTTCAATTGTTCAAACCTTGTGACTGAATCACAATGATTTAAGTAAAGCACAATGATAAGCGTGTGACCTTTTCGTGTGCAGCCGTCCCCTCAATTCATGTTTCGATAATGGTGGGTGGATGAAAACTTTCCACACCACCACTAACTGTGGATAAAAAAACAGTGATACAACTACAAACTTTAGTCCTTTCAAGCAGGTCTGAAAAGTGTGTTTCAATCTTCTGGTGCTGGAAGTAATCTGAGGGAATAAAGTACCCTTCAGAGCAGTAAATAAGTCTACTCGTCTGAAACTCCCACCTAGTAAAGTAATTTGCGCATTCATGGTTAAACTGTGATGCAGCCTCAGGAACCATCTACCTATCCTTCAGATTTTCTTTGGATGGGAAGCTTGTCTGTAAAATCAATTCAAAAATTGATCTACCCGAAAACAGATAAAACAGAATGATAACTTTTGAAAATCAAGAAGCCGGGAAAGGTTTGAATAAAAATGGTTAAGAGAATAAGGTTTAAAAAATTTGAAGTAAAATAACAGGAGCATTGTCAAAGTTTCAAAATGCTTTCTTTGTGTATGTATTGCTTTAGTGGGTTAAGGTTAATGAACCTTTCAAATGTTTTATTACTGAAGTACCTGGGAGACTTGCGCACAGCACAAGACCTGAAAACATACACAAAGATTGTTTTTGCAGAAAAGGGAATTTCCATAGATTTGAAAGCAATCAAAAGGTTAAATGTGTTGCAGAAACAGCCCACTGGTACAAAATTGAAACAAATTGGCCCTGGTGAATTTTTTCCAATAACTATTAGGACTAATACACTAAGGCTACTGACATTTCGTCCTCAAATATGCAGTCAATTCACTTTACAGTACAGTATATTCTGTGAAGCGCTTTGAGATGTCTAGAAGGCGTGAAATGCACTATATCAAATGCAAGGATTATTTATTATTTACATTGCCTGCTTCAGATTTAGCTAACGATAGCTTGGAAACTGGAACAGAATTGAATCAACCATGATATGGAGAGGGGAATTAGCAACACAGAAGTTCTCAGACTTCAGTTGTGAGGTCGGATTATCCAGCTCTAGCACTTGCAAAGCAAGAAGATCAGGGATTCAACCCCAGACCTACGATTCTACAGATACCTTCCACATTTTGCAGTGCATTCATTGATTGTTGCAAGCTCCTGAAATTCTGAATTAGCCAACTCAGAGCCTGCATACTTCAGGAGAGAAAAGAAAAGGGGCAGAACAGCATTCGAAAGCCCACTGCGGAGTTGCCTTCCCTTGCAACCAAGCTACAGGAGGCTAAGAGTAAAAATACAAGCAAAGACAATATTTTCCCTATCAGACACCGTACTTTGTAAAATTACAGCAACAAATGCTGTGATTTTAAACGAAGGCACTAGGAATTGAAGGGATACAATAACTACACATTCGC
The DNA here is from genome assembly GCA_035084275.1 of Hydrolagus colliei. Lineage (NCBI taxonomy): Eukaryota > Metazoa > Chordata > Chondrichthyes > Chimaeriformes > Chimaeridae > Hydrolagus > Hydrolagus colliei. Next base: position 11,925,033 of record CM068753.1, read on the forward strand.
TCAAATTCTCTACCAAAAATGATTTCATTGTCTCCACCACAACAATAGACAATAACTAAATCTGCGTATTTATCAGTCAGTGGCAATTGACACTTGTTCATTGATATCCACGGTCTAATTATAAACTCTACAGTCCTGACGTGAAAGGCACTATGCATGTGTAATTTTGTTATTGTACAGAGAACAAATCCTCTATAGTACTGCTTATAATTATATTTTCTCACTAAATGCTATTGCACGTTGGAGAAAGTTTCAAAAATCATTCCCAACATTCTGCACCTGGAAAACACTAAATCAAGGCTTTGTTTTTTTTTATTTATCCATTTATAATCAAATTTAATTAACACATGCCCGTCGCTCGACAAGTAGGCAGCGTTGTGCAAAATTGACCTGAAGTTTAGAGATCAACATTTATCTTGCATACACCCCACATTTTCAGAAGAAAAAATATCTAACATAGATTTAACTCTTCCTAGTGTTGAATGGATGCACCAACTCAGCAGGCTTGCATTCACAACACGACAAAAACAGTAATAATAAATAATATAAATAATAATCCTTGCATTTGATATAGTGCTCTTCTCGTCTTCTAGACGTCTCAAACCGTTTCACGGAATATACTGTAAATTGAATTGACTGTATATATGTGGGTGAAATGTGGCAGCCAATTGCAAACAGGAGTGTCCCACAAACAGTCGTGGATTGAAATGACCAATTTTGGGGGGGAGGATTATTATTAGGTGAATGGATTAAGGAAACTTTTACCCTGCCTGGAATTGAACCCAGGTCTCTCGCTTATAAGACGAGTGCTCTAACCACTGAGCTACAGGACTCCACTTAAATGCAACATTGAATTGCACTCCGTCTCACCATTTTACATAACCAAAATTTCACTACGATAAGCACATCAACACTGAGTCCCAAAGCTCAGACAATGAATTATGCACTTCACTGTGACGCTTTTTAAAATTCAAACTTAACATTTCTTCTACGTGAAAAATTATTTGTTTAAAGGTCGTTTCCTTCCCCCCTGACCCCACTAAATCAAGCTCCACTTTTCAAGATGTAAATATCAAATGTCATGAAAAGCATTTCTTTTTTTAAAAAAAAGTGGGACAACACAATGTACCAGTCATGGAACAGATTAGCATCTGGAATTGTATACACACAGTTCCAATTTCACACTGAAAAAATCAAGGGACATGCTAATCACAGTGCTGGCTCCACACTGAACGCAAGCTTAACGTAAAAGAAGTTACTGAAAGGACCAGTGTATGATCACATGCACACATTAAGTGACATGTTAAATAGCTGAAACACTACAATCACTCAAGCAAAACAAATCGGAACCATTTTAACAAGCCACAAAGAAAATAATAGATTTTGTTTTAAAGTAAACAATATCCTATTTCAAAGTCGGCTGAGCAGTGTACTTTGGTACCAGACGTGCAAAGCACGGTGCAAGTCGCATCGAGGCAAACATGCCACACAAATCTTGCAGGAGAGGATATTAATACTGAAACTGATTTTAGACGTTGATCAATTAAGGAGAGACTAAATGTTGTTGAGACTTTCTGATCAGCCATGTAACCAGTACTTTTGGACTTAAATACATTTGTTTTGGAGCCACATTGTAGCTACCAGAATAAAGATCACCACACTAAAAGTCAAGGCTGTGATTGGTTTCGGGGCTATGAAAACAAGAGAGAAGTTGGACAACTTTGCAGATCATTACCAAATACGACAAATACTTCGATTTATATAGCGCCCTTCACTCCGGTCGGCGGTCAGAGCGCTTCACAATAACGGATCCAGGGGGGGGGGAGCGGGGCCAGGGGCAGGGGGGAGAAAGGTGACCAAAGGCGTGATCGAAAAGAAGTCTTTCTCACAATCGCACACACGGGATTAAAACACAAGGAATGACTTGTGGGTGAAACATCAGTGCTAATTTGCGGTAGATTGTACATTTAAAGTTAAACACACTGAGGTAAGGGAAATCAGCGCCTTCATTAAAGTGAAGCATTTAGCAACAATCTATTTTAACTTGATTTATATAAATTATTCAAGTTGAAGAACATCTCGGAGCACTGCAACGGAAGTTTCAATCATTTTCTTAGCAAATACTCAGGGAGCAAATCAAGTACAGTATTGACAACAATAACAGTAGCAGCTCGGAACAATTCTTGAACCCCGTGCAAGGGACAAATTGTATTCAGTGAGGACCAAGATGATAAACTCCACACGGCAGCCACTGCACCCTCGCCTGCATTTAAGTTTCAATTTAATGCCCAGCACATATAACGCTCAGTCACACTCCAAAACCGAAATGCTGGTTTATAAAATCCCATTAACCTCGTATTTGATACTCCTGCAGAGTAATGCAGTAACTTCACCAAGACAGGTTCAGGTTCCAACATCACACCTCCCTCCCTTCCTCCCCCCAGCTCTCTCCCCCTCCCTCCCCACCCCCACCAGCTCTCTCCCCCTCCTTCCCCACCCCCACCAGCACTCTCCCCCTCCCTCCCCCCCACCACCAGCACTCTCCTCCTCCCTCCCCCCCACCACCAGCTCTCTCCCCCTCCCTCCCCCCCACCACTAGCACTCTCCCCCTCCCTCCCCACCACCACTAGCACTCTCCCCCTCCCTCCCCCCCACCACTAGCACTCTCCCCCTCCCTCCCCACCACCAGCTCTCTCCCCCTCCCTCCCCCCCCCCCACCAGCACTCTCCTCCTCCCTCCCCCCCCACCACCAGCACTCTCCCCCTCCCTCCCCCCCACCACCAGCACTCTCCCCCTCCCTTCCCCCCCACCACCAGCACTCTCCGCCCTCCCCACCTAGCACCAGTATTCTCCCCCTCCCTTCCCCCCCACCAGCACTCCCCCCTCCCTCCCCCAGTACCCTCCCCCTCCCTTCCCCCCACCACCAGCACTCCCCCCCTCTCTCCCTCCCTCTCACTCTCCCCCTCCCTCCCTCCCCCCACCAACACTCTCCCCCTCCCTCCCTCCCCCCCACCAACACTCTCCCCCTCCCTCCCTCCCCCCA